>QVTF01023434.1:1565000-1967500 GCA_003573665.1 Oxygymnocypris stewartii
CTCATTAACACATGCGTCGAGCGCGAGGCCCGCTCAACAGCCACTTGTGCGTGATTGGCCTGATTAAGACGAGGAACGCTCTCCACGTAACCCCTCGGAGCAGAGCTTCGTTACAAAATCACACAACCTCCCATCTCACATCACTATTAATGTGCCATTAGTACATAATTCACAAACACAACTCCGACCTGGCAGAATATGCAGAGCGGCGGTTAAAGGGCCCCGGGGCCCACACGGCCGCTCTGGCTCTCCTCCCCGAAGAATACTAGACGTGGCCATTCTCATTCAACACACAGAAGATCACATCTGCGCTCTCTTAATGTGCTTAAGAAGCCTGCACTCTCCTTAATCAGCTCACTTAAGTGAGGAGGTGAGCGGGCCGGTGCGCTGGGCGGCCATCGGCTTGGCCACGCTTTCCTTTTTACGGAGGCCCTCCTCGAATGTTTTGCTTGTTTAAAATGTCTGTAATTCTTTATTGCTTTTTCTTTTTGCTTTTCTTGTTTCGTTTTGAAAAACGGAGGTGTCTAGTCACATACAGGTCATAGCAAGAAAGAAAGTTCGAGAAATCCAGGCTGCTATCAAGGTACGTCTGGCTCTGCCCAGTTGCAGGGGGGGCTTTTCATCGCCATGGTTACAGGCTGTTCCTTTGTTTTCCTCCCCTCCCCTACCCCGCAGGTGTCTAGTCACATTCAGGTTCTTGCCAGAAGGAAATCTCGCGAATTTCATTCCAAGCTAAAGGTATGCGCTTTTCTGCTTTTGGGCTTGTGGTTGCCATGCGTCTCACTTCCTGTTTCCTTTTGAATGCCTTGTTGCTCTAATTCCTGTAACCTAGATCCCACGCATGCGATGGCCTGTTTAGCATACATAATTCAGCGCCTCTACCCCGTCCCCGATGTGCATCCTCCTTTCACTCTTGTCAGTGGACTTCTGTTTTCCTGGCCGTTTTGGCCTCTGTCTCTCGTTGACCGCTAAGTGCTTGTGCTCTGAGTCTAACGCTATAGGTCCCACGGCGGCTCCTGGTTAAATATAGCACATGCCGCAAACCTGAAAACCTTTGGAAATTAATATGGATGTGAAATTCAATAGGTCTTAAGAGCAAAGGCAACTATTAAGTTTGTTCCATAATGCTGCACAATTTGGCTGCTCACCGATTTGGAACCGAGGTTTTATAAATCCCAGTTTTCTATCCCTATAATTTGGGGGATGGAATTTTTTAAAGTTCACAAACTAAATCTGTAGGTTCCATCTTTGTGGGATACAGAAATATTCTTAAGTTAATAAATGACTAATATACATTTACATTTATGCATTTAGCAGACGCTTTTATCCAAAGCGACTTACAATTGCATTCAAGTTATTTTAATTATTTGTATATGTTTGTGTGTGTGTGTGTGTGTGTGTGTGTGTGTGTGTGTGTGTGTGTGTGTGTGTGTGTGTGTGTGTGTGTGTGTGTGTGTGTGTGTGTGTGTGTGTGTGTGTGTGTGTGTGTGTGTGTGTGTGTGTGTGTGTGTGTGTGTGTGTGTGTGTGTGTGTGTGTGTGTATATATATATATATATATATGTTCCTGTGGCTCAGTGGTTAGAGCATTGCGTTAGCAGTGCAAAGGTTGTGGGTTCGATTCCCTGGGAACACATGTACTGACAATACAAATGTATAACCTGAATGCACTGTAAGTCGCTTTGGATAAAAGCGTCTGCTAAATGCATAAATGTAAATGTAAATATATATATATATATATATATATCAGAATGTATGTCGACTAAATAGAATAAATGTATCATAATATGTGGACTAAATAAAAACTCTATACAGTTTTTTCAGTAATCATAACAGTGCAGATATTATTAAAAATAAGTTTACTGCTCAATTTTTAACATCTCTAAAAGTGGAAATTTAGTATTATTGAGATACTATTATAGTTTGTATTACTATTTTGAATAATTTTTTATTTTAGTATTTTCCATTTTAATTTAAATTTTAGTTAAAGTTTAAGTAATTTTAGTTATTGTTATTTTGTTGTTTATTTAGTAGTTTTTGTAATTTCGTTATTAAAATTGTACATATTTTAGTGCATGAAGTTAAACTAAATTGAAAGCATAAGTGTTTTCTTGGCAGCTGGCTGAATTAAAGTGTTTTTATATATATATTTTATTTTATTTTATTTCAAGTAACAGTAATATTTGTATAGGTTTAATTTTCCTTTTTTAATTTCTAATTTGAGTCCAAGTTTAATTTGAAAGGTGAAGTGTAATTTCTATGGCGCTATCTTCACCAAATTAATTGTGAGATCTGACATTGAGAGATGCATGCAATAAAATAACTATAAAAATATGCATTATTGGTCCATTGGTCAGGCAAAAAAATATCCCTGCCCCCAAACTAACTCTGTATGTTGAGTCAGACTTGCTGTGTCAGAATGCTCTAAAAACAGAAAAATTATTTGATAGTGACAGACACAGTGTTTACACCCCTTTCGGGTAAATCCGCCTTCAAATAGCTTCTAGTTGCCTCTGTAAATGTATCATGAGACCATGAAAAAAAAAGTCCTTTAAAGATGTATGCTATAAAAATTTGAAACCATTATATGACGAAACAAATCCCCAGAAGCACAATGCACTTTGCTAGTGAATGCCTTTCTGTGTGCCGTGTTTGCATGTGTGTGGAGTGTTGTCTCGTGCTGGCAGTACGCTTCAGCTGGTGAGAGTGGCTGAGAGCTGGAGGTCAGAGTTCAGCGGGATTCTGGTCACTGCTTAAACAACACGAGCGGCCACATGAAGAGCACGGTCTAGAGTAAAACCAGCGCTGCTTTGCCTTTATCTCTCCTGAAGTTTAATGAGGTCATCTGTTCTTCCCAAACGCTCTGCACAAGAAGTCTGGACCAAAGAGACACATTAGGGCCGTCGCTCAGATGCTTTTTTGTGGCGTTCCCCTCTCTCCTCGCTCTTTCTCTTGGCTTTTTTTTTCCAATAACCCACTGGCCGTCAAACGCTTTCCTCATGCCGCATTAATGAAACTACTGAAATCACCCCCCCCCCCATTCTCTCCCACTATGTCCAATCGTCCCCCCTGTGCAATTCAGTCATATAAACAGCAAAGTGTGCTGCATATAATCACCTTACATCAAATGCATCTCATCCACAAAGGCTGCGGCTTACAAAAAAGGGGCCTTTTGTGGAAGGGATAATCTGATAATAAATTGACCTGTCATTTAAGATACATCTGCAAGGGTCGTTTCCTAATGTCTGTGTTTACTGAAAGGACCTTGAGGTTGGTCTGACTTCTCTGTTTCTTTCTCTTTCTTTTTGTGAGGTGATGACTAACTCCTTTTGACCAGCACACTTTTCCACAGTTCCCAGTTTACTCAGATAGATTAATGACTCCCCATTTGTTGTGTGTGCTTGTAAGAGTGTGTGTGTGTGTGTGTGTGTGTGTGTGTGTGTGTGTGTGTGTGTGCCTAGTGGAGCGTCTGTGTGCATTTCCGCCATGAATGGCTGGTCTTTCAGGGACACTGGCGGCTGCCTGAGTAAAAACAGCCAGCTTTTGTATGGGTCTCTGTCTACTCTCATCTAAAGCAAATTAGAAATCAGGAGCGGGGAAGAATTTGAGCTCCCTCCTGCCATTTGCAGCGTAGCATTATAGTAAACCTGCCCAGTGTGCTCTTATCTGAGACATGTTGACTGAAATGACTGTCATTATGGTGCCACTCTTTGAGCTGGTCTGTAATGAAACCCTAGCCACAGTGATCTCAAACTGCCATATTATCAGCTATAAATCTTCCCTAAAGATGCTTTCTGCAGTTCATCTGCTTGACCAGCGCTCACACTGTGCCCTTAATCTTGGTTTTACTATTAGCATGTGCGGTGGGACTTCAGAGGGCTTAGCATATCATGGGGAGGATATGACTAAAAGCATATTTATGAAATAAAAATGACTTTTTCATTACTGAATTCACAATTTGGTCATATTCAAAATTAGTGATATTAAGGAAGTCCTTGAAAGCGGTGTTATCTAACAACATTTCAGTCACAGTGTTATATCAATGCTGAAAAGACTAGCATGGACCAATATTTCAATTCTAGTTTATGCTGGTTAGGACTAGTTCTGCACTGGTCAGCACCAGCTGGTACACTAGTTACACATGACCAAACCATGAACCAATCAGAGATATGTTTCCTGTACAACGGCAAAACACACTGATAAACTACCATGCAATGAAGCATTGTTGAAGAAAATAAAGGTAGGGTGATTTCGGAGAGGCTAGCAATAGCAAACTAGCTTTTAACACATAAGATCTCACCCTCCCTGCATAGTCATTCTCCAAAGCCACGCCTCCTCCAAAACAGACGAGGCAGACCAGAGGCTAACCAGTGACACGATGAGAGACGGCATTGGTGGAGGGTTGAATGCAACATCATATAGAGTATAGAGGTTATTAGTATAAAAAAGAAAGCAATTCATTTTTTTATAATGTTAACATGCAGTATATTCCCATATAAATGTGGTTCATTAAGTCATCAGCTTTCTCTACAATGTCATTTCTTCAAGATGCTGCTGTATAGAAACATGGCATCTGAAGATACTTCAATATTAATCCCTGTAGTTTTGCTTTATTTGATGTTTGATTCATTGCAGGGTCCCTCTTATGTAATACCCCGGGGTTCCCATATTAATTTATGCTCATAAACAGTGCTGATTGTTGACATGCAAAAATATATATACATTTAAATGTGTATATATAATTAAAATGGATTAAAGTGTACAGAATGTACTGCATGTTAGTCTGTGTAAATGCACATTATACTAACAAGAAGCTGTGCTTCAAAAGCTGTGCTTTGTGTTCCTGTGGTTCAGTGGTAGAGCATTGCGTTAGGTCGTGGGTTCGATTCCCAGGGAACACACATACTGACAAAAGAAATTATAACCTTAATCGCTTTGGATAAAAGCGTCTGTCTAAATGCATAAATGTAAAACACAAAGTTGCGAGCTGTAGTTCCTGTGACGCGTCGTTAGTAATGATAGAAGATGTGACCATAGTTGACTTCTAATACATTTGATAAACACCCCAGCTCGAGACTTGTGTATACAATTAAAATAAAACTGGTTTATTTTTTTACATAATGTTACAACTGCATATAAAAGTGGTCACAAGCCGAAAAGCCAAACGTTTTTTTTTAATATATAATTGATGTTTAATAGCCATTCATGATATTTGTAAACAAAATAATTTCATTTTAGATGGAAAGGGAAAATATAATGACTATTTTAGGTGTGCACCTTGTCAAAATTAGAAATGCGACATCCATCGTCACGCCACATCAGCTGTAGACGGCGCCATTGATTTTAATAGACACAATCTAGTTTTGGCGTGTTTTGACACAGTCTTTCTGGTGGAGTCTATCTGACCACAACTAGTTAAAAGTTAGCCTGGTCCTGACACCAGCATCCAAACCACACCATATGCTGGTCTTTTCAGCAGGAATAAATCTGTATCAGATGTATAAATTTGTGGACATGCCACGAATCTCTCAGCATTCATGTATATTGTTTGAATTAAACTTGGCAAAAAGTAGAAATTGAACATTGACAATACAACCTTGTTTGTTTGTGTTTAGGTGACAAGCATGGTAAGTTCTCAGTGCTCTTGACCGTGCATCGATGTGTCGCCGTCGCTGTATAGCAGCTGCTAAACACCTGCTTGAGCTCTGAGCCTCTCTGCTTCTCTCTAAGCTATACGTGAGCCGCTGCTCCCAGCATGTTTATCCTCAACCCACGCCCGCTTTTCACTGTCTTTTTAATGCAGTTGTGCTCCATTCACTGGCTGTTTCACGTGTTTAGAGGCAGGACTTCCACCCGGTTACGGTCGTGCATGCTATACAATCTGCATGGGGAATTTTTGCCTTTGTAGCATTCAGTCTTACACACTTTAGCTCAATTACCAGTTTTAGAAATCCATCTATGCACAGACATTCATTGTGTTATTAAAAGTCTATATTTAGAAATTGTCTTTAGCCTTCTTGTGAAAATAACAAGGAGGTTGTGTAAAGGTGAAAGTGTGTCTTTCAAGCCCTTTTTTGACACGTTCATCTATACTGTTTCGGCTCGGTTAGATGTCCTTGATATGAGCTTTTAGAAGGAGAACATTACACACAGCAGAAAGGAAAGTTAGTATTACTTAACCCTTGTTCCCTACAGACACAATGCATTTTATTAGACATGTAGGAGCTGGATAATATATAACATCAATGTCACTTCTCATTGGATTTAGTTCTCTTTCAGCTTTGCGCTCAGTATTAAACATTGTCATCTCCCGTGCTCTGTGCTGGAGGCTTTTTCTCTTTTCAGTCTTTTCTTCTTTAATGCTAGCACATTCCTCTTAAGATCAACGGCTTTATAGCTCTGACGATTCTTTTACCATGCTTTCTGTGTGTGAGGGTGTGTTCTGTGTTCACTGCAGGGGTGATGGTTTCGAATGGCTCACGGTTCGGTCTGTATCACGGTTCTGTAGTCAGATTCAGCAAATGTAGGATTGTTTAGGACTTTTTTGACCATGTTTGTGATGATTATTAAATCAAACTACTAAATCAGTGTCATTATTGCAGTTTACTATACTGTTATCACACTGTAAATCATTGTATTGGTCTCCATAAATGTTCTATTTTTGGATTTTTTTAAAACTGCTACAGAATTTTAATAGTTTACATAATTAACCTAACAATTTAAGTGAAAGGTTGAAATAAATCTTACGTTTTATTTTTCAGTTCAGCTTTAAGTCCAGCTGTTGAGGAGACCATTTGCACTTTCACTACCATTCAGAAGTTCATTTTATTTTATTTACTTATTTATTTTTTACGATTTAAATATATTTTAAAATGTAATTTTTCCCTGTGATGGCAAGGCTAAATTTTCAGCATCATTCCTCCAGTCTACAGTGTCACATTATTATTTAGAAGTAATTATAATATTTATAATTATTTAGTAATTATAATATGCTGATTTGCTGCTAAGTTGAGTAGAGGTGTCATTGAGTCTCAGTTGTAATGGTTAGATAATGTAAAACCAGATAATGGTTCTTAATATTATACATTTTGAAAATCATTTTTGCTGCTTATTATTTTTTTCAGGACTCTTATACAAATAAAAGGTTCAAATGAAAAGCATTTATTGGAAACAGAAAAGTTTTTACTATCACTTGAGATCAAAACAATGTGTTCTTGCTGAATAACAGTTTTATTTATGGATTGATTGACTGGTTTGCCTGCTTGCTTATTTATTTATTTTAAGTTATTTTGTATCTTACCCCAAAATTTTGAATGGTAGTTTATCACCATTTCCACAAAAATATTAAGCAGCTAAATCTGTTTTCAGCATTAATTGTAATTTGTTTGAGCACCCGATCTGCATATTAAAATGATTCCTGAAGGATTATGCAACTCTGAAGACTGGAGTAATGGCTGCTAAAAACTCTGCTTTGAAAACTGAATAATTCTAATAATATTACTCATTTTGCTATTTTTGGTCAAATAAATCCTTGGCGAGCATAAGAGACTTATTTCTAAGACGTCTGTCTATTCCAAAATTGTGACTGGTAGTGTACATTTTTGTTATAAATTAGAAAACAGGTCAAGAAGCATTTACACTAGTGGTGTCAGACTTCTGGCATTGAGATAAAACCGTGGTACAAACGTGTATCCCGAACCGTGTTGTTAACAGAAACCGTTTAACTCCTAGCTCACTATGTCTGTACACTTTCTGGATCCTAATTTCTTTTCTAAATGCTACTGAAGGATCAGAGCGTGAAGGACAAAGCTCTTCAGAGTATGGCCTCCATGTCCTCGGCCCAGATCGTCTCTGCCACTGCCATCCACAACAAACTGGGTCTTCCGGGCATCCCGCGTCCTGCCTTCCCCGGAGCAGCAGGGGTAAGACCGCGCTCTGGCACCCACCTATCAGTACACCTACTTCAGCCACACGGCTCCAATCCCATTACACACCCTCAGAGCCGTGCCCACATCACCTGCCTTCATCAGATAAGCCCGCTAATGCCACACTCAAGATAAATAGACTGCATGGCACATAGTCCACCTCGTTTTCAATGGACATGTGATAACTGATGTATCAAGAGTGCACAGAGGTGTGTGTGCCTGTGGATAGGCTGTGTTTTGTTGTCTATTTATTTATTTATTTATTTATCTAATTCTCTAGTTTTGGCAGGGCATGATATCCACGGGCCAGCCTGGATCCTCACAAGAGTGAGTATCTCTACTAGAAGTTCTTCTCCCTTTGGCCCACTAAAGCTTTTCCTCTTGCTACAGTGCTTGCAAGGCACATCAGATATTCTTCTTCTTCTGCGCCTTCGTCATTGTGTTCACCCTCTTTTTCAACACCTTCTTCTTCTGCATCTTCTTCACCGTTGCTGTCTTCACTTTCTTCACCACCACCCTCTTCACCTTTTTCTTCACCATCTTCACTTTCTTCTCCACCTTCTTTTTATTCTTCACCACCGCCTTCACCTTTTCCTGCACCTCTTCCTTCTTGTTCTTCTCTACCACTTTCTTTTTCACCACAGTCTTTAGCTTCCTCCCTTTCAACTCTGTCTTCACCACCTTCTTCTTCACCATCGTCTTTACCTTTCTCACCTTCTTCTGCACCTCCTTTTGCATCTTCTGCACCTTCTTCACCACCATCTTCACCTTCTTCTGCACATCTTTCTACATCTTCTTGCCTGTCTTTACATTCTTCATCATCTTATTCTTCACCTTCTTCTGCAATTAATTTAATGCTTACTCTTACCATAATGGTGTGGTTAGACTCCAAATGTATTGTGCATAATTTCATGCTTAGGTATGGTCTAATTTAATATTACAAAATTGAGTGTAATATTTTATTAATATTTTATTTAATGTGTGTGTGTGTGTGTGTGTGTGTGTGTGTGTGGGCATGTTTATGTGGTTTATGAGGACACAAATTTGTATAATGACATGGGTATGACATAGGTATTACAAGGAGAAGGTGATTTATGAGGACATTTTCAGTGTCCCCATAATTCAAAACGCTTATAAATCATACAGAGTGAGTTTTTTGGGGGGAAAGTAGAAATGCACCGTCTCCTGTGAGGGCTAAGTTTAGGTGTAGGGCAATAGCACATACAGTTTGTACAGTATAAAAACCATTACGCATATGGAAAGTCCCCATAAACCATAAAAACCAACAACTAGTGTGTGTGTGTGTGTGTGTGTGTGTGTGTGTGTGTGTGTGTGTGTGTGTGTGTGTGTGTGTGTGTGTGTGTGTGTGTGTGTGTGTGTGCATATATATACTATATACAGATTCATTAGGATTATTAGGATGAAAATTTTAAAATGTAATCGAAAAGTTGGTTTGGTTTAAAGCATCTACCACTGCTTTAAGGCAAGTGTACACTACAAGACAAATTCTTTAATTCCACAACTAGAGTGCAGCAAAAAGCTGCTTTATTGTCGTTCTCCTCTTCTTGATGTCTGTGTTTTCCCCGACCCTTCCAGCTTTCTCTCTTTCCCTCAGAGGGATCAGAGATAGAGGACGCCTTTCCAGAAACAGGGATGGGTTGAATCCAAGTTTGAATACTTTGTGCAGCTTTGTTTCTTCTTTGCTGTGTAACCCTCTTAATCTCTTCAGTTTGTAGTGCCGCTAAACTTCATGCTGCTCGTTTTCCTGTTCTTAATTCTCCTTTGTCTATGTTTTAGCATCAAGCCATTTGCTCAGCAAGCGTACCCTATCCAGCCAACAGTCACAACTACGATCTCAAGTAAGGCGGTCACTGCTTGCCATGTTTTTTTTTTGATCAGTTCACATTCGGATGTAGCATTCTGTTTGTTTAGAAGCGCTAATATTCAGTGTGTGTATGTGTGTGTAGGTTATGAGCCCCCGACTGCGCCAGCGCCCACAGTGCCCGCCTGGCAGGGCCGATCTATCGGCACATCTAAACTCAGACAGGTGGAGTTCTCCGCTTTTCTTGAGCACCAGAGAGATCCGGATTCTGTGAGTCGCTTCTTTATGTCACTATAAGTCAAAATGAAATTAAAATGGATCTAGTTTAATTCCTAATACACATTCCTGGTCTTATTGCACATTATTCATCATTGACCTTTAGCCTAATAGTCAAAAAACCTCCTCACAAGTGAGTGTTTTTAGAAAGAAGTCCTCCACAATTGATGAAAACGCACATTCTTGTATGTAACACGTACACACTTCTCACAATTCAATCTCTTTCCAATGGGGAAAAATACCCGCCCTACATTTTGTCTCTTTGAATATCTCAGATAAATGTTTTACTCCGTAATATAACCGTAATACAGTGAAAATGAGTTGTGAATAACATTTAATATGTTGACTTTGAGGACTGTCAAAATACAGTGTCCTTTAACATAATTCGGATGTTATCATGCTTACATAAAAAGTATTGTTTCTGTACTATATTAAAGTACCATCGCTAATATGTGTTATAGTTATTTTATATGCCGTGGTGCACTTTTGTATGTCTCCGAATTATACATTAAGAAACCTAATTGTTACACTTTTTACTATAAAATGTATTTTGTTCACTTAAATATCATGAACTTCCAATGATCACTTTATGGCATGTTCATTTCTACGTATGCTAATACATTTAAAAAATGTGTGGGGGCATAACCTCATTTTTTATATAATGAACAAACATGAAGTAACAATGAACAATAGTATGCGTAATTTAGCGCCATTAAGAAAGATTATTTATTATTATTATATATATATATTGTAATAAATGATCATTGACCTTTTGTCATGTTTAATCAGTCATTTGTTTGTCTGCCAAAATATTAAAATGTATGAATGTGAATTTTCTCCATTTAGGGGGCTTTTCTCACCACATAATATTGATATATGTGATTAATTGTGCATAATTAGCATTATTAATCAACATATCATGAAATGTATTAATTAACAGTTGTGAATAGATGGATAGGACTAAGTTCAAACTAAACAATCAAGTGCTTTCAGTCATTTTGACAAGTTTTCCTGTTTCTACCTTCTCTTGTTTCTGTGCAGTATAACAAGCATCTTTTCGTGCACATCGGTCAGACAAATCACTCTTACAATGATGCCTTGCTCGAGGCAGTGGACATTCGTCAGATTTACGACAAATTTCCTGAGAAGAAAGGAGGGCTGAAGGAATTGTTTGGCAAGGGTCCTCAGAATTCATTCTTTCTCATAAAGTTCTGGGTGAGTGACTCTCTGTAAAGAATGAGCATCTGTTTAGTGATTCACAGACCCCCCCCCCCCCCCCCCCAACATGCACAGGACAATTATCCACAAAAGAAGACATTGTAACAATTAGTCCAAAGAAAACATTTAGGCTTAAAAATAAACACATATGCAGTGTGCTGTGTCATGTATGCCCAGCCTGTGCCAAGGTTTCCACATTAATGAGAGCGAAATTACCACTGTTCATGTTTACCACCCATACAACTGCCTATTTAACGCAAATATTTATCCACCGAGTGATTACATGCATGAATAATCGTGCATTTCCCTAAAGACACTGGGCCACTTTAGTTTAAAAGACGGCCGTCTCTGTTTACGCTATATTTGGCACGGCATAGCTGAAGTGTCCATGATCAAAGCTCGCACTTATTCCGTTTAATATCGCGAAACAATTGGATGACCTGGTTGCTCCTCTAATAGCTATTCAAACATTGCATGCATTTTGTGAAATGCTAACTAGCGGCAAGCAACAAAGTGGGCCTCGTCGTGGTTGGAGCGAGGCTGCTCGAATTCCGTTTGAAGTGACGGAGCGATCTGAATTTCAAATGAAACTCTGGATCTGCACAATAATGCCTCTCTTGAATATGATGTGGAAATGTAACAGGCTTGTCTTAATGAAAAGAGAGTATGCCAGAAATGAATATTTGAGCTTTCTCGGTAATGAACATCGTGTTAGCTTTCTGAAAGAGCGGAGAGCGAGCTGTTCTTTTTTCCACTCTTTTTCAGAATTGAATCTATTCTTTCTAACCTTAGACAGCCTTTTTATTCAATACTCGAATAGACTAAAATGTAGAAATAGCCATGGTTGGTAGTTTAGTGTAGATATAATGCAAGCTAAAAGGAATGTACTCACCCTCGTGGTCTTTTTTCTTAACACCAATATACTGCAGAAGGTCCATAGTGGTCTTTTCATAATGTGGATGGATGACAAAAAAGCACTATAATTGCATTTTAAAAGTTTCCTACAAGTTTCGTGTCTAGGTGAGGAACAAACTGAAGTAGAAGTCCTCCATGTAGGTTTTTATGTAGCTGTGCTTACAGTCTCCACTAGATGGCAGTTTTGTATTGAATGGTATATGTTGATTGATCTATCCATTTGTTCTGCTGTAGATTTCTCTGTTATAGAAGTATTTGACAGTGTGGCTTATTAAATTGAGAATCAAAGCTACAATCTCTTTGCTTCATAGGCTGACTTGAACTGCAACATTCAGGACGAAACTGGGGCTTTTTATGGAGTGAGCAGTCAGTACGAGAGCCCAGAGAACATGACCATCACCTGCTCCACAAAGGTTTGCTCGTTTGGCAAACAGGTCGTTGAGAAAGTGGAGGTAAATTTAATGCGTATGTTTTTGAGTACATTTGTATTGTCTAAATGGAGCAACTAATGTTCTTCCTCTAATATGAGTTTCCCAGAGGAAACGTAATTGCTCTTTTATTACTCAGGACACACTTATTGGAGTTCTTAGTTGTTAGTACACATTGTCTTGAGAGAATTAGATGAGAATTTTAATTGGAGACTATGATATCTTAATCCAAGTACAATTTGAGACATTGAGATTTTGTGATCAGTAATGTAAATTTAAGAATTTAAAAATGTTAAATCATACAAAAAAGTCAGTTCTAAATGGTGGTATTATTGTCGTTTTTATGTGTACATTACTGGTCACAAGTTTGGAATAATTCAGATTTTTAAATGCCTTTGAAAGGCTGCATATTTTTTATCCCAAATACAGTAAAAACAGTAATACTGTGAACTATTATTACAGTTTAAAAGAACTGTATTGTTTTGCAACCATTATTTCATTCTTCAGTGTTACATGATCCTTCAGAAATCATTCTGAATATGCTGATTTGGTGCTCAAGAAACATTTATTATTATTGTTAAAGGCAGTTTTGCTGCTTAATATTTTTGAGGAAACAGTGATACACTAGCACTCAAAAGTACGCGGTAAGTAAACAAAAGAAAGAAAGAAATACTTATATTTAGCATGGACCCATTAAATGTATCAGACGTGTCGTTAAAGACAATTAGAATGTTACGATAGATGTTTCAAAGAATCCTGAAAAACATGTTTCCACAAAAAAATATGAAGCAGTATTTATTAGCTGTTTTCAAAAGTAAGTATATACCACTATTAATAGTTGAGCAGAAACCCAGCATATTAGAGTGATTTCTGAAGAATCGTGTAACACTGAAGACTGGAGAAATGATGCTGAAAATCCAGCTTTGTCATCAGGGGAAGAAATTACATTTGAAAAAATATTAAAATAGTAAACAGTATTTCAGATTACTGCTGTTAGAGTGCATTGGTGAACATAATATATTTATTTTAAAAGCATTAAAAACAAACTTAATTTCACTCAGATGACGCTAACAAATCTACCAAATTTGCTATAAGTTGATCGCAACATATAATCATTGCAGTTAATAGTGTTCACCGTCTCATTGATCACATGCAATTTGTAAATAACTGCATGATATTTACTGTACATTTCTGTCATAGTCACCACTACTCCTAAATATAATGTAGAAACGTAATATTTTCTGTAAAGCTGCTTTGCAATGATCTGTATCGTGAAAAGCGCTATACAAATAACAACATTTTAACAAATCTCTCTCATCTTTCCTCAGACGGAGTACGCTCGCTTTGAGAACGGACGCTTTGTTTACCGGATAAGCCGATCTCCCATGTGTGAATACATGATCAACTTCATCCACAAACTCAAACACCTGCCTGAGAAATACATGATGAACAGTGTCCTGGAGAACTTCACCATCTTATTGGTGAGTCTACATGTCCGTCAGTGATGTTTAAACCAATCAGTGAGAGCTTTCCGTGCAGGGCGGAGCCTGTGGCCTCTGAGCAGATACGACCCAGCATTCCTGGCATTCCTGTGGCGCTGTGCAAAGCCTGATAATCTCCTGCAAAGGGGGAGGAACCCCTTTCTCTAACCTTCATACACACAAGGTTTAGAGCCCTATTCTCTCCTATAGTGAGGGTCTTACTAATGCACTTTCCCTGCTCTCTTCCTTCAAATCCCTCACATCCTGTAAACCTGCTCTCCTGGGTTGCGACTCTCACCTGCCATGGAGGTTTTAGTTGTTATTATAGGCTGAGGGAGGATGTGTGTGTGTGTGTTTATAGTGAATGCTTGTGTACAGTATATGCTGTTGAAGGATGGTGGGATTGGTATTAATATCCATCTCAGGTGATCCGATCACATACAGCACTAAATGTTTAATATTGGATTAAAAAAGTTCAAACAGGATTCAATATGTTAAAAATTATCCAATCGTTCATTTTTTCAACTATATTGTCTTGATATATTGCATACTGACTGGAAAAGCCCAATATAAATGCAAAAGACTTAATAAAAAAACTTTAATGTGCCTGAAATCGACATTCAGTTTGACACTGACATAAAGTGATGAATGCAGTCAAAAATCAGATCAGTACACAGTTAAATCTCACAAAACACTTCCAAAATTCCAAAATCAAAAGAAAGAAAAACCCTGAACTCCCATGAAAATCTGCCCTTTAGCGGTTTGTGAACTTTAAATATTGTTTGCATTGTCCCATACCATACATTTTAAGACAGTTAAGCACATTTCCTCGCATCACATTTTCATTACTGTTATGTGTAGATGTTTAGATATTATTTAGAGTACTAAAAAACTTTACTTATTTGTATTTATTTATTAATATTTTTCTGGTGATTGTCCTTAAATTATTGCTGCTGTAGTACAATAAGTTTTATTATAATATTTTTTTTAGTAAAAGATACAAAATCATACAAAAGCTCTGCCAACTTGTGAAGTCCATAAATATTGATAATAACAAAATAAAAAATTATCTAATGATCTGAACTTCTTTTTAAATATAATTTGTATTTCACTTCTCAGGGGTTATATTTTTAATTTAAATGATAAATACATTTATTGTAATGTTTTATTTTAAGTCAGCTTAGGTAATATCAGTGCAATACATTACCATGTTGTACTGTAGAGTTTGCAAGTTAGACATCTGTATGGTTTTTATGTTTAATACAGTACAAACAGTAATACTGTGGAATTTAAAATAACTGTTTTCTATTTGAATATATTATAAAATATGTAAAATACAAAATATAATTAATTTATATGATGGCAAAGCTGAATTATCAGCATCATTACTCCAGTCTTCAGTGTCACATAATTTAGAAATCATAATTTGGTGCTCAAAAAGCATTTCTTATTATTATCACTGTTAAAAACTGTTTATGCTGCTTCATATTTTTACTGATTTTACAAAATTTTTGAATAGAAAGTTCAAAAGAACTAAGGTTACAAAATACATTTTTGTAACATTAAAAATGTCTTTCTTTACCGTCATCTTTAATCAATGTATTGTGTCCATGCTGAATAAAGTATCTATATTTTTTAAATAAAATACATATTGAGAGGTATACATTCTTCTTCTTCTTTTTTTTGCCCACTACTGCATGTTGTTTTTTGCATCATTGTAATGAGAATTGAGGGGCGGTAGGCTTAATTTATCCAAACCTTTTGTGAAAATATGACCTGGACATTTTTTGACAGGTCTGTTATGTTTAGGCCTAGGCGTGAACTGTACAATAATGCAATATCTATGTGTCTGTCTGTTTCAGGTGGTCACAAACAGAGACACACAGGAGACCCTGCTGTGCATGGCCTGTGTGTTTGAAGTGTCAAACAGCGAGCACGGAGCCCAGCATCACATCTACAGACTAGTGAAGGAATGAAGCAGCTCTTTCACACAGACTCTGGACCTCAGTACAGTGGCAGTGCCTCTAGCTCAACACACTCAAGATGAATTTCCGTCACATTTGGGTGATGCTTATAATTATATATATATATATATTTTCTTTATTAATATGTGTTTGACGTTTAACTGCAGCTGTGAATTGCGGTACAGTTGTATTATGTTTTATTACAGGAAAGAATGTCAAAGAATGCCGAATCAACATTCATTCGTAGACTATACATGTAAAGTGACAGTATCATTCAACTTAGAGGTTAGGTTGAGTTAGAATGAATCTGAAAACGGCCTCACTTTGATTTGTTTTGTTTTATCTCGGAAGCGTGCACATCTGAAAGCGTATGGGTGCAGCCATAAATGTGTGTGTGAGTAGGATGTAGGTGTACAGGTGTACTCTATATACATTCTCACATACTGTACGTAGGTATTTTTCCCAAAGAAAAAGTATTTGAGAAAGTTAATTCTGTAACATTGATTTATTAAAAAGAAAGCTACTGTAGGTAGATCTTTGTGGCCATCGGAAAACAAAACGTTCCTGCATTCCGTGAATTCAGGGAATTCTGAAGCCCAGCCCTTGAAAACAATTACTTCGTACACACTACTTCATTGAAGAATTACTGCACTGTGATACGAGACCTGTGTGTGTTGTCATGTGTCATCACCTGCAATAAGAAAACGCAGAGAATCAACCCCTTACTGTTGACTGTACAGCTTGTGTAAAAGGTAACTCTAGAAACAAGAAGCACTGCATTAACTACCAGGGCTTGATGGATTATCCATCAGATTGACCCGAGCACTTGGATCCACTCGCCGGACAAGCCTTAGAGCGTGTTTGCCGCTGGGAAAGCCACACTTTTCACAAAGCCCATCCCTGTACACCCGTCCGTCACGGAGCACTCCTTCATCCTCTGTAAGAATCTGTCCCAGAGTTCCTCGCTGCCTTTGACATCCCCACACAGCCCATGTCTCTGTGGCCTAATCGATTTCTATGACTGCAAGCCTTAATAACGGTTGTGTGAACTCCAAAAGATGCCACTAAAGCTGTGACCTCTTTCCTAAGCTGGAAGACTTTCTTATTGTCACATGTTGTAGGAATTGTACAGTACAAACCTGCCAAAGTGTAACAATATACAGCACAGTGCCTTAGTGTATGAAGCGAACGTGGATGAGCGCAGTCGTTTTTCGGGGAAAAGGTGCGGTCACATTTACTGTTGCTAGGTGGAGAAATCAGTGCAGATGAAATCGGTCACCCCAATAGGAATTTGTTTGATTGGGAGTTTCGTGTTAAGGCAGAAATATCTCTCGTTTTTAAGTTGTTTCAAGTGAGTTTGCCGCACTGAACCGCTGAGAGATTCTTGGTTTGAAAGTGACTTCTGTGTGAGCTGTGCTTTACACATCGTTACGTTGTTGATAATATACAATGGACTTTTTGGCCCACTAGATCTTGCCGCAGTTTTGCAAATGTGACCGCACCTTAAGATCCTACGTGTCATCTTTATGAAAGAGCACTGGCCATTCGGTTGACCTTTCACTCTCAGAGACGGAAAACACATTTAGACACACAGATCTTGCCTTTCTTATCCGAAAAGACCAAAAAGTTGAAGGAGACGCATAGAGCTCCTCTTTATTTCCTGCACTGTAGCATGAAAGTGCCTTTGGTTCTGATTTTTCCAGCTTAGAAAAGACAAGATTTTTTTTTTTGCTTTCTCAAGATGATCAAAAACCAAAAAAAAAAAAAAAAAGTGGATGTAGGTCAAATATTCACCACATTGCCTTCATAAGAACTTTAGAGAAAAATCAACATGGGCTAGTGAGTGGAAATAAAGTTATGTAATAATTATTTAAAAACAAACTTCTATCAGCATTTGATTTGGTGAATCATTTTTTTCAAACTATGAACTTCGGTTCCATTCTGTGAGAGATGTATTTGACACCGAGCTTTAGCTACTTTTCTTGTGCATATTCGAATTGTACCTCACAGCACCCTGGAGATTATGATTGCTGAATGGTGTTTGATTTTCCTCTTTTCAAGCCATTTCAGTGTCTTATTTTGAATATAGAAACTCTATATGAAGTGACGTGAAGCTGTGTTGCTCCTCAGACCTTAAGATAGTCAAGGATATTAACCGCAGTCACATATAAAAACCATATCATCTTCACTGCATAATTTACTCTTGCTGTTCAGTTAAGTGGATTGAACCCTCAGCGTGAGAGACTACGTTAGATTTACAGCTGTGTATGTTGTAGCGCTTCAAGTGAACTGTGGAGTTAAGTGCGCGCGATATCAAAGCGGCAGACGACATTGATTGTTTCGTGTTTGCCGTACCTTCGCCCTTCAGTCTCGTTCACGTTTCATATAGAGATCTTCCTGTATTGTTCTACATGTACGCGATGGTTTTGTGACGACGTCAGTATATCCCGAGCCCGTTTGGGTGGTGATACTGTTACTGCTGCATCTGCTACACCAGTTCCTCCTTATATCAGTCCCCTTTACTTCTCCAGGGGTCTGAGAACTAATGCCTTTAATATGATGAATGTTAAACGGACATTGTTTTGCTGGTAACGGACACTAAGCAAGGATTTGAGCGGAATCCGGACTACAGTATATCAGCAGTTTAGCTTCTGTTTTTTGATCTATATGTTTGTATTTGTCTATGTGTAGGTACTGGTACCTCCTATGTTCATTACCATTTAAGATGTTGGCTTTAAAGTGAACTTTTCTCTAGTTCAGATGGTATCATAAAAAGATATTGGGTTTGTGTGCAGAGATTTTTTTGTAAAAAGGTGCTTTGTATAAAATTATATATTCTGGCTTTTCTTGGTACAAAGGTGTGATATCTTTTAATATCCCTGCTGATGAAAAAAAAGCATTGGAGCAAGGCTGAGAGAGAAAAGAAAAAACCTATTATGTGTGTGTGTTCTTTATCGCATATGGTCTTGTCTTTGCTCCGTAACATTTTGATGCCTTCTCGATAAAGTGGTAGATATTTTGTAGCTTTCTAGATACTTTGTATGTATACACTATTGAATAAAATAAGTAATTAAAACAGCTTGTCTGGTCATGTGTTGTTTTCTTCATGTTTCATTGAAAAGGATGCTCCTGAATGACTGATTGACTTTCTTCTTGAGAACACCAGAATGATGCTCACCAACATTGTAAAAAAAATATTAATATATATTCATATTTTTTTTTACAATGTATATATATATATAACGATGACATTTAAGATGAACCTTTCCTTTAAGGTTTAAAAAAAAAACATTTGTAAGAATGATATTTGTAATTGATTGATAAAAGCATCTAAATGCATAAATGTAAACGTAAATGAAGTTCTGAAAGTATCTTTAAGTCTGCAGCGCCATCTGTTGTCACTTCTAGGAACAGACTTTGAAAACAGTTAAATCGAATTAAGGTTTTTTCAGTTTTATTTATAAGCATTTATGACACACATTGTTGTGCATGCTTATTGAAACTAAATGTTTTATCCACACAATTACTATTTACTCTAATACAGCTGTTTAATAAAGTGTTCTGAACTTTATGGAGGCAATAAACACACAACATTTTAATGCATAATTTCGTCATAGCTGTAAATTAAAGAAACAGTACCATGAAAATAAAAATGTATTGTATTCACCCTCAGGCCATTAAAGATATAAATGAGTGTCTTTAAAGGAACAGTTTGTTTCTTCATTGGAACAGATTTGGATAAATGTTGCATTATATCTCTTGCTCCCCAGTGTATCCTCTGCAGTGAATGGGTGCCGTCAGAAAGTCCAAGCAGCTGATAAAAACATCACAATAATCCACAAGTAATTCACACCACTCCAGCCCACCAATTAATTGCCTGTGAAGGAAAAAGCTGCATGTTTGTTAAACAAATTAATCATTAAGTCATTTTAAACATTTCAAACAGTTGCTTCTGGCTCAAAAATGAATCCGCTATCAATAATATTGCTTTATTCAGTGATAAAATGGTCTCATCCGACCCAGAAGAGAAATATGCACAGATTATTAGCACAAAAACTGTTCTAAATAAATGTACTGTAAGATTTTGAACTCCCATTCTGACGGCACCCATTCACGGTAGATGTTCAACTTGTAAGCAAGTAGTGTGATGCAAAATTTCTCCAAATCTGTTCAAATGAAGAAACAAACATATCAAACTCACAAACTGAAGATGAGTACATTTCAGCAAATTTTCATTCTTGGGTGAACTGTTCCTTTAATAGTTATGGTTTGTTGTAATGTAGATGCTCTGCATGTGATTACAGTAAAATCATTGAACACTAGGGGGCGTGATTGTTCCGCTATTATTTGTGAATGTTGCATTAATGAAGGTGAACAGCAGGAGTCACTGCAGGAGTATTCTCAGAAAGTGACGAACCATGAGCTTTTTATTACTCAAAGGCTTTAAAAAAAGTACAAAAATAAAAATAGAATATATGACAAATATTATTAATTTCACAGAGAGTGAGAGATAGACTGTCGTGTCATTGCATATCCCTTTGTTTTAGTGACTGATGAAGTTTGAAACCATGCTTTTACGTTAATCATGCAGTTTTATTCATTTCAAGGATTAGGGTGTTTTAACCTAAATTGGATCTGTTTTGACCATGCAATTTGAATTTATCTGACCATAAAATAGCATATAAACTCTAGATTAATAATTAGTGGAGATAAGCACGTGTTTGATTTGTGATGCACAGTTTCTAAATAACATGCAATACTCATGAAGCACCTTTAAACTACCCTAAGCTTGAAGAAGTAAATCTACTTAATTTTGGCTTTAAAAACTGCTATTATTAAAATACCTTCAGTCATACTGTGTCCATCACAAGGTGTGTCAAGCAGTGGACTCTGTTCAGAGGGCAGTTACCGTGGGTTGGGAGAGGCTATAATTGTCTTGGAAACATCAGGTTAAAGATGCACTCGGGTTAAAGGTGAATAGAGCTTTTGCAAAACATTCTTTAAATCATATCCACTTACGTGACATGATTCTAGTCACATCAGTCGCCTGATAAAAGATGATGGAGGGGTACCTGATAGGGGGCTGACATTCTAATATCACATGACCAGCAAAATACTACTGATTGTGTCTCTGTAAGCATCCTGTTTTTCACTTTTGCTGACAAAATAAATGAATGATGTCTGACTGTACATAACACATCTCTACAGTATCATAAGTAGCCTGAGAAGATTTTATTTTGTGTAATGCTGCATCCACAGTGTTTAGTCCAAGAAAATACTGGTCATTGCAACATAAATATACAAATCTGGAATTATATCCAGATAAAAATGTTTTTTATCTAATTATGAATTTTTTATTCATTAATTTATTTTCCTTTTTTAAATAATGTAATCTCTCTCTCTCTCTCTCTCTCTCTCTCTCTCTCTCTCTATATATATATATATATAATCATATATCATGGCATTTTTTTCTTTATTTAAAATGAATATATAAATAAGAATAAAAAAACAAATAAATAAATAAACTGGAAATTAAATCCATAAAAGCCAATGTTATGTATGTAATAAATTAATATAAAGACAAGTTTATGTATGTAATAAATTAATTAGATTTCCTGAGATGATTTTTTGTTTCATTATTCAGTGACTTTAATTATAATTGTCATTTTTTTTGTAGACAACCAAAACAACTTGTCTGGTCCTTGTTTTGGTTTTCATGGATGGATTTATGGATGATGATGGTGGTGATTATTATTATGATTATTATTGTTATTATTAATACGTATTTTAAATAGGAATTAATTTTATCCTCATCTTTTTACTTTTAAGAATTTATTTAGTAGACAAACAAAACAACATTAGAATTGTTTTATGTTTATACTAAACACTCTAAATAGATTGTATTTTAAAATAAAAGTAAATAATCATTTTTTAAGCAGATGTTCACACAACAGGTATCATATAAGTTGTGATCTATGGAGTGTTGCAGCGTTGAGGTCACGTGTACTCGCAGCAGCGCTGTCCCGTCTGCGCTCATTCACTCACAGAGACTGAGACACACACACACACACACACACACACACACACTCCAAACCTGCCAACACGGGACTATGACGAACTCTTTCATTCTCAGACGGGTCGAGTCTAATTTATCTTTATTACTGAGGATTAACTTTTCATAGAATAGTTCTGTTTTTATCATATTTGTCACTTCACCTGAATAATTCCCTGCACCAGGAAACTTTTACAGACTTGCTGGGATCAGTCTGAGAGATGGAGGCAGAGGAGAATACAATTTCAGTGTGGGTTTGTCGCGAAGAGAAGCTGGTGTCGGGCTTGTCGAAGCGCACGACCTGCGCGGATGTGATCCGGGTTTTACTGGAGGAGCAGAACCTGGAGCAGCGCGTCTCCCTCTCAGGCGCTCCTCAGTCCTACTGCGTCGTGGAGAAATGGAGAGGATTTGAACGGATTTTACCGAACAAAACCAAGATTCTGCGACTGTGGAGCGCGTGGGGAGAGGAACAAGAAAATGTCCGGTTTGTGTTGGTGAAAAACGAGGCGTCTTTACCCAGCAACGGGCCGCGGAGCGCGGAGGCGCGCGTCGTTCTCAGCAAGGAGAGCCCCTGTGTCTACAAGGGGACCGCGAGAGTGACCATGGCTCTGTCACAGGAGAAACAAAGACGGATAGTCCGGAAAGCGTTCAGAAAGTTGGATAAAATCAACAAGAAACGGGTGCAGGCTGCGTCTAAAGATGTCTCGTCTACGGAGAAGATGGAGACCCTTGCACACCTGGTCATTTCTCAAGATCACACCATACGCCAGCAGATTGACAGGATAAAAGAGCTTGACAGGGAAATAGAAAGGTATGAAGCCAAAGTTCATTTTGACAGAATGAAGATGCATGGGATCAACTATGTCCAGGATACGTATTTAGTGGATGCCAAACCAGATAAAGTTGGTGAGGGAGACAAACCGTGCCCAGAAACAGCTCTCGCTCAGTTTGAGGAATATGCTCAGAGATGCGAGGAGGTCATCAAACTGCAGGAAGAGCTGGCCAACCACGAGGCCCTCATGGAGAGCATTACAACTGAGATTCAAGAGGAACTCAACCAGAGGTGGATGAAAAGAAGACACGAGGAACTTACGAATAAAGACTCTGACAGCACTTCCGGCGAGACGTCTCTCAGAGTCACAACTCAAGAAAAAGATGATGGACCTTCATCTTCTGACAATGAGTTGCTTCTGGAAGAAGAGAGGATCAGAACCCAGCTCGACACCAGTTTGTACATCGGTTTGCGGCTGAACACTGATTTGGAGGCCATAAGGAACGATCTGGGCTTGACCCAGGAGATATGGGGAGCGAAGGAGAAAGAACTGATGGATTTAATGGAGAAAGTCAACTCTTTGGATTTTGAGGAGGACAGTGAGGCCGAAGCTGAGCTGAAAGATGAAAACACAATAGAAACAGACAGATTGTTGCCGCTCAAGGAGGAAAGTGTGTGGGTGGAGCAAGCAAGAGGGCTTTCAAAAACATGTGATGTGAATGATGACGACTCAGATACAGGACTCAGCTCAATGCATAGTCAAGACTCCGATATCACTCCCATCTGCGAATCTTTGGTGTAAAAACACAGCCTGTGTTCATGTTATCCCTGGCTGGATAGTTCAAATGAGCAATGTATGTCTTAATTTAACATGTCACATCTGCATGCAGTAAACAAGCATAAAGCAGATGCAAAGCTCAATCAAATCACATTAAGAACATATCTATGCACTCACCGAGCATTCTTTGTAATTGATTTTTTCATGTTGGTTTCTATAAGAATATACAGTATGGTAGCTTTTTCTGCCATTGAATAAAAAGAATAAAACGGCAAAGTATGGAAGTCGAAAACAAAAAAAACAAAAAAACGGTTGTTCTAAGAATTCTAAAAGGTGTCAAAATTGTGAGATGAGAACTCTGAATTCTGAGAAAAAATTCAGATTTTTGAGATTTTTCAGAAAAATCAGAATTTCTTGATGTTAACTCAATTCTGAAGAAAAGGTCAGAATCGTGAGATAAACCGAATTTTGTTGGAAAATTTCAGAGATGTAAACTTGCAATTGTGAGGAAAAAAGTAAGAATTGTGTGAAAAAATGTCACACTTTTTTATATTTTTGTTTCATGGTGGAAATAAGCGTCCAATAATCAGTGTTAACTTCATACATGTATTTGTGATGATAGCAGTTATTTTGAGAAAAAAACATTCAGGATTGAAATCTGGGTGGTTGTATTTTCTGCACGAGGCATCATTTCCAACATTATGAAGGTTTTGCTTTGCAGATCACTTTTACATTACAGTATGGATTATGCATTATGATAATATATTTAAAGCTGAAGTGTTTGATTTCTGCGCATCACCAAATTTAATTTTAACAACAATCTGAAAGTCTTCAGACTGATTTCAGTGTTGCAAATACTTAATGATACTTTGATAGATGTTTTGGCAGTGCAACAGCATGAAATAAACATGAAATAAAATGTCGCTGTCTGCTGCCAATCTGCATTCTTGTGACATTTTCACGGAGCTCCAGGTTTGTCACATGCTGTTTACAACTCAGATTGGCTCAAAAATCTGCTTGTGGAACCCATGAGCAGAACTGATGGCAGGAATGATATTCAATTAGGCACTTCCAGGGAAATGGTTTCAAGCCAAACACTATTCTTTTTGGGATGATTGGGAATATTAACATCTTTTCTGCATTAAATACATTAAGCATTTTAACATAAAAGAACCACACTTCAGCTTTAAGGTGCATCATGGTATTGCTTGAGCTCAAGAAAGTTGCAGTATAGTTATGAATGTGGGAAAACTAATTTGAATGACTGCAATATGTATATTATTATTGTTATGTTATTATTATTTTTCAGAAAATGTGTGCAAGTGGTGGACATCTGAAGAGCTTGATGATACAGTTTTTTTATGATGCTGTTTTCTTAAATAAAGAATCCATCCATGTATTTAGAAATGTACAAATGTAAAATTTGTGTATTATGAGAATCTATCATAACACAATGTTGTCTTATAAACTGAAATACTAAAGAATTCTTATATTAATGATTTTAAAACGCATCATCGTCATCTCACAAAACTATAAGAAATTCATGAACAAAACTACTATAATACAATACATAATGCTGTTTTAATTAAGTTTTTTATTATATGCTGATTTAAATAATATTTTAAAAACTAGTTTTTACTCTAATGGTGAGAGAATTGGGATTAATTGTGATATTATTAATATAATAATAATAATAATAATGTCCTTGTGTGTGAGCCAACTTTTCCAGCAGTGTTGCAGAGTGAAAATAATGCTCATTATTTGTGTGTTCAGTGAAAAATGTCAGATTTGTTTTCATGAGCTTAGGGTGGATTTTAATAGTTATAAAACAATTACATCTGCACCTGACACATCGTGTAAATGTAACTCTTTTTTTCTGATGTTTAATTGAAGAATGTTGCAGAACACAGATGTTTGTCTGCTTGTATAATTACACAGCTCTAAATATTGTTCAGACTGTAAGGTAAAGAAGGAAAGGTGCGTAGTAAAATAATTGTGAGTGTTGTGTGAACTGGGGAGGCAAGTTGCTGGTGGCATAAAGCATTACGCAATCCTCCGTCCCAGAGGGAAAGCAGCCGGAGCACAACTGGGGAGGTGAGCTACATATTTACACAGGTTTACACAGAGCGCCATGCAGCCACTGTGAAAGCAGGACATTTACATAACGCACCCAGATAACCTCCGCTCACGTGCTCACAACGAAGGACAGGCAAGACCCAGGGTCAGAGCCGAATCAATTACTTTAAAGTACATTTGAAAACATCAACGTCAACAACAATAGAAATAATATTTATAAAGATTAAAAAACTGCCATTCATATACATTTAAACTATAAGACATTTTAATTTATTTGTAAATAACATGCATTTAAGTGTCTAAAAACGACATCTATTTTGCACTTATGCATAATCTTTTAAAGTATATTATTTCCATAAGTCCTCTTTTTTAAAAGCACGCTACAGTGTACTTTTTTCCCCACCATGGTTTCCAAAAAGGGTTTCACACAAATACTCATACAAGCTGAATTAGATGTATCCATCCATCACAACCAATCAAACTAACAGAACAGGTATTTGTAGCTTGTATGGCCCAAACAGAAAAGACGGTACAGGCTGTTAATTCCTCATTAATGTCTGTGAGGAATCATTGGCAGTACAGTGTTGTTAAACTGCAGCAGGGAGGAGTGCAGTTAAAGCCCTCATATCACAGAGCACCTGGCACACAGGCCTCATCTGGCTAGATACCTTTGTATTTGTTCAGGCAAATTGCGAACGTCTGAAAAGCGGACATATTATTCTGTGGTGCGTGAGGGTAAAGGTGTGTCATGAGTTGTGTACAAACACCTGTGCATTTGAGTACACACTGTTCAACCAGTTGTGTGTTCCCACAGCTTCAAGTGCCAGTGGTTTTCTCCCTGAAACATAAGCCTGAGGGCACATTCATTAACTCTGTGATGCTGGAGGCCATTGTACTTCACCTTTATGCAATACGATTAGGTTGTAGTAAATCTGCTTGGTGACAGCACCAAAGAAAATGTTCACCTCAAAATGTTCAGTATTTACAAACAAATTTTCGTGGCTATATTAATATAGTGTCATGTGAGAGACAGTAATTAATGGTTTTCATAAAATTTGTAGGGAAAGTTCAGACAAAAGTGAGAATTCTATCCTTTTGTATTTCCTTACTTGTATGACTTTCTTTCTTCTGCAGAACACAAAAGATATTTTGAAGACTGCTGGTAACCAGATAGTTTCCGCTTCTATCATATGGACAAACAAACACTTAGGTAGCCTAATTCTCAAAATACTGTATCTCTCTTTTTATGAAAGAAGAAAGAAAATCATACCGGTTTGGAATGACATCTGTAAAAGATTTCAGACCTCCCCAACTCAAAATTGTCTAGTGACTTGATTACGTCTACATTTGTCTATTGGCTCAATTGGATTTCTGCTATCTGAATTGTATCAAGTTTTTTAACATCGGCTCAATGAGAAATAATACGTTGAGCCAATTGTGAACAAAGAAGTCTATCCAACCAAATTATTGGCCCAATTAAATATTTGAAACAGTAGTAGCATACATTTTTTGTTTTACCTAATTTCAAAAGGTATAAAATGTATAGTGCTAAAGCAGTCAGTGAATTGAAAATAATTGTTTATTCCCTGATGTCCAAAAAGAAAAGGAAACAAATATTAAATGATCATTAAATAGTGATACACTAAACACGGACACATTCTAATACTTTAATAAATATACAACAATGTTGTGAAAATAGCTTAAAATTATAAAAACATTGACATTTTCTATACAGTATACCTTACAATATCATACCTTTTCTCATTCTCATTCGACATACAAAGCTGATGAATTGCACCTTATACAATAATAAATTAACAAACGTGCTAAAATGTTTAAAACAGCATAAAACAATAATAATTTAATAATAGTAATAATTTATCTGAGGTTACTTCAGCTAGTGTTTAGGTTAATGTCACTGAATATTACCATTCTCCCAAAAGATACTCTGAGCTCATAAAACTGCATCTTAACTATTTAAACATCAAATACATTCACATATTAAGAATGTCAAAAACACCATCACATTTAAGTAATGTTCACCCAATGTTTAGAGTAATTTCACATGAACTCTACCATTCTCAATTATAACAAATTTTTGCCAAAAAAACTCATTAGAGGTACTCATTAGATGTTAAAATTCTGTCATTAATTACTCTCATGTCGTTCCAAATCAATAAGACCATTTGTTGGAGCCATTATTTATTTTGTTATTTAGGTTATAGGAGTGCTAAAATATTTTTTGATATATAAGGTTTTTTGTGACCTTTATTTTGATAGACAGTGTGAAGGCAGTGAAGTTAAAGATGGCCGCTTCTCACCTTTTTATCGAGAGGACAGAGAACAAAGCACATTATCAACCTACTAGCATATAAGTTCTTTAAGGCGATTTGCTTTGCTATTTTCCTTTTGATTATTTGATCTTGAGTTTGTATCCTTTCAACCCTGCTCTAACCTTTGTATGGATTACTGGAATCCATTTTGGACAATCATTTGTTTGATCCATCTATCCTGCCCTGCCTGCTACCTGCCTACCCTGCTCACGCCTTTCCATCCTGCTCATCTCCTCCTTAAAATGTACAACAACTCAAGTTTAGTTAGTCATTCAAAGAGTGTCGGTGAAGTATGTTGGTGGCTGCTTAAAATTTGACATTACACCGTTGTTTTATCAAACATTTCGTCATCGGATTTCATCAAAACATCTTAATTTGTTTTCCGAAGATGAACAAAGGTCTTACAGCTTTGGAACGACATGAGTGTAAGTAATTAATGACAGAATTTTCATTTTTGGGTGAAGTATCCCTTTAAATCCTTGTTGTAATCCAGGATGAGTGCATAAAATAATCCAAAAAAGTACAATAAATGCATTTACAAAGTCTCCTAAGTTGTCAAGCACCCACTCCTCTTCCAGGACAACAGGAGACATTCAACACACTTGACAGGGCCCTTGACAATGTCAAGAATTCTCATTTTCATTACAGTTGTGAGGTCCTCCAATGGCTCTGTACTGTGTAAAAAAACTATGTCAATACTAAGTGTACATTAGAATTAGCAGCCTACATTACATCGAGCCATGTCCCATGGCAGATTTCAATAAAGCAACTAAAATTGCTTCTAAATGACATCTAAGAGTTAATAGTGTTTGACACTAATATGGAATAAACATATATCCAATAAGAGCTACTGTTAAATACTTAAATACAGTGAAATTCACAGTGGTTCCTTTTCTACACCGGATGGTGTCTCGTGAGCTCAGACCTAGCGATGGTGGCTTACACTAATGGGAACAAAAAAAGTTATAGCAGCAACATATTCCTTGTGTCTCATACATTTAATAAATTCATCATAAAATGAGCTAAAAATGATTTAGTTCAATAAATAGTAACTTTAGGTAACTGAGAGATAGGGGTGTGCAATATTGACAAAAAATATATCTAAATATTTTCTGATATCTAAATATTTTATCGATAATGATAATTAGACAATATTTTTCTGAGTGTGTTATTGAGCTGATATATTAAGGACTGCGTGGACAGCTGACTCATACATTTTTTTATATTCTTCAAATTCAGTGATAGAAATTAATCGTTTCCAATAAGTTTAAATTGATTTGTACCTTTTATTGGTATCTTTAGCTTTTTAAAACCATTATTGTCTAAAAGTGCGTTTTTTACACCGTTTAATGCAGAACATGAATGTATTTAACCTGCAGTTACACATGTCAGGGTTCTGTCTCTTCGGTCTAGTGTTATTCATGGTTTTGTGACAGAGCCCTGATTCTCCCGTCATGTCTGGGTTTCATGTGAGCACGCGGCTTCGAGTGTGCTCGAGACATGCGCTCTCTCGTCTGCGTACCTTCTTTCGTGTTGGAGCGTGGTGTTCAGATCCCGGCACTCATGTCTTGAGTTTCTGTTTCGTGTCGGGGTTCGGACACTCACGCTCCGTTTTCTGTCTTTGTGTGAGTGTGCGGTCTTGAGTTCGCTCGACTGCGCGCTCTCCTGTCGACGTGTTGTGTTACACGCAGTCGTGTTTTTATCGGCTGCATGATTCATGTTATATCTTGTGCGGTGTGGCACGCAGCTTGTGTATTTAATTGGCTGTGTGCTTTCATGTTGTCATGCCTTGTGTGAACACGTGGCTTATGAGTTTTCTCATTAGCTGCATGTTCGTGTCCTGTTTTGCACATGGCTGGTGATTTGTTTGCTGGCCATGTGCTTGTGTTTTTGTTTTGTGTGAGCACGTGGCTTCTGTCCTAGTTTTCTGTGTGCCATGTGCTCTCATGTCAATTTGTCTTGACCCCACTCATCTTGTTACTTGTTTATTGATTAATTTTCCCCAGCTGCTCTCCCTCGTTACCCTCCTCATTTGCTCCCTTTATAATCTCCTTGTGTTTGCTGTTCCGTGTTGGTTCGTCGTCGTTTGTTGTATGCCTTGTGTCCTGTCCTGCCCAGCCTTGTCCAGCCTTGTCCAGCCTTGTCCTGCCTTGTCCTGCCTGCCAGTCTGTTTTTCCCCTACAGGGTTGTTTTTGTTTGTTTTACTTATTATTATTATTATTATTATTATTAATAATAAAAAGCCAGTTTCCTCCTGCAATTGGGTCCTCACTCTCTTCCCATTACCCACACCCTTGACAACACATGCAATGTTTTGATATTTTAAACAAAAAACATAGAATACTGAAATTTATAATTATTTGAAAATAGATATTTTAAATGTGAAATTAAAACAGCCAGTAGGCGGGAGCAAGTCATTGTTAATAAGTGAGTCATTGTGATTGAACCGAATCAGTTAAACAGTTCATTCATTCAGGAATGAAACACAGCATGTTGCTCAGAGACGCAAAAAAGTGTTTAGAATGATTTTTGTTGGTGAAATAGAGCAAAACCAGACAATACTGTCTAAAATGCAAGCCTCTTTAATATTAACTTCTTGTTTATTGAACAAAGCTGCTTTTTGGAGGGAAACCCAAAAACCCAGCCCTCTTTGCGTGATACTGATTATGAAATTATATAAATTACATGTTCTTCCCCCATATCATATGTGATTATTCTAAATGCATTTTAAAGACTGAATAATGCAGTGAAAAAACACACTGTAATTGCGCATGCGCACTAGTCTATCTAATCTGCATCACGTAACACTAATGTATTCCTGCACTCTGTAAATCTGTAGATTTTGTTTGATTTTTGCAATATACATGATAATGTCAAATCCCACATTGTTAAAACAACAATTACTATATCATCACAGACGATATACAGTATATCGCACACCACTACCGAGATATCATTATGGGCTAAACTAAGTTATAAACGGCAACATGACACCAGTAAAGGTGTTAATTCACCGTTATTCTGCAAAATACAATGTAGTACGTGAAACATGAATGATGCATTTATATAGCGCTTTATTGTGTATTGTTGTACACCCAAAGCGCTTTACAATCATGTGTGTGTGAGGGGGGGGGGGGGGGGTCTCTCCTCAACCACCACCGGTGTGCAGCATCCACTTGGATGATGCGACGGCTGCCACAGGACAACGGCACCAGTGCGCTCAGCACACACCAGCTACAGGTGGAGAGAGTCTCCTAATGACTTAATAAAAACAAAATTCATTATACTCACCATAACTTTAATGATCCGTCTGTAAATGATGTTCTGTCGCCCTTCAGCATCGGCTCGCTCTCACTCCTTCGCGCACAGGAATTTGAATTCACTACAGCAACTGTTTCTCTCAGGCGCATGCGTACATGCGTTTTTTGCTGCAACGCTTGTTCGGCCAGCACAGATTTTTATTCACTTCTGCTTGATAGATTGGCTGAACACAATTTAATATGTTCGGTGAATGTATATTTTTAATTTAAACATTTGTATTTGTTTGGGGACAATTATTCGGAAGCAATTTGTTGAGCCAATATTTATTTGTCAGTTTCCACAATTTTTCAAAATGTAATTTTTTTAAAGTGTGAGTAAACTATCCCTTTAACTATATATTTTTGCCTGGATAATGGTGTAAATGTTTCCCATGTAGACAGTGCATTCTAATTTCTCAAAACACTTTAATTATTTTGTTACAGATGACATACCATCATAGTGTTTGTGCCAGCTAAATATCTGTCACTGCAAACCTTTGCTGACATATTGAGCAATACTTTAGTGCACTCTCAGAAAAAAAGGTAAAAACACTATGCACAAAAGCTGTCACTGTACACTGTATTACCTAATTTACCTTTAAATGGTGCCTATTAGTATCTTAAATGTACATATTTGTACCTAAAATGTACATATAATACCTAATGATACACATCATAGAATCGTTTTTAAGGTAACCTTCTAGTGATAGCTTCTGTTCCATTTTAGTGGTTTCCCTACAAAATTCATTTTCAGTCATATTATATGAAACACATCTTTATATAAGAAATTGTTTTTGGAAAAAGTTTGTTTTTGTGTGTATCCATTGCTGTTACATTGTTGATCTGTCCCACTTTACAAATAATCTGATTAATTATTTGGTGAATTAATAATTATTATCTGATGAATTAATGGTTAAATCATGTGTATTTTTTTTTTTTGCTCTTTTCACCTTTTGTTACTCTTGCTTTCAGAGGACACTAGAGTATTTACACGTCTTAGTCTTAAGTAAGGGGTGTCAGATTTAAAGATGCCCACACAGGTTCTGTGAGTCTGAGTGTAATGAAGTGGAAAGGAATGTAACCTTTTTGGTGGTGTGAGAGTGTGAGCCTGAACATCATCATTTGCACATTTACACCCTCTGAGGGCTAAATATCTGTAGAAAGGAAAAAAACACTAAAGTGCTGTCTTTAATATCTGTTGTGTACAATCTCATATGCCATGGGATCAACTGAAGATTTGAACTAAATTACATATTTCTTACATTTTTCAGGGAAAAACAGCCTAGAATCACTTGTCTGATTTGTCTCAACCTTTTACAAAAAGACATGTCAATAAATATAAGCACAAATACTTTTCAAGAAATTCTTCCAAGAAAAAAACATATCTTAGTCATACATTTTAACTCCATACTCTTACTGAAGACTTCCCCCTAAATTGGCTCGTTTTGGTATCATTTTATTATTTGAAATGACAACACTTTCAGTTCATGTTCAAATGAGTCAGGTGATGATTTATCCTTCAGTGAAAGATTTGTTAGACTGATTCAGTCTGTTGACTCACAAGTTTCCTTTAAAGAACATAAAGAACACAAAGACTCATTAAGAGTCATAAAGAGTCATTCGTTTGCAAATCAGACATAGTGGTCTTGCTGTCTGTGCCAGAAAAGAACATGTGATAGCTTTCTTTCTTTCTCATCACATTCTATTTAGACTTCAGCTCTTTTCTTATCTCATCACATTCAATCCTCACAACTAAAAAAATATGAATACAATTATGTCGTTTGATGTCACTACAGCAGTGGTGGTGAACAGCAGTTCGGGAAACATTGATATCCACAAGTTTCCGGGGGCGCTACTGTAAAAAAGAACATGGGTAAAACTTCCGGTGAGGCGGCGGAAGTGTAGTATACCAATGATATTTTGTGTGCTAATTAGCGAAGAGGCTAAGCATTGTTTTTGGGTCTTTTCCACAGTTGGGCCAGTGCGAACCAGTGTTTTCAGTTGGCCGGGCAGTGCAAATAGCCTCAGACCTGTAGCACCGAGCCCAAAATCACGCTGCGTTTCCACCGTCAGGCCAGAAGCTCTGCTGCGCTTCACTAAAACCCGCCCTTTACACACCTCTCTAGAACAACGTCACGCAACCCCATCATTTCACCAACAAAGAGAAGGTATCAGTAAAAAAATCACTGGAACTAGCGAGATCACAAAACTAAACAAAACTGTTTTCAAAGATTTAAAACCAAAGGGTTTTAACAGTGTTACAATACGATTTGTAACGATTGATAATTAGTCACACGGAAATAAGTTGGTATTTACCATATTTCACAAAAGAAAGACACACACAGCCTATTATTCAGTTGCGTCTGTTTCTGTTTATTTGTAGTCACAAACAATTTAGGTCTACATCACATTTAGAAAGAGTGATCATTTCTTGTAATTTTCCATCAAAAATACGCCCATGAGTAGCTTTAGCACTCTATCAGTCCCAATACATTGTTATATTTTCAGCCAGAAAAACAGGGAGCTCCCGAACAAAAACTAGGTTAATGATTTATGACATGCGTCGGAGCTATATATGAACTTCGGGTATAAAGAGAGGAGACTTATTGACAGATAAAATATGTAAATAAATAAATACATCACTTGTTTGATTTAGATTTTTTCAGGCTGTCATATTTACTATGTTTACCATGGTAATGCATGCATTGTCTTTTGCATAATATATTTCTGCTTAGTTGATAAGCAGTTCATAATCTACATCGGATCTCAAACAGAAGTTATTTCAAACACTCGCTGCAGTCTGAAAGTGAGTTTTGAGCTAAAATAATTTTACAAGTCATTAATGTTTATGTTAGCTGGTAACTAGATGAAATGTTCCGTGGCACTGACGCTCTCCAGACGTGAAGAAACTCTGACAGACCCGCTTATTTACTTCGAACATGAAGACACTCCCACTTTTGACGCAAGGACTCATGGGGCGTAGGAAACTTGTGGATACAGGCAATGCTGAATTGATGAATCCTTTACATTGTTATTTGTAAAATTGGCATATGCAAACACTCTCGCTCAGTTACCCAGCATTCCTCCATTTGGATTGTTATTAATGGTGAGCCGTGAGGGGGAGAGCAGCATTCAAATGAAATTTCATGGGTCAGGCTGTAAAGGTGCTTCAAGGGAAGCATGCAGAGGAGACGGCAGGTCAGGCTGTCATTCATTGTGCCGTGTGGCCTTCTCTCTGCAGGGCAGCTGTGGTCAAAGTGTGTGAGTGCGGCGAGGGTATTTGAGGTGGGTATTGTATGGATGAAGCGGAGGTAGTGGAGTGTAAGAGGAGAGTGGGAGCCATGCAGCTGTGGTCACTACACAGGGTGGGTTACAAACACACACACACACACACAAACAAATACATTAAATGTGAGCCTGCTGCATACCTGGTTCCACTTGGTGAGATATCTATGCACATTAGGTAAACAAATCATAATGGATGATTATGAACGTTGAGATACAGATGGTATGCTGCTCAAATAAAACTGCCAGACCTTTATTTTCCTGGTCAATGAGGCAGAGATAAGACTGTTTGCAATTAGCTTCCACTCCCATTGTGCAGTATGCAGTATCTCCACTGATGCTGAACTAGTTCTGTCTTGCCAAGAAATAAGAACCTCATGATGAAGCAGAAGTGAAATGAGAAATGTCTTATTTATCAACACTCATCTCCTTGACATTAATTAAGCTGGCTGTGCTTTATCATCTCATTAAAATTTACTCTAGCCTACAGCATCCTAATTAGTGGTGTTTGCTAAAGCAAGCATCCCTGTTGCTATATTGCTCAGTCTGTACTTAGGGATAAAACAAACTCCTGTGACACCTACCCTTATTTTCCGGTGTACCCTTCATGATTTCCTGTCACATCTAGGACACCAGAGATACCACGTTTATTTGGACACTTTAATTCCAATGAACACTTTATTGCTCTTATTTGGACATTTCACGAATTTGCCTGCCAATCCAGTCCTGAAAGTAAATGGCAAATTAATTTGGCTTGCTGTTCTCAATGGAGGCTTGAGCTCTGAGTTCAGCACCCACATTACAGTACTACATAGAGGGAAAATAACAGAAATAGAGGAGGAGATGGGGAGGTGGAGCGTTGCTGAAAGAATTGTCGCTGGGACAGCGCAATGACTGCTGTTTATATAGCAACATAATGATGATTGACAGGACTGAATGATTAGGCTCCTCCCGAACCAACGTTTGCCACTTCATTTTGGGTTTTTTATGTTCAATATAAAGCCTCTCTGAGACCTGATGCCCCACCCACTGTGTATGTCATTTCTCAGCCCACCACAGTGGTGGAGAATGCGGGCAAAAGGCCGAGCTTAGACAGTGCAATTTGGCACCAGCTAATTTTGCGAATGTTCGTAGAAAGTTTGCTTGTGAATATTCGTAAAAAATCTGAATTTGGATGGAGAATCAATAGAAACGGCCTCCTGACCACAATAGGTAGAAGTGATGTTTCTTATATTATCAATTATTCTGTGTTTTTTTTGAGGCTGTCAACTAAAACCAGGTTTCTCTGTCCCTGTTCTGCCCCGGTGCAGGAGTTAGAACTCCTCTCCCCTGCTGGTAAATGCAGAATGTGCCTCTCCTCAAAAGACTGATGCCCCGTTCATGAATGCTGATGTCATCATAGATTCAGGAGGAGGCAGTTCACAAGTTGCCAGACCTATGGTCCTTCGCAGCATGCATTGCTACTTTTGGGCTGGAATTGACAGTCTCAGAGAAGCACAATCGCTACAAAGAAGACACCACCCCGCACTGAAGCTTTTGTGGCTGCCAGGACCGTGCTCCCTTTTACTTGACCTAAATCACTTTGACACTCCTTGCCTTCACTATTTCCTGTAATGGCAAGGAAATCAGGTATCATGTTATTTTGTATGTTTTCATCCCCATGATCTCTTTTTTGGACAATTTTTGCTTGTTTTATGTTTAAAAGCCTCTCCCAGGTCTGACACCACACCCACTGTCATTTCTCATCCTGCAACACTCCTTTCACTTAGTATTAAACGTTGGCGTGTCACTTGTCATACCAATCCTACTCTAGACATGGTGATATATCACATTGTTTGCATAATCATGGGAATATTTTGAGAACTTTTGCTAATATTCTGGGAAGGTTCTCTCAACATTTACCCATGTATAGTAATATTAACAGAACGTCATTTTTAGAATCCAATCTTAGGTCATATAAAGTTCTCAATTAAAAAAAATAAAAAGTTGAGGTTACCTGTGCAGCCAAATTGATGATACTCAGAGAACATTAAGAAATACAAATTTTCACAATTTAATTGGAATGTTAGCAAAACATGTCTTAGAACATATTTTTTGTATGGATGATATTCTTTTTGTTTTGGATGCTGTTCTTTTCTAAGTACAACCTGAGCCATATTCAGGGGCCATTGTATCATTATTTGGTTTTGAACCAGCAAGTAACACCCCTTAAACACCCTAGAAACACCCTGGCTAATACCAAGAACACCCAAGCAGCTGCATAGCCTTATGTAAATATTTTAGCAACCATCCAACTTAGTAGCATAGTGGTAAATTTTGCACAGACGAGCACCATTCAAAATTAATTTCAGAAAATGTAACAAAAACTAGTTTAATAATTGATGCATTTTTTTACTTAATTCTTCTTTCACATATTTTGATGACATCTCAAACATGACCTATTCTGAAAAGAGATTTTCAAACATGCTGTGTTCTGCTAATGTGTCTCAGGCAGCTAATTTGGTGCCCCCCCAACTGAAAGCCACTGAGCCACCTTAAATTGATTTAGAACAAAGGCTGTACAACCAAGCATGCCAGTTATGCTTCATTGAACCAAATGCTAACATAAGTACTTCTTAGTTTCTATTAGGCATCTGTTTACTTCCTGAGGGATGGGTCTCTAACAAAGTTAGTGGTCTTCCCCCTCACAAACGCTCTTAGATTGTTTCTGCATTTTCTACTGCAGATGTTCATGTTTGGTTACAGTTTTGGGATCAGACCACAAAATAAGTGTTTACTGTTGCAAATGCAATGTTATGCATCATTCATTAACTTGTTATTTTCCTGTGTTGGAAAACCTGAGGGAAATTGTAGCAGCACTTATCGCTGTCACTGAGTACAATGGTAGTAAACCGTGAATCATGTTTATTTAATGTGTACCTGTCTCTGCATGATTACAGCACATGTCATGTGTAAAGCAGTGGGTTTTATGTAATATGTTTAGATCTCTAGAGACATATAATTTCAGCATTTGGTTTAAGGAGCAGAGCTTGTGGTTACGTGCCACATGGGAAAGTTGTCACAAGGACTAAATCTAAATAACAAGACCCATTGGTTTTGAGTAAAATGTCAAATTATATAAGCAATCACATATAAGTACAATCACATGCAAGTACAGTATGATGATTCCCATTCCATTCCATTTAATAATAGTAGTAATAATAATAATAATAATAATAATAATAAATAGTAGTAGTAGTTTTTTCACTTTAGGTAATATTTCAATATTATAAAAAGGGGAATGCTCAAATTAGTTTGAATAAATGGCAGGTTGCCATTGTGACAACTTGTGAACTGCATATTAATGAACTGTATCTATACTATAATATAGCCATGCACAATGACTATTAACTGTGTTCTTGTTGATATATCAATTCATTTGAACCATATGCTGTATAAACTCCAAGTGTTTCTGAATTAGTTCATCGTACAGCAGCACAGAGTGTCGTGGGTTTTCATAACACTGTGTAAATCATTTATAACTTCCTTCAGGTTGTTTGGATGGAATGCCCATGTATGTCCCCTTGAAGCATACTTCTGTGGATACGACATACAGCAGTGACTAAGAATGGGAATTCTGGCAGTGCTTCAGAAAAAAAGCAATCATAAATATGATGGTTAAATGGATTCTGCTTTTAAAACATGGGATTCAATTTCAAACCTGCAAGATAAAGAGGACATATCTCTCTTCCAACACCTACACACAGAGTTAATCTCTTTCTAATAAACTGATAAACTAATAAATATAGTCATACTGGATCAGCAGAGATGATAGCTGGGATTAAGTAGAAACATTTTGTATGGAATCAGGTCAAGGAGTCCATAGAGATTTGAAGTGGAAAAGTTTGTTAAATTCAGATGCCATATTCACAGCAGATGATAACCTTGTATTTCACTAGTGCGCTATCACTTATTGACTTCTTCAATCAGGCTAAGGTACAATAAATAAAGTGGATCAAAAGACCGTTATCCATGTGCTCAAATCTCTCAAAATGTAGTTTCCAGTCGTATTAGGCAAAATTAAAGTGTATCCTACAATGCTGATTATATTGACTTGGTTTATGTGAGTATGAAAGCCATCCACAGGGAAGCTTCTCTAGTGGTCATTTTGTTTTTGAGAATCAGGATTTCTGACAACAGGATATATTAAAATGATTGGCCTCTGCTGCCTAAATATTGCTTTCTCAACATATAAATATCCTTGTTCATTGTTCAGAGTTTCTCTGAGACCCTCCACCTCCCCCAGCACCACCTGTCTAGATATGCTATGGGATTTATGTATGTCTATTCAGCAACACATCTGTGTATTCATTGGCAATAACAAGTCCATACTTGCGCTGCAGCAGTTGCCAAGACCAAATACATAAACATTTTCACATCCATTAAATACAGTTTAGATTTTGATCCTGGTCCTTTCCATTACATAAAAGCTCCTTTTGATTGTATGCAGTAGAGAAGCACAAAATAATCTTAACTATCATATCAGAACATAACAGTAGCAAAACAGTGTCTTATTTCTGAAGTCCACATATAATGGTGGCGAAAATGTTGTGTATGTGCATGTGCATGTGTGCTAAGTCAACCCGATCTCATGAAAGTGCATATAAATAGTGCTGCAAATAAAAATGAAAACCCGTGGTACTGATACACAAAAATGGACTTTGGCATTTATATGCTAAGCGATATGTAGGGTTAGGGTTGTGGGGTAGATGCGTATCATATGTACGCAAAAATTGCATATCATATGCACGCCAATAAATTTGGTAAACGTGTTCGTATCATATATACGCCAAAGTCAATTTTTGTTTATCAATACGACAAGTTTACGTTTTTATTTGGCATACTATTTATATGCATTTTCATGAGACCGGGCTCCTTTATGTATTATAACTGAATAAGCTAAGCTAAGCTAACGAGTGCCAGTGCTTACGCTGGTGTTGCAGGTTTGGTTATATCCAGTATATTTGGTTCTACCTCATTTTTCAGCAGTAGCAAAAGCCTGTATTAATTTCTGAACAGACATTATTTATTTTTCCATGAATGAGAATAAGGCTGTGAGGGAAATTAAACATATGCAAGGTTGAACCATTCAGAATAAAATCTATAGCATACATTTAGAAAACAAACAGTGAATTTTTTACTTCATGCTGATTTTAAATGCACTAATCAAATGTTAAAGGTCAGACTGAAGGAATCAAGGACCTTGTTTAAATTAAAGAGCACTTCAAAAGATCAAAAAATTTCATTCTTAATGATTTGAAGCTTTTAATTAATCTGTTGTACATTCTGACCTCAAAACTCAATTTTGACATTTTTTTTACTATTTCTTGAGCGTAACTACTTTAAAGATGTAATTAATGTTGGCACATATACTACACTTGCATTTCTCAAACACCAATTGCAGAATGTTCATGCAAATTACATGCAGCCACATACTTTGTATCTGTGAATGCTATCCGGTGTCACAGTGAATGGAGGGTAAGTTAATCTGCTCAGGTAGTAGTTATCTGAGGCCTGTATATCCTCTGTACGCTCACAGCAGGGTGTGTTGCACACACAAACACTGCAGTGAGTGAAACCAGATCCATCTGTAACATATTGAGGGTCAAGTGTTAATGCCTGACATGTGTAAGGGGAGACGTTGTCTGTCGTCCACGCCTCGTCCTTTAGCAGATGTCCACAAGCTGGACATTCAATAAACTCAATTCAGTGCTTTAGATGGCTGAATTCTCTTAGAGAGTTGTCAAGGTCTTTTGGACATGCTCTCACGGGAGGAATGCACAAAGCTGCCTCTGTGTTTACATTTGTATACAAAAAGCTCAAAGCTCAAAGCACAAGTTCAATGAAATTAGATTGTTTTGATATATTTTGAGAAGGATGTATGCATATACGAGACCTATTACACAGTTTTCTTAGGTGTTTTATCAACATGATACAGGTAGTCTCTCATAGATATCTGCACTTGACATAATGGCCTTGATGTTTTGAATTTTCTTCTTCTTTTTTTCAACTTTACCTCCATGAGAAACTTGAGTGTTGAAAGGCAGTGCTTGCAGTGCTGGAATAATTGTGGCTTTGGCAGCCTTGAGTGCCTGCTCACTTTCTCAGCCTCTTGACCTGTGGACAACACGCACAATACTGCCTTTCATCTGCCTAGAGACGTATCCTTCTGTTACTCAGATAGCATCAGTGCTCACACATTGTTCTCCTTCTACGGGATATGCTTTTAAAATGTTGGCAAGCAAAAACAAAATAAAATTGGGGAGAGAGACAAAACTCTAGAAGCCTGTTTCCAGCATAAAAAAATAAACAATGTAAGTGTGACTTTTTATCTCACAATTCTGACTTTTGATATATAAATTATAATACATAAACATAGAACTGAAACATAGTCCTTTTTTCTTTATATAAACTTTTGAGTTTATATATATATATATATATATATATATATATATAATATATCACAATTAAGATGTTTTTCTCCCTCAGAATTCCGAGTTCCCCTTCTGACACAGAATTAAACAAAGGTCATTGTGACTTTTTAATCTCACAATTCTGACTTTTTTCTCTCAATTGCGAGTTTCTATATCAGAATTCCAACTTTTATTTCCAAAAGTGCAAGATATAAAGTGTAAGATTGTATAGCTCCTATTATTATGAATAATACATGTTATAACTGATGTTATAACAAGCCAACATTGTGAGATATAAACTCAAAATGCCAGAAAGATGTCCAAATTGTGAGATATAAAATCATGATTATGAGAAATTGAATCAATCAATCAATCAATATTTGTATTTATTTTTGTTTATTTAATTTCCTGTGGTTGAAACAAGCTTCCATAGAAAGCAATGAGGAAAATATTATATTTAAAAATGCTTTAAAATTTGTATGATCTCAGGATGCATTTCATTAGTTGTCATATTTTTGAAAATCATACTGCATTGTAAATACACTGAACAAAATTATAAACGCAACACTTTTGTTTTTGCCCCCATTTTTCATGAGCTGAACTCAAAGATCTAAGACTTTATCTATGTACACAAAAGGCCTATTTCTCTCAAATATTGTTCACAAATCTGTCTAAATCTGTGTTAGTGAGCACTTCTCCTTTGCCGAGATAATCCATCCACCTCACAGGTGTGTCATATCAAGATGCTGATTAGACAGCATGATTATTGCACGGGTGTGCCTTAGGCTGGCCACAATAAAAGGCCACTCTAAAATGTGAAACAACAAATATTCTAAAGTGCTAACTGGATGTAATGTTCTCAAAACCTTAACATGCATGTTAAATTAAAATACATACAAATATTTTATACATTTATATTCATTTCAGTTAGCTGAAAATGACAACAATGTTTTACCCAGTGAAATAGGACATTAATTTTATATTACTAAATATAATAACTTAAAATGTACTAGTGAATATCACACTAGAAGTAAAATTACAGTAAGTATTTAAGTCTGCTTTAATATGTTAGTCAACACAATCAAATAAGTAAACTTCTTTAAAGCACGACAAAAAAATATTAGAACTTGAAGATTGAATATGTACTTTAATTATAACTTTTAATTGAATATTCTTACAAAAGTGCACTTTTAAAAGTGTACTTAAGTGTGTAAAGAAAGAGAGCAGACATGCAAGCATAGAACAGTAGTTCAGTTCCAAAGTGATGCTAAATGGTATTGAAATAATGACATATGTGCACAGTAATACATCATATAATACAGTATTTGTATACAAGTTTTGTGTTATGATTTGTGGTATGAATTCATCTTTATCTGTCTAGACTATCTCAGTTGATAATTCAGGACTGCTCTGTTATTGAATAGACTCTCTCACTTACACAGTCACTTAATTGTTAAGCACACACCCATACACACACATTGTCTGTGTATCACATCTCTGAAATGAAAATAATCACACTGAAGCTTGACACAATGTGTAAGGAGTATGTGGGTCCCACATTGCAGAAAACCCCCAAAGAAAGCATTCTCATCAGATTGGCTCAAAGCACACAGTGAGTCAGCCTCAGTTTTGTCTGTGTGTTTGTATCTGGAGGGCATGGAGAGCTGTTCTGATGCAGTAATGAATACAATGAACATGCCTCCTACTCAGACCCAGCCTGATTCAAGATATGCAGCCCTTAAGATAAATATAAAACTAGATAGCATATTAAGATGAGGTTTATTCTGGTAAGAGGAGTTTTTTCCCCACAGTTTTGTTGTTTGTTTTGTCTGCAGTGATGCAGCAATTCTTTTAAGACATTATATCTCAAACGACCTTGATTTAAAAGTAAACTAATTTTAAATAAAATAATTTATTCACCCTAAACTAATCATTCTGTCTGCATTTAGTCAATCTCGGTCCAGAACTGTATTACTTTTTTTATTTTGTGGAATGCAAAATAATTTTTTTTTAAGATTGCACTTGTTCACTCTTTTCCTTGCAGATTCAATGGTCAACTAATGACGATTTCAAGAATACATCTATATAGAATACCTATATAAGGCAGCATTGTTTGAACAATCTTTCATTGGTTGATGTAGTTCATCAATTCATAGTTTTCATTTGTTAAAATTATTAGTTAACATAAGTGTAATGTATGTTGAACATTTATTAATACATTTTTAAAATCAAAAGTTGTATCTGCTAACATTAGTTAATGCACTGTGAACTAATGTAATTTTTTTTATTAACTAACTTTGATTGAGGTTAAAAATGCAGTAAAAATATATTGTTCACTATTTGTTTATTTGAGTAAATGCATTAACTCAAATAAGACATTTTTGTAATTTTTTTGTAAAGTGTTACCTTTCAAAATCTAAAATTCAGTTGCACTTATACCAAACGTTTCAGTTTTATTCCTATCTATCTATATTGTTTGTTTGTTTTTCATAGGGGTTTTGCTTAATTAGCTCTAGAATATTGATATTTACTTAATATACCCTGTAATTTCATTTCAAGTAATCATCCTTTGAAGTATCCTTTAATTAATTATACCTATAATGAAAACTAAACATGACAAAGCCACCAGGAAGAGACACTATACTGTTTTTAAGTTGTCTGCAGGCTGTAAGGCAACAGGCTGCTGCTTTGACCTGTGGCCAATGGGAGAGGACCTTCATTAGCGCTAATCCCACTGAAACTTGGAGGCTGAATAGAGATGCTGTTACTAAGGACGGTGTCAGGTAGGTCATGGACCAATGCCTAATACTGAAAAGTGAAGTCTAATTGTATGTGGTGCCCTAGAGACAATGCTGGCCTCTAATGTCTCAGAAAAGACTGTGGACTCAACAGACTGTCACTGAGCTCTGGGTGCCTGGTTTGGCTAGTAAAAAAAATATATATAATTAAGAGACTATTGAGAAGAGGTTGGGAAAATCATATTACATCTCTATTCAAAAGAATTTAAATGTTCACAAAAAAAGGGGATGTCCAGTTGAGTTTAAACTGGGCATATGGTATTTGGAAGCTTTGTATCCATCTGCTCAACTCAAAACATCTAGAATCTAGATCATATCTCAATTAAAGGAAATGCCATAACTGCAGAGAAAAGGTTAATTTGTAAGGTTATTGGACTTTGAATATAAATGCAAACTGAATGCAATGTTTTCAAAAACTTAATTGTATATTAGCTGCAAATAAATACAAATTGAATATTTACAATTTATATAAATTTCAATCAGCTGAACTTTAGTATGTTTTGTTAATCCAGTAGGACCTATTTATTATATATTATAAAATATAATATTTAAAAATGTAAGTAACACAATGCAAGTAAAATTATAATCAAGTATATTACATGTGCAGTGTAAGCTTCTTTACAAAGGAATATTAAAAGATTCAAAATTTACTTTAACGTTAAACTGTGCTTAAGTGTGTTAAAAATAGCCATGAAAGTGTAAATATGAATATGATTAAAAAAATAACAATACAAATGACACAACACAGGATAGGTAGAAGAAATACAGTCAGGTCCAGAAGTATTCGGACACTGCCTGAGTTTTTGTGCTTTCGTCTTTATACACCACTACAATGGATTTGAAATAAAACAATCAAGATGTGATTAAAGTGCAGCCTTTAAGCTTTAATTTAATTACATTTGTACACAGCCCCCCCTCCCGCCATTTTCAGGGGCTCAAATGTAATTGGACAAACAAATGTAATCATAAATTAAATGTTCATCTTTAATATTTTGTTGAGAATGCTTTGCAGGCAATGACTGTCTTAAGCCTGGAACTCAACATCACTAGAGACTGGGTTTCCTCCTTTCTGATGCTTTGCCAGGCCTTTACTGCAGCTGACTTCAGTTAATGTATTATTTGTCTTTTGCTTTTAGTTTTGTCTTCAGCAAGTGAAATGCATACTCGATCAGGAGATTGATTAGGCCATTTCATAATATACCACTTTTTTTACCTTCAAAAACTCCAGGGTTTTGGGTCATTGTCCACCTGTACCATGAAGCGCCGTCCAATCAACTTTGTTGCATTTGACTGAATCTGGGCAGAGAGTATATACCTTTACACTTCAGAATTCATCCGGCTGATTCTGTCTTCTGTCACGTCATTACTAAACACCAGTAACCCAGTGCCACTGGAAGCCATGCTCATGCCATCACACTGCTTCATTGTATTTAACAGATGATGTTGTATGCTTTGGATCATGAGCTGTTAAAAGCCTTCTCCATACTTTTCTTCCTGTCATTCTAGTACAGGTTAAACCTAATTTCAGCCGTCCAAAGAATGCTTTTCCAGAAGTGGTCTGTCTTTTTTAGATGTTTTATTTTTATTTTTGGCATAGTCCGATCTGGTCTTGTTTGCACCTTGTGGGGAACCCTCTGTATTTGCTCTCGTGAAGTCTTCTCTTGATTGTAGACTTTAACCGTGACATACCTACCTCCTGGAGAGTGTTCTTCACTTGGCTGGATATTGTGAAAGGGTTTTTCTTTATCATAGAGAGGATCCTCCGATCGTCCACCACTGTTGTCCTCTGTGGATGTCTAGACTTTTATATATGTTGCTGAGCTCACCAGTGTGTTCTTTTTTTTTCTCAGAACGTACCAAACTGATGATTTGGACATTCCGAAAGTTCCTGCTAACTCTTTGATGGATTTGTTTTGTTTTTGAAGCGTAAAGGCCGGGACACACCAAGCTTATGGCGAACGACGGTCAGGCTAGTTTGTTTGGCGTGTTCCACTCGTCGGGCTCATGTCTGTGGCAGTTTGTGTTGAATCAGCGTCGGAGCCGTCAGCGAGAGGGAGAACTCTGATTGGATGTTCAGTTTAGAGAATGAGTCAGTGTCCAAGAATTACAGTGATTTCACATTTTTCAAGTGATGAAAATGAGCACGTAAAGGAAGGCGGTACAGACAGAAGGCTGTTTAAATGTTACGCGATCTTTCCCAATCCTTCGGATATGCGAAGGTTTTCATAACAACATGAGCCACTTAAAATTATTCAAGTTATCAATGTTACTGATATTCAACATGGTAAGCAAGTGCTGCTTTGTTTATGTTTTGTATATCTACATTTATCTTGTATATCTTTGTTTCGGTTTCTCCTTTTGAATGACAAATAAATAAAAGTATATTTGCCGATTTCCTGCAGAGTTTGGCAGTCGTGGCTCTAATGGATGGAGCGTCGGACTTGTAACCTGAGGTTGTGGGTTCGAATCTCGGCTCCGGCAGGAATTTTCCACGACTGAGGTAAGACCCTTTAGCAAGGCACCGAACCCCCAACTGCTCCCCGGGCGCTGCAGTGTCGGCTGCCCACTGCTCTAAGTGTGTGTGCACTTGGATGGGTTAAATGCAGAGAACACATTTCACTGCTGGTTATACTCTGTATAATTGTGTATGTGACAAATAAAGCTCATCCGAGCTTGTTTTTTTTTTTATAAGGGCTTTTTCTTCATAAGGGCTGCAGGCAGATGAGGGTTTTTTTTCAGGGTTGGACCAAAACTCTGCAGGACATCGGCACTCCAGGACCGACATTGCCTACCCCTGCTCTAGGGTTTAGGTGTTGTCAGGTCAGGAAACCAGACCTCAAGTTTGTTTCTGAATTTCTTCTAAACTGAAAAAAAAACTGGCAAAGAAATGGACTTAAAAAATCAGTATCCTAAATGTCTGAGGGAAAGTTGTGGCCCCAACCTTTCATGGTGGTTGCATAAAAGTGTCCTTCTTTTTGCATGAACATTCAGACCATACACAGTAATCTGAAACTGACATTAGATTTGCCATGAAGTTTGTACAGTAATTTACAAGGATACACACACACACACTCACACAGAGTTATGGATGTTTGATGTGTGTGAAATTCCTCTGTGACAGTTGTGCCACAGGGGTTGTAGTTCTGTGTCATGCAGAGAGACAGTGTTTGGGAAACTACAGCACTTTGAAACTATATCTTCCTGAGCTACATGTCGGTAATTTAAAGTAGGTAAAATACAGTCAAGTTACTTATTTGAAATGGGCAGCAACGGAGCACTAATGTTCATAAACACCGAAAGATCAAAAGGCAATGTATTCCTGTGATGGCAACGTTTCATTTTCAGCATAATTACTCCAGTCTTCAGTGTCACATGATCCTTCAGAAATCATTCTAATATGCTGAGTTTTTTATTATCAATACTGAACATATTTACAGTGCTCAATATGCTTGTAGATTTTTTTCTCTGGGAATCTTCGATGTGTCAAAGGTTTACAAGAACTAGTTTTTTTTTTTTTTACTTTTACTTTTAATACATTTTCTGAATAAAGGTATTAGTTTATTTTGAAAAATATTAATCTTGACCCAAAAATGTTGAACAGTGTACTATTCAATGTAATTCAAGTATATACTTTTTAACCAATGTGTCAGCCCTGTGTCCCCATGTCTTGTGTTTCCCTCACTCTTGTACCCATATTTGGTTAGTTCCTGTTCCTGTCCACGTTTAGGTTTATTAGTTCATTATTAGTTCCCTCCTTTAGTCCCTTGTTATCCTGTGTATTAGCCCTGTGTTTCCAGTGTCCAATTTCCAAAAAACGAATTATTTTAATAAGTCCAAAAATAGGTTCACATTTGGAAAGGAAAACAAACTAAATATTTGCAAATAAATCAAATAAATAATTACACCTATTAAAGGAAAGGTCAACAGAACTCAACTAAGACATGTTGAGCAGCGCCGCGGTCCTTTTATGATAATTCACAGAACATTCTACATGAATTGTTAACTATTCAAGTAACGCAACACACCTGCACGAACATCCCTGCCCTCCTCCTCTCCAGCCTGTGGCACTGCCACCACAGTCTCTGCTGCTGGGGGTAAATCCCAAGCATTCTCATAGGCTTGTCCATTGCTGTTAAAAACATCCAGATCACTGATCAGTTAACTTTTTAAAACTAAAGATATAAAGAAAACAAATAAAATACATTGAGTGTCACAAAAAACGAAAGCGACCTATACTTGACGCACTGTTTTTCTTTTCTTTTGTTAATCTGTTAATTAAGATTATGCTGCATCAATGCTGCACGGAAGTTCAGGCTAACTCAACTTGCATACACGAGCTCAGACCTGACGTGAGATTTGATCGTAGTCACCGTTCACGTCCATATTGATAAATTCCAAGTTTTGCGTAGAAACGACTATACGCCCAATTTTCAGTCATACGTTCGTTTCGTAAATGAGGCCCACTGTTTTTGATCATTACTTCATCGTGCTCAGTGAGACAGAACCTGATTTTACCAAGCGTGACATGTTCCTGGGACAACATCTTTGTTGACCCTGGAACAACATTGTTATTAACCAATCAGATTTGAAGAACAAGTTTATAAAAAATGTTTTACTTAGGCTTACAATCAGTGTTTGTTGCTTGTACATCAGTGTCGTTCATCTATAATTTCCTCTGCTTTTAGGGATTACTCATGGTTAAGTTTAGGTTTAGATGTAGGAAAATGGTCAAGATTACATTTTTGGATTCAAATGTTGTTCCAGGGTCAACAATATATGTTGACCCAGGAACACATCTAACTCAACAAAATCAGGATGTGCCTCAGTCAGCAGTAAAGCTGTGTGTGCAACTCAATGTGACATGAAAGAAATGCATGTCATTTGCAAATGTCATTTAGTGATCTGTCACGCTGCACCTCTACTTAGCAAAGTATCTGATGAGATCCTGTCACACTGCTGCACAATGTAGTTAAGTTAGTAATATTGACACTGTTACCCCCCAACACTTTAGCCACTGCTGGAACTGACCTTTCCCCCTGTAATAAACACAAAAAGGATCAGGAATAAAGATAAAACTTGGCCTTGACTTTCAATTGTTAAGGTCTGCAAACGCAATAAAAAGTTAGTAAGAATTTAGCAGTGAAAAGTAGTGTATTTACAAATTACATTAACCTAAATAAAAAAAGTGCTGTTAAAAATAGTTCATGATATGAAAAATAAAGTGTGTACAAATTTCAGTATCCTTTGTTAACACTTTGTTATCAATCTCAATATCCAGACCCTACTGCCATCAGAGATATTTTGGAATTCTGATACATTTTTTCTAAGAACACTCAAGTGCAGGTAAAGACTTTTGGATGTTTGAAAGGCTGTGGCAGACTGCCAGCACCCGTAGGGCTGTACGGTCATGAAACACTCATGAACTGCACTCACTTGCCTGGTTAACAGGTTAGTTTGCTCAGTGAACACATGCTGCAAGGTTAAGTCATATTCATAGCAACATTTACTGAATAAAGAAATTATCCCAGCAAACCTGCATTGATCATGGATGTGCTCTGGAGCCAATGCAGAGTGTTAAACACCCCATGAAATAGTGTGATGAATGTTTTCATTGTTTTCTCACAATAACTAATTTCTGTGCTGTAGTGATCGTAAGGTGGAGCCATGGTGTCAAAGTCTGTCCAAGCTCCCACAGACCCAATCGTTATAATGTTTTTTATTTTTATGAGAGACATTCTAATTTATTTTACATTGCACTGCGAATAAAGCAGGCCAACAAATAGAATTGGTGCTTTTGGTCAGATGCCCAGAGCCACTGATGTTACATAAAATTATGACTTGGTGGCATTCACAAACAACAGAGTATTTTGCTAAGCAATAGTGAACAGCATAGAAATTCCAGAACTGGCTTTCTTATGTATTTACTCTTGTGTTTGATTTTGTGTTTGATGTTATTTGATAAAAACCATAGAAAAAAAAGTTCATCTGATCAGTTAGATGTAGTCAAACAAACTGACCAAAATTCATCCAAACTTCTCAAGATATTGCATTTGATTATTTTATCATCTGTAAAGCTGTATGTACTTTACAAGGAAAATGTAACAGTCGTTGTGTTACAGTGTGCAGTCGTTGTGTTACAGTGTGTACGTCTTGTAACAGTGATTTGTCATACTGTATAACAGCTGATTTTGGGGCCCTTTAAAATAAGATACATAAAAAAAACTGCTGTTTTTTTTTTGTTTTGTTTTTTAGGAGTCATGTCATGCCTTAGAGCACTGGACCAAAGCCACATTGCTCTCTAGAATTTCAAAGAGAGCGCAAGACATGCCCTACAGCCAATCTATTGCTTTCTCCCTGAAAGATCCCTCTCACTCTCACTGTATCCAGCCCTCAGCTGAAGCCTGACTGCTGTGTGATAAGAGCACAGGCCTTTGATCAGAGAATCACTATCAGATGATCCTGACAGAATTAGAGACTACAGCAGCATAAACAGCCTGCTAAACTCAGAGATGTTTGACATATGCGCAACATGTATGTCCATCTCATCTCTCCAAACACCGGTTGTATAATACAGTTATACTAATCTCCATTCATACAATGCATTAGATTGTTCATACATTAATTTATTGAAACAGGTGATATGCGTGTGTGTGTGTGTGTGTGTGTGTTATCAGGTAAGTCAGTTCTTAAACTCAAACAAAACTTGAAGTACAGACAGCAATACAGAAATGCAATTTTTTTTTAAATAATTTTGCCTTGTTATTTTATGTCTTAAGTAAATATATATTTTCTTTAAATATTTGTACTATAAAATAGAACAATATACTAAGTATATATATATATATATATACACAGTATCTCACAAAAGTGAGTACACCCTTCACATTTCAGCAAAAAGGACAATACTGCAAAAATTAAACTTAGATATATTTTAGAGTAGTCAATGTGTAGCTTGTATAGAAGAACACATTTGCTGTCCTCTAAATATAACTCAACATAAAACCATTATTGTCCAAATAACTAGGGGCAGTCGTTGGCCTAATGGATAGAGAGTTGGACTTGAAACCCGAGGTTGTGGGTTCAAATCCCGGCTCCGGCAGGAAGTCCACGACTGCTCCCCAGGCGCTGCACAGTCGGCTGCCCACTGCTCCAAGTGTGTACACTTGGATGGGTTAAATGCAGAGAACACATTTCACTCCTCATTATACTCTGTATAATTGTCCTCATCCGAGCTTAATTTGTATTTGTTGTTTGTATAACTGGCAACAAAAATGAGCACACCGTAAGTGAACATGTCAAAACTGTGTCCAAAGTGTCAATATTTAGTAGGGTCACTATTGTTATCTAGCACTGCCTTTCTCCTCCTGGGCATAGAATTCACCAGAGCTGCACAGTTTGTTTCTGGCATCCTCATCCACTCCTCCACAATGACACAACGGAGCTGCTGGATGTTAGACACATGGTGCTTCTCCACCTTCCGCTTGAGGATGCCCCACATGTGCTCAATAGGGTTCAGGTCTGGAGACATACTTGGCCACTCCATCACCTTCACCTTCAGCAGCAGGGCAGATGTCATCTTGGCATTGTGTTTGGGGTGGTTGTTATGTTGGAAAACAGTTTCTGAAGGGAGGGCATCATCTTCTGTTTCAGAATGTCACAGTACATGTTGGAATCCATGTTTCCCTCAATGAACCGCAGCTCCCAAGTACCAGCAGTAGCCATGCAGCCCCAGACCATGATGCTACCACCACCATGCATGACTGTAGGCAAGATACAATCTTGTTGGTACTCCTCACCAGAGCGTCGCCACACATGCTGGACACCATCTGAGCCAAGCTTATCTTAGACTCATCAGACCACTCATCTTGGCCAGGTTGTCTTCAGAAAACAGTTTGCAGGCTTTTTTGTGAGCCAGCTTCAGAAGAGGCTTCCTTCTGGGACGATGGCCATGCACACCGACTTGTTGCAGTGTGTGTTGTATGATCTGAGCACTGACAAACTTAGAGCCTCAGACGTCACGCCCACGGACAGTTGGCTAAATGTCTGATGCATATGGTACACTTATCTGGAAACACTTTAGTAGTGTCGAAGTTGTAGTCGGATTGTTTGAATTCTACAGGATTTCCGGGAGACGTGTGTGTTCTTTAACGTTTTGCCTGGAAACAAAGATGCCGTGATGCCAAACCCCCTCAAGAAAGAAGAAAGCCGTCGTGTTTACAATTGTGACGGCGAACGCTTATGAGGGTCAACTAAACGCTGGATTTTCAAAAGTATGTAAAATATTTAAAATTCGTTGCATTGACTCTTTAAAATAAATCTGTGAGTTTCACACACCATGCGATCATATGTCCCTTCAGTCTGAAGGTCTGGCTACGCGAGACTACTAACAAGCTGACCTTCCACTTCTGCAACCTCTAAAGCAATGCTGGCAGTACTCACACGTCTGTTTTTTGAAGCCAACTTCTGCACCTGACAGAGTAAAATGACTCAACTTCTTTGATCGACCTTTGCGAGGCCTGTTCCGAGTGAAACCCGTCTTGGAAAACCTCTGTATGACCCTGGCCACTCTCCTGTCAGGGTGTTACCGAATTTCTTATAGCCTAACCCATCTTTGTGGAGAGCAACAATTCTAATTGTCAAATCCTCAGATAGTTCTTTGCCATGAGGTGCCATGTTGAACATCCAGTTGTTAGCATGAGAGAATTGTACTCAAAGAACCACATTTTAACTGCTCTAAAACAATATACACAAATTTGTATGGTCCTGTCAAGCAGACAAAACATGAACATGATGAATAGGACATGTGGCTTTGCATGGTTAAACAATGTATATCACTGTTATCACTTAGGGTGGCAACTTTTGTTGATTGCTGATTGTTGAATTATTTTCAGAGGACAGTAAATCTTTACTGCTATACAAGTTGCACATTGACTACTCTAAAATATATCTAAGTTTCATTTCTATAGTATTGTCCCTTGAAAATATATACTAAATGTATTTGCCAAAATATGAGGGGTGTACTCACTTTTGTGAGATACTGTATATATATATATATATATATATACAGCTCTCTTTATTACATGACTCTTAGTTCTGATTTGTGCATGTCTACAGGTGCACGGTAAGTTCCATAAGCTTTCCAACTGTCAAATTCAACAACCTCGGTGCACTCTTCTCGTTAATTTACTTGTGTGTGATTTATAGCTGCAATTTGATTTCAGAAACTAGAAAAATCAGTTTGGGGCTGTTGGTTGACATTCTTAATGCTCCAGTCTTTGTTTGCTTTGAAAGGGTGTTACCTTGTAAAACTCAAGGTGGAGAACAGATTTATTTCTCACAGCGTTACCACAACAGATATAAAATAAAGGCTTCTCTGAAAATCGGTTGCATATATTACATTAATTACCATCCGCAGTTATCATCTTGTAATGACATATGTATTTTGTTTTGATGTGTAACAATGGCTTGCCATCCACACATAGTTAGCATCCACATATTTTTATGCACTATCCACATACATTTTACGATAATGCATAAAAACGATGGAGAGAAATGCCAATACATACAGTAAAATGCGCATAAAAATGTAGCACTCATTTGAGGCAGATTTTATTCACTTTTATTTCATAAGACAATGTGCATAAACTCTTATGAAAACACATACTGAATAAATGGATGCACAACGAAAAAACTCATGTGACCTTAGTAAGAAAACTTTCCTACCGTCCACTTATTTTATGAAAATTTTGCAATATAACAATTACGTGCATAAAACGCTGAAAAGAAATGCCAAGCTGAGTATGAAATCTTAATATCCATGTCTAAACAATTGAAGCAAATATTTTTTTAATTAAAAAAACCTATATATTTCTATTTAATTTATAGAATGTCTGAGCTTCTGTCATCCAAATGATTTTGGTATAATTACTTCCCAAAATTGTCTCATACGATTACATTTCCTAATATCAGGCATCCGCCTCATGATAACATGACAGCGTTTGCTATTGCATCTTTCCCAGATGCAGTAACTTTTCATTATTTATTGCTGATATACTTAGCGCCAGTTTCCCAAAAAACATAAGATATTGTTCTCCTAAAAGCATAGCATGAAAACCTGAAAATATTTATTGCGAAATCCCAATATTTTTCACAAGTTTAACTCACAATTTTGGATTGAAATTAGCATGATCTTGTATGAGATTGGACGGTTTTAATAGAGTGATTCCACATTAAGCTTACATTGCCAGATCCCCCCTTGAAAGCTGAAAAAGCCCAGTTAACACAATGCTGATGTGCACAGATTTATGTGCAATAGGCTCTGCGATGCTATAACTGTATAGTTGCAGAGCCTTTGGAGGTGATATTTTGCTTTGGATGCTCTCTAGATTTATATCTCTTATTATTCAATCACCACTGATTTCATTTATTAACTAATAACGCTTTAAACTATTGTTACCTACATGCATGAAAACAACCAAGCCGAGTTTTCTTGTTTGAACTCTAATGCATCCAGCACACGCTCTCAGAACTTCTAGTCTTCCAGAAAAAAGACAACAACACTACTTCTTTTTTACATAAAGTCACCAGTGGCAACAATATATAGATATACCCCATAACAATTATCAAAAGGATCTCTTCAAAATGGCTCTTAGCTTTAATTAAATAATTTTTTAAGTACATCTTACACAGAATCAGAATAATTACTCCTGTACAAGCAGACATGGTTATCTAGTATCTGTGAACATTCAGCACACCCACAGACATTGTGGTAAAAGCTGCTATCTGAGGAAAGGTATGCACCTGTTTTACAGGGTAGTAATAGGAGATTTATTGGGGAAAATGTAATATCTAAAATGTAGATGTCTAAATGTCTTTAGACAGTGCACATAGTATGAGCATGTGCAGATATGTTTTGAGACCAATTTTTGCACAGTTTGTGTGTGTTTACATTATTGTGAGATGCATGTCATATATATAACTTGTGGAGTTACTGTTCTTAACTTAAAAACTAAAACGTATTCAGTTTTTTTATTATGATTATAATATGATTGTAAATATACAAATTCATTTGTAAAATGCATTGGAAGAAAATGCACACAATACAACAATAATAATATAATAATACACAATAATATATATACAATAATACATAATACTTAATTAGACAGATGCATATTTTCCAGATTAAAAATAGTCAAACAAGTTAAGACGGACCAAATTTTGCCCTTTTTTTCCACCCATTTCACATCTATGCTTAAGGTACACACAACTTTTTTTTTGCTTGGCCTATATAAGTGCCTACATGAGAACCTCAGATTCAACTTTCTACTTTGTTCAGTCATTGATACTAAACAAATGAATTTGCATTCTTTCACTACTGTATTCTTTTTCACCTCTCGTATGTTTGCTTGACATTTTTACAGTTGTATTATACAGGTGATGGGGCTGTTCTTATGTGATGAATTACCTGTTGAAATCCAGCTAGTTTTAGTGGTGAATTATGTTGACAAGAAGTGTATTACATTACAGTAAAGTTATTATTCTCAGATTCTTAACATCTGGAATCTCATATAAATCATCCAAAACCATGTCCGGAAGCTCAATGCACCATGTAAAAGGGTTCTTTGTACAGAGATAAATTTTCCTCACGATTAACCTCTGACTGTTTCATATCCCCTCGATATAGCAGTTAAAATCATCTGTGATTTCTTACGACTGACTGCTTTTAGCACCATGTTTGAAGCCATCACAGGCTCAGCATCTGTTCTTTCTTCTCCACTTCCTCTGTTCCCAGTGGATGTTTTGGAGCTCTTCCTGTGTGGTGTCACTGTCTGCGGGGTCCTACTGTGCTTCAGTAATAGCTGACACAGAGGAGCCAGATGAGTGTCATTTTCCAAGCTGGATATTCCGCTGTCCATATCACAATCTCAGCATGGATCTTTATCCTTTATTTAAGAAATCAAAAAAGAAACAAAACAAGCTATGAACAGTCATGGATACATATTTTGTATAGCAACAGCTATGACCTTTGGCCATACGCATCTGCGATTATTGTATGCATCGTTTTTTGTTTATGTTCACATTCATAAAAAAAAAAATTCATTAATGAATTGTTGTTCCAAACCAAAAGGCAGATTTTATTTATTGTTTCATGTGCCTCTTATTTATACAATGGATGTTCATGGGCCATGATGTCAAAAGACACACATTGGTATATATGGTTTACGGGGACTCTTCATAGGCGTAATGATTTTTATACTGTACAAACTTAATTTTATATCCCCTTACCCTAAACCAGCAGTTCTCAATTCCAGCCCTTGCGCCCCCCCGCTTTGCATATTTTGTATGTTACTCTTATCGCTTCAGATGTTTGTTCTATTTGAACGTAAGTGCCCTGCGAAGTGGACATCACAGGATATTCCGCCATGATTCCAGTTCGAAGCGAACGTATATATTCCATTCAAAGTGCATTGAAGTGTGCACGACGTGAATTAAAATTGTATATATTTACAGAGGTATATGATGTCACACTCGTCCGTGCGTGAAGACGTTGCACAGCGCAAATCCATGAATGAATGTTCCGAAATAAAGTAAACTTCAGCGGATTTCCCCTGCTCAAGGAGTAGAGAGCATGTCAATCGGAACACAGTTAATGCACAGAGCGCATTTCTAACAAGCTGATTATCTGAGTCAGGTGTGTTAACAAAGAGAGACATGCTAAATATATGGGGCGAGGACTGGAATTGAGAACCTCTGCCCTAAACCTACCCCTCACACAGAACTTGCATTTTTACATTTAAAAATAAACTTGATTTATCAGCTGTTTTCCTCATGGGAACCAAATAAATACATTCATTAATTAATTAACACCCACAAAGTCAAAAATGACTGGTATAACTATCCTTATGGGGACAATTGGCACCATATGTACCTTAAACGTCTTCTAAGGCCAGTTTATGTGAGGAACCGGCCAAACCATATCCAATTATTCACAAAAGACTGCAGCTACACATGGCAATATTACAACACATCCAACACATTTTAAACTATAAATGGTGAACTATAATTTGACTGATCTCATCCAGTAACCTAAATTTGACCCTCCTGAAGGGAATAGCTTCATAACATCAGACCACAGATGGAGAACAACTGAGAAGTAGTGCAATGATGTGGAATTGTACTTTCTATCTGAAAATTGTGCCAAACAATTCCTGTGTTGACTCCAATGTTAAGTATTTAATTTTATTTAAAAAAAACTCTCGAAACTATAGAAACATCACTCATAATCATAGATTCATTATGAAGCTGAACAAAAAAACTGATTTAACTTACATTTTTCTTTATGCTTTCATCTGATTTTGACTAATTAATATGCACTATTTAGGTACTAATGTGTAGCCTACACTTTAGGTTATCACATGTATCTGTAATGTACTAATAATCACCCAATGGGGTAAATAAGGTACAAAAGTGTACTGTTATAAAAAGTGCCACCCCATTGACAGTTTTTGGATGTTTTTCTGAGAGTGCAGAACACTATGTGTTTACATGGAAACCAAAACAGGAATACATTTTATTTTATGATTTTCTTTATTACAGTATAATTATATATTTATGTACTGTAATATTTTAACAATTTGTACCATATGTTTAGGATTAGGGTAAGTTGCATGTAATTATGCATAATTTACTGTTATTACTACATTAAGTGCACATACTGTATGTAACAAGGACACTGAATAAAATGATACCTGAAACTGAAGACCAATAAAAGAACACAGTTTAAAGCTTTTACATGACCTTATTAACGTATTGAGCACAGTTTGTGTAAGACTGCAAACATTCTCAAATCAAGCAACAATTTGGGAGACAAACCAAATGCATGCAAAAGGGCAAAGGTCAATCTCACAAGATCAGATGTGCAGCGGACCCCAGTCTCAGAGATGTGAGAGTTTAGTGCATATTTACCACAGGGCCTCCAGAAGTCTGACAGTGCAAACAAATGCCACATAAACTCATTGGACTGTCCTTTCAGAGAATATGAGTGGCAGGGGACTGAACATGACATGCATGTCACATCCTCTATATGACCTCACAGCAGTGGCGTCTCTGCGAGCATCTGCTTCCTAAATCCACAGACTGCTGTGAAAGACTCAAGCAATGCAGTACGGGAGGGAGGGAGGGATGTGGATCGAGGTACAAACGCCACACACTTCAGCTCAGATGTTTTCTCATGGCCCTGAAACGGCTCTCAAAAAAGAAGCCTTTATGCTGGAGAGCCAGATCCCGCTCTGCCATCTGTAAATACTATTTTGTATGCCTTTGTCAACAGAGAAAGCAGCCCATCTGTGGGAAGCAGTACGACATGATTTAGCTCTTTTGTTGCTCTGAGGACGTGGTGGGTTAAGTCAAGCGTGGGAATTCCTCATTGAGCGGGCTTTCCTTATGATTTTATATGGTTTGAATTATATGAGAACCTCAGTGAATGCTCAGATTTATTGTAGCCATGCAGGGGTTTGAGTTATGATCACATTCACAGTTATATTGTTGGCACATGCATTGTTAACAAATATTTTAATATAAATAATAAAAAACAACAACAATGCTAGCTCACGACCAATTCGTACGTATTTTACGAGGTTGCTAATTCGTACAACCTCACTCGTACGATTTGTCTAAATCCCAGTGACGGTAGGTTTAGGAGCGGGTTAGGTGTAGCTCATTTGTACAAATTCATGCGAAATGGCAACTCGTAAAATATGTACAATTTAGCAAAAATCATATGATTTTGTACGAGTGAGGTGGTACGAATTCGTACAAATTAGCCACCTCGTAAAATATGTATGAATTGCCGTGAGATCGGCCTGAAAAAAAAACATACAACTTGTAAGTACAGGTATTTTTATATTCACCTTGTACTCATTCAGTGTATTGTATGATCGCATATGTTGGCAATTACATGAGAATTTTTGTTTACATTTTTATTTTTTTCAAAAAGTCTTGCAGTCTATACTGAGAAAATCGCCTTTAAAGTTGTCCAAATTAAGTCCTTAGCATTGCATATAGCTAATCAAAAATGAAGCTATTATATATTTATGGTAGGAAATTAAAACAATATCTTCATGGAGCATGATCTTTACTTAATATCCTAATGATTTTTGGCATAAAAGACCCATACAATGTATTGTTGGCTATTGCAACAAATATACCCGTGCAACTTAAGACTGGTTTTGTGGTCCAAAGTCACAAATTAGTAATACAAACTGATCCCCTTTTTGTGTTCTTTTTATTTGAATGCTTAACTGGTCTTTTATGAAGCATGTAGTAACCCGGTGTGCTTTTTAGCAGATGATTTAGTCACCATTAGTGCCCCATGGGACGGTCAGATGTCAAAGGTTGCAGATGGTCTCGAGGTCAGGCATGTTGTCAGGAAGGTAAAACTAAGTTCACTCTTTACATTTACGCCCTAAATGACGACCACAAGGAACCATGTATACTCCACTTCAGAGCGAGCTAAGAACAAAGCTGAAGACCATGCAGACAATGTGAAGTATTTTGGGAATATTGCTAAATGGCTACTCCGTGTTACATGAGGTAGCCAGTGTGAAATTCCTTGTGTCTAGAGCAAATGTTCATGATGTCAGAGCAGTGTACGTGCATTTGTATATCGGACACAGAAACGATAGTTTGAATAGGTATTTGTTCAAATGCAGAAACAGGAATTGATTTATATATATGTAAAACAATATTTTTATTTTTATTTCTGCTATGAATATGCCTTCAATGTCTATTTTATTGTTGATTTATCCTTTAAATCTTAGAATTATAAAATCCACTGAATAAATATTTATAAAATTTTAGTCTATGATTATTCAAACTATTTTTTAAACATAAACAACCATAAACTCTAACGCTATTTATCGAACAACATTTATTTATTATTAACAATGATTTTTATGGTTAATCCATTTTAAACTGCCTTGTGCCTCATGACCAACAATTTAGCCACGATACGTTGTTTATGAATGTACTTTTATTAAAGAAGATAACAGCGTCTGTGAAGATGTCAGTGTAATGTTTCATGTAATGTAATGTTTGAAGAAAACAAAGTACAATCATGTGAGCAGGATATTTTTTATTGTGTATCATTTGCAGGGTAATAGTTAATTAAAACTAAATCTGAAATTAAAATTAAAGCTTGAAATCAAATAAACGTTAACTGCAACAATTTTTTCATCTAGTTAATTTTTTTTCAGCAAGCCAATATTTATAATTTGAGTTAAACTTTTAGTTAAATATATATATATATATATATATATATATATGTTCTAAAATTATATATAGAAACACAAACTACTAAAAATGACAAAAACACACAAAAAATTTAAAAATGTACTAATTACTAAATATTCTACGGCAGCGGTGGATGGTGCATCACGCCGGGGCAGGTGTGCTGGATCGCCTCGGTCTGCTGCTGTACCGCCGAGAACTGCTGGGCAAAGCCCTCGACGGTGTCGCCGAACAGCCCTGCCTGGGAGATGGGGGCATCGAGAAAGTGTGCCTTGTCGACGTCCTTCATCTCTGCCAGGTTGAGCCAGAGATGGCGCTCCTGGACCACCATGGTGGACATCGCCTTCCCGAGGGACCGCGCTGTGACTTTCGTCGCTCGTAGAGCGAAGTCAGTCGCCGTGCGCAGCTCCTTCATCAACCCCGGGTCGGTACTACCCTCGTGCACCAGTTTGAGCGCCTTGGCTTGGTGAACCTGCAGGATAGCCATGGCGTGCAGGGCGGAGGCTGCATGGCCCGCAGCGCTATAAGCTTTGGCCGCGAGAGCGCCTGTCAGCTTACAGGCCTTGGACGGGAGACGTGGACGGTTCCTCCAAGTGGCGGCGTTCCGTGGGCACAGGTGCACCGCGATTGCGCTCTCCACCTGGGGAATGCCCGCGTACCCCCTGGCCACTCCACCGTTGAGGGTAGTGAGGAGTGAGGAGGCGGACGAGGGGCTTCTGGCTGTGAAAGGGGCCATCCACGACTTCGTCAGCTCCTCATGCACCTCCGGGAAGAAAGGCACCGGGACGATTGGCTCCGAGAAACCAATCGTCCAGCCGTGAGGGCTCGGGACTGGGCGGTCTGTTGACCTCCAGCCCGATGCTCACAGCTGCCCGGGCAAGCATGGCCGTCAGCTCTGGGTCCGGTGCGGCGGTGGCGACAACACCCGAGAGGGGCAGCCCCACCACACCTTCATCCTCAGAGGACGTGAGCCCATCCCCCGATGCTGCGATCGACATCCTATCTACAGATGGCGCAACGAATGAAATGCTGGGCGCCCTGTGGGACAGACCAGCGAAATCACCCGGGAACCGGACGGGATGTTCGCTGCGTGAGGAGTAACCGAACATGCCGTGCCCGGCGGAGAGGCTCTTACTGTAACCCTCAGACCTCCCAGAGCGTCAGCCGGCGATCCTCTGCTCGAGCCAGAGAGATCAGCACGGGTGGCGGCAGAGGGTGCCAATCCTTTCATAAAGGAAAGGCGAGATCGCAGCGAAATCATGCTCATACGCCCACAACAGACGCATGAGTCATCCACGAACGCAGCTTCAGCATGTCGGCGGCCCAGACACTGAAGACAACGATCGTGTCAGTCATCCGCAGACAGCAAACGACCGCAACCAGAAGGACACGGACGAAACGGCATCTTGAAAAAGACGCGATCGTCCGTGATTTGCTCTTTTAGAATTTGCTCTCTCAGTTGAAGTGCCCAGGGGAATCGCTGATGAGAGGGACTCCGCTGATCGCACCGTTACACCAACCGGGAACAAAACAAAGATGAACGGCTTTGTGGAGATCAGCACTGTTCTCATCCACTCGGCTCCGAAGCAAAAATCGAATGAGTGGATGCACCTGTCGCCCTTTTATACCCGTATGCACGGGGAGTGGCTCAGGTATGCAAAATCCACTAGCCAATTTCATTGGCGTTTTCTCTTAGTCAGAGATGTTCGGGGCTTCCAGGTAAATCCCCTATGTCGTCACGACATAACTCGTAGTGACCGACAGATAGGGAACTAAAGCTTTTAAGCTGAAGGTGATTTATTTTTACATTGCTAAAATAAAATGAAATAAAATATTTGTATTAAAATAGTAAATATTTATTATTAATATTATATAAAATAGTTTATATAAAACAGTAAATATTACATATGATTAATAATATATAATTTTTATATAAAGTATTAATTGTATTTAAAAATTTGTATGTAGACAAATATTTCCAAACATCAATATAAATAAATGTAAAAATGAACAAATAAGTAAAATATATAATTTTGAGTAAAATATTAAATTAAACAAAAACAATAATGGTTCTTAATAAAGCATTCACCAAAATATAAAAAACAGTATGAATATTCTACTGTAGATCTATTGATACGATATTTCTATATCTATAGATATACTACACTTCACTGTGTAACTAACGAGAACAGTGAATGGTGATTTCTGATTTATTGCTATATATCTCCTCAGTGAAAAGGAGAGGATGTTTTTACACAACGACACAGCAAAGTAGTGGTATTTACAATTCAATACTAAATTTATTTTTAGTAAAATGTATTTGTAGTGTATTAATGTAAACATCTATGCATCGTTCTTATCTTATCTTTGATGAGATAATGCCAAGTACAAGATAATGCTTAAAACAATTTGAAGATGAGATAGTGTTAGACATGCTCACAAGGACAGATTAAATTCACTACCGCACCCACCGTCTAAAAGAAGACGAGCTTTTACACTTGAGCGTATAGGAGCAATTATCTCTGGCTATAGCCTACTTCTTACCGTGCGCTCCACACATGATTTCAGTATCAGCTGTAAAAGAACAACATGAGAATGTCTGGGTGTTGCTGGAACTCCTTTAATTATCTGTGCCTCTATAAAAGTGAATGGATAGTCCCTAAGGCCTGTCCCATATATCTCACATCCAAACAATTGCTAAAGTCCCGTGCTTTATCAGTTCAGGACGGTAAGTTTGTTTCCAGTCACAATAGGTTTGTATTACCATTTTTGTAGGACAAATTCTTTTGGCAAACAATGTGGCTGGAAAAGATTAAACAGAAGTCTTGTGGATTTGTATACCCAACAGAATGACCAAAAATGACAAAAAACCCTCGAGGTGGTGGAATAATGCAGTTGTTGATAAACTGTTGGAAATGTATACTTGTTTCCTTTTTGGTCTTTTTTCCGTCGTGAATGGTTTCCCCATTTAACCTTTCTCCTGCTGGCATCATGTGTCATAGCAAACAAGGAGTAGAGAGGCACAAAAACACTCAATGTGCTTTTAAGGCAGATGACAGCCGACGGCAAGTTCCCACACATGTACTATGAAGTAAGCTAATAAATTCACAGCTATAAATAATGAATTATGACATTTATTTGAGTACCTGCACTTTTTGAAGGAGACTGACAGCAGTTTGGATTCTGATGTTTATGTCACAGTGTTAGTGCTACTTGTGATTTAATGACATTTTTAAACTGCTTTTGAGGTGATTCTTCTGATGCAATTTTACCCCAAATTCATTCTACAGACTTTATCTGTCTGATTATACACTCTTACACATGTATATTAATATATATATATATATATATATCATTATACTCCATAGCTTACTCAGCCCCTGCAACCCCATGTAAAAAAACAAAAATACCAAACATCCCAACAAGATAAACCATGAAATGTGATATAAACAAGTTACAATGTACAAAAATATCCATTTACTTAAAAAAGATATGCCAAAAGACTAGATGTAATATTTATATGCTATTCATGGCAAGACAATCACAAGGAAATGTTTTCTCACAATCCCATTATCAGAACCACATACCATGTATTATTGATCATAATGAAGGATCTGAGGATCCTCAAAGGCAAACTGTGAGTGTTCTGCTTCAAAGAGCAATCATACATTTGTTTTGTGTTTTTATTTTCTTTGTTTTTATATTCATTTATTCTTCATTCATTTATAATCATTTATCGGTTAATCATTTTATTATTATGTTTAATCAAATTATCATTTATAATAATCATTATAGTCATTTATATATTAATGTCATTGATTTATTAACTGATTAGTGACTCATATTCTATTTTATTCTTGTACTGGCTATTATTTTTACCATTGTTGTTTAGTCTCATGACTGTGTGGTTCAAGGGCTGTTTGTCTTCATGAATAAGAGATACGAGGGCATGTTTATGGAAACTCAAGGTTTATGGGATGTTGTTTTGAAGAAGTTTCGTATAACACTGCTTGAAGATTTTTTTCATCACCACTTGTCTCCTGCTTCTGCTCTTCACTGGCTTTCCCCTCAATAAATGTATTGGCTGTTAGAAAACTGTTAATAAAGTTTTGGGTATTTTTGGTTACCAGTCAGTAATTCCTGTTAACATGTTTTGTTTATTAGACTACTAATGGTGTGGAGGCATGATCTGACAATCTTATTTTTGACAGTTAATATGTATATATGTGTGTGTGTGTGTGTGTGTGTGTGTGTGTGTGTGTGCATGTTTATGTGGGGTGTGTGTGTGTGTGTGTGTGTGTGTGTGTGTGTGTGTGTGTGTGTGCTGTCAAATGATTAATCGCATCCATAATACAAGTTTTGTTTATATAACGTGTGTATACTGTATATTAATTATGTAAATATAAATACAAACACATCCATGTATATATTTAAGAAAAATATGTTATGTTTACATATTAAATATATGTATATATAATATAAAATATAAGAATAGTAATATATAAATGTATAAACATAAAAATATTTTCAAAATATATACTGTATGTGTATTTATATATAGATAATAAATATACACAGCACACATACATATACATATATAATGTAAACAAAAACTTTTGTTTTTGATGCGATTAATCACGATTAATAGTTTAACAGCCCTAATATATATATATATATATAATTTTTGTATTATTATTTTTTAATTCAACTGTAAAATAAGTATTGATTTTCTTTTTGCTAGGACATTATCGAGTAATTTTTACTGACACTTCAGTTAACCATAAAAAAACGCTGCAATACATTTACAATAAAGATAAAACATTTGTGAAAAATAACACGTACTAATACTGTACAATGTGAACTATTTTTACAGGTTGTTTTTCAGTTAACTATTTATTTAGTTGTCAGTTAAATGCTTTGGAGGCATGTAAAACAATCATGCAAATCAATTTGAAAACTGAAAGTAGCAGTATAAATTAGTTTTTATCTTTTTAAATAAATGAACTATGCTTGTAAAAGTTTTTGCATACTCTTACAGCTTCCCCACATGCATTCCTCTGTATTATAGCCATTATTGAGTAAGGTTAGGCTTAATCTGTTTCTTTTGAGGTCAACAACACTCCTTCAGCCACACATCTGTGGACACAGACAAAACACCCACACCGAGCAACTTCCGAAACGTGTTCATACCTGGCATTCCTCTCAGTTCCCATGCCAGACATTGAGAACTGGGTCACCGAGGGTCATCGAGAGGATTATTACAATTCAGCACAAGTTTAGCCAAGTAAAGGTTGAGCTCTTTATTCAACGGCAGGGTTTAAATGCACGTTTGCCTTTCAGACCAGAGGAAATCAACCCGTTGCCATCGGCCTGACAGATTTGATCAGTAAGTGCTATCCACAGTAACCTAGAACACGTGTTAAGGGCTATATAAAGCCCTTTCTGCTCAGTCTCATCATATTTGACACAATGGAACTGAATTAGATTGCTGAGAAAAATGCATAGGTTTTGCACCTATTTGCAAGTCTCATTTATAAAAAAAGTCTAAATATATTATCATTTTACCATACTGCCTGAAATCTAGAGGATATTGTATAAAAATAATTATTCAGCAAAAATACTTATTTTCCCAAAGACAAAAACATTATATGTAATCAATATATGTTCTGTAATCACAAGCTAATGTTATGTAATTTAGATAAAAAATATATGCGGGTTAATTGGGAATTATTTTGCCCAGTCATCTCAATGGCAAAAAGTGTCAGAATTTACCTGAATTCTCTAGATATAGATTTATATATAGACTTAATATAAATACAACTTCGAAAGATGTATTTTTTTAAATATGTTTCATATTATATTATTTAAAGAAAAAGTTAACTAAATAATAAAAAATATGTTTTTCTGTGGTCAGAATGTGTTCTGTACATCAAGGTGTCAAGCAAAAGTACTATTTCAACGAAATAGTTTTTTTAATAATTTTTTTTATGGGAAGTTATTTACTTTGACAAACGGAAGAAAAGGGAAACCATGATTTTCAATCAGACCAATATATAATATATTTTCTTCAGCAGATTTGTAAATATATTAGGGGCTGTGATGATAAATGACCTGGTTAATGTTAAAACGAACTGTGGCTGACCTTGAATACTGCTCCTTAATACAGGTAAACCAATGATTTCCTACAATGAGCATTGTTTGTTTTGACTGGGGCCTGTCCATGTTGTGACTTGCAAGACTATTGGCTTTCTTGAGATGGAGGCGAGCTGAGGATGACAGGATCAAATGTTGAAACTGAAGTAATGCAAGGTAAACTTTAAGCTGGGCACTGACTCAAACGAGGGGACAGTATATGTTCAGGCAGAATTTTTCCCTTTGACAACTTGAAAAGTTTATGGATAATGCATTTGAATACCCAGTTCCATCATTAGCCTCGGGTAAGAGTCTGTAAAGCCAATAAACACTGAATACACAATCCCCAAGATAGGAAAATATTTGTAACAATAGCACATGAACTTTTGACTGCATTACAGAAATTATTACTGCTTGTTCACACAATAATTATTATTCATACATTGGGTTAAAATTTGAACAAATCATTAACCCTAAGTATTAAACTTGTGTAGTATTAAACAATAAGTGTGAAACTCATCTCTGGTATTAAGGACACGTCTTGCGGCTTGTTGAGAAGAGGTTTGCTGTTACTTTTCTAAATGACTGAACGGTGGACTCTTTGGACTCTTTAAGAAGGGTCAGTAAGCAACACCCTAGCAACCATCAAGCAATGTCCTAACATCTGCAAAGGAATGCCCTCAAAACCTTGAAATTCCTCATCAGGTTTAGCAGATGCAAGTTGTATTATTATTTTAAATATATAAATGTATACTTTTATTCATCAAGGGTGCATGCAACTGATTAATATATATATATATATATATACAGTATATATATATACAGTATATAATCATTTAGCAGACACTTTTATCCAAAGTGACTTATAATTTACAGCAAAGACAATTTCAAATGAATGTTATTCTTTTCAACTTTTTATTTTCGAACTTTCTATATTTTTACAAAACAAAACAAAAAATAATATAATGAAATATCATATCAGTACAATCGGTTAACATTATTAATAATAAAATGTTTCTTGCGCACCAAATCAGCATCTTGGAATGATTTCTTAAGAATCATGTGACACTGAAGACTGGAGTAATAATGAATTTTCTTTTTTTTTTAAATACATTAAAATCATAGGTGGAAAGAGTACAGTAAAAGTACTCTTTCTCTTTGGCTCTCAACGGAGGTGGTCGCTTTCTCTCCCCGTCCTCACCCTTATCTTCCCTGCTTTGCTCCCTTGTCTCGTGAGAGACTCTCTCTGCACTGCTCTCAAAACTAAAATATTATGGATTAACTGGTCTCTTAATGCAATTGACACTATCGAAACTTGGGTTTCGGGGAACCTGACTGCCCCGACGGAACGTTCGCAGCCGGCTATACGATGGCGCATGGGAGAGGTGGTGAATCGTGTGTCTCGCGGCTCTTTCCGTGGAGGACATTGATATCTACCTTTTCGGAACCATGATAACAGGTATTTTGCTGATTGGATTAGGCTTTACCCTGGGTTATCGAAGAATTCAGAAAACGGGAACAGCTGTCCAAAGCCCCACAAGGCTGCCCGTATGATTGAAGCTGTGGGAAGAGCGGTCAGCATTGAGACTGAGACTATAATCGCAATATGGATTCTACCAAGGAGAAGTTCATGGCTTTACAAAGGGAAATTGATTAAAATGAGACCAAAATGGACAAAAACGGACAGAGAGTAGCCTGCAAAAATTGGAATGTTTACTCGCCCCAAAGACAAAACAATCTTATCTTTTTCTGGCTCCCCTACAGTGGCCTTGGCAAGGCTGTTGCTGCAATCTACCCCGGGTGTGCAATGCAGTTAGACGCTCTTGCGTTCCTCCCCCACCCTACAGACATTACAGACATTGCCCCCCCCCCCCGACCATTCGCCTCTGTTCGCTTCGATCCGCTGGCCTGGTCAAGCGGGTCTGACCAGCGCCGGATCAGTGGCTGCGGGACCAGATGGCTGCTTGCTGGGCCGGATTCACTTCCCCTGTGGCTTTGTTGTGTATGTGCTTTTGTGTTGCTGAGGTGTTTTTCCTGTTCTCACACTGTACTCCCCAAGGAGCATAGTCTGGGAGTTATTTTTTTTCTCCTCACTTTCCTCATGTAAATGCTGTATTTTTCTTCAATTCTACTTGCATTTAACTACTGATTATACTTGTATGATTGTGTATGTGACGAATAATAAAGAACCTTGAACCTTGAACCTTGAAAAGTACCATTACATTAATTAATTTTTTACTTAAGTAAAAGTACCAGTCTAAAAGTCTACTCAAGTAAAAGTAAAAAGTAGTTCATTTAAAATTTAGAGTACAAATTACTTAGTTACATTTTAACAGTGCGAGGGAGGCAATAATGGGATAGGCCAAGGGTGTCAAACTCAGTTCCTGGAGGGCCACAGCCCTGCACTGTTTAGATATAACCCTAATTAAACACATCTGATCCAGCTAATCTAATCATTTAGGCTTATTTGAAAACGACATGGTATGTGTGTTGGAGCAGGGTTGGAACTAAACTCTGCAGGGCTTGCAGTTTCAGATCCCTGGGATAGACCTATAAATCTCAAACTGGTTGTTTTCAATTAAAGGAATCAGTTATTTAGAATAATAAGACATTTGGGCTGTAACCAGGCAAATTAAATCAGTATCAACAAAATTCATATTTGCAATGCAGAGGAAACACAGAAGCTTCATCTGATGTGGGGTAGATGTATTTACACACTAACGCAGGACATGAATGCATTTAGCCTGCAGTTATAAATGCAGATATGATGTTTTGATTAATAAATAAGACATACAATGTTGAATACTCATTTGAAATTATATATATATATATATATAAATCAAAAGATACTTTAAATGTGAATTTAAAACTGCCAGTAGGTGGCAACAAGTCACTGTTAATAAGTGAGTCATTGCGATTGAACCAAATAATTTAAAAAGTTGATTAATTCAGGAACGAAACACCGTCATTGCTCAGAGACGCAAAATTGTCCCTTAATTCACTTCTTGTTTTTTAAACTGTTGTAAAAAATCTATCTGTAATCATGCTAAATTTTGGAGAAAAATTGGCACTCTTCGTGTGCTATTGATTTACAATGTGAAATTATAAAAATATATACATTTTCTGCCCCTATATCTTCAATTTTGTGATCATTCTAAATAAATTTTAGCAGACTGAATCACGCAGTGAACGAACGCTCTCTAAATGTTTAAGCGCAATAGTCTAATCTACTAGACTTCATGGCACTCTGTAGGAGAGTTTTGTTTTGTTTTTGGCAAAATACTGATAATGTCAAATCGCACATCATTAAAACAATAATTACGATATCATCGCAGATGATATATATAACACACCCTGCACCACTGTCTTTTTGGCTAATCTGTGCAAAAACTTTTGCAAAAATGTCAAAGCTTAATTTTAACCACCAATGCAACAATGCAAGTATTTACCTTACCTCTACATGCTTGCGAAGGGTTGATGTCGAGATTTTATAAGCTTCTTGTTTGGTCTCCCTAGGCAAACACAGCTTATGATGAAATAGAGCATAAATATGGCCAGGGGTTCACTTAATTTCCCTCGAGTTCAACTTCAGCAGTATACGATGGGGTTTCATTTTCAGCTGTGTCTGCACCATAACGCCTGTCTTGTCTGTCTGCATATTTCTTGTGATTTTAGCGCCAGTTTGTTCTCCTGCCCATGCAGTAGTTTCCAGAGATTGTTTTTTTTTTACTCAGTAATTAATGTGTTTTAAAATGTAGGGAAGCACAGTACTTAAAACAATATATACATAAAAGTAACATTGCAGATAAAAAAATTTCCTTTAAAAAGTAGAAGTACACAAAAATGCTGCTCAATTACAGTAACGCGAGTAAATGTAATTCGTTACTTTCTACCTCTGATTAAAATGTAAAAAAATCACTTCAATTTTCCAAAAAATTGGTAATATTACTGTTTGTACACTCATAAAACTCAAAGGTGCTTCATGATGCCATAGAAGAATCGCTCTTGCGGAGCTTGGGCCAGGACTTAAAAGACTGATTACCAATTGAATGGCCTCACTGTCTGCTGCACTGCCCATAATGGCGGTCACCATTTTGAGCGTGTGGGTTGCACACTGCACTCCTGAGGATTCTCCTGTCCATGTATCCACTCCAGTGCCTCCAGAGGTGGAGGCTTCTGCTGCAGAACCTCCCGAGGTGGTGGCGCCCATTCATGAACTCATTGTCTGTCCTGTCATGGCCACAGAGGCCGTTCATGAACTCACTGTCTGTCCTCTTGCGGCCAAGGAAGGCGCTCATGAACTCACTGTCTGTCCTGTCATGGATATAGAGGCCGTTCAAGAACTTACTGTCTGTCCTGTCACAGCCAAGGAAGGCGCTCATGAATTCACTCTCTGTCCTGTCACAGCCACGGAGGTTGTTCATGAACTCACTGTCTGTCCTGTCATGGCCAAGAAGGCCGTTCATGAACTCATTGTCGATCCGGTCACGGATATAGAGGCCGTTCAGGAATTTCCTGTCTGTCCTGTCACGGCCACAGAAGCTGTTCATGAACTCACTGTCTGTCCTGTCACGGCCACGGAGGCCGCTCATTAACTCAGTGTCTGTCCCGTCACGGCCACTGACGCCATCCATGAATTCCATGCTCCGCCATGGCTCCCTGCTCTGTCTGCTCCACCATGGCTCCCCCTACTCCGCCATGGCTCCCTGCTCCGCCATTGCTCCCTGCTCCGTCTGCTCCACCATGGCTCCCCCTACTCCGCCATGGCTCCCTGCTCTGTCTGCTCCACCATGGCTCCCCCTACTCCGCCATGGCTCCCTGCTCCGCCATTGCTCCCTGCTCCATCTGCTCTGCCATGGCTCCCTGCTCAGCCATTCCTCCCTGCTGTGTCTGCTCTGCCATGGCTCCCTGCTCTGCCCGCTTCGTCATTGCTCCCTGCTCGGTCTGCTCCGCCATGGCTCCCTGCTCTGCCATGGCTCCCTGCTCCTTCATGGCTCCTTGCTCCGCCATGGCTCCCTGCTCCACCATGGCTACCTGCTCCGCCGTTGCTCCCTGCTCCGTCTGCTCTGCCATGGCTCCCTGCTCTGTCTGCTCCGCCATTGCTCCCTGTTCTGTCTGCTCTGCCATGGCTCCCTGCTCTGCCTACTCCACCATTGCTCCCTGCTCTGCCTGCTCCGCCATTGCTCCCTGCTCCGTCTGCTCTGCCATGACACCCTGCTCCGTCTGCTCTGCCATGGCTCCCTGCTCTGCCTACTCCACCATTGCTCCCTGCTCTGCCTGCTCCGCCATTGCTCCCTGCTCCGTCTGCTCTGCCATGACACCCTGCTCCGTCTGCTCCGCCATGGCTCCCTGCTCTGTCTGCTCCGCCATGGCTCCCTGCTCCGTCTGCTCCGCCATGGCTCCCTGCTCTGTCTGCTCCACCATTGCTCCCTGCTCCATCTACTCCGCCATGGCCCACTGCTCCACCATGGCTCTGTGCTCTGTCGTGGCCCCCTGCTCCACCATGGCTCCCTGCTCCGTCTGCTCCGCCATTGCTGCATGCCTGGCCCTACATGTTGTCCTAATGTTTTAACCTGCTGTCGGTGAGTCTAGTCTGTTCATACCAAGTCTATTTCATGTCAAGTCTGTTCAAGTCAAGCCTGTTCAAGTCTAATCAAGTGTCGGATTATGTTTGGATTTTGGATTTATAAATAGGCCCGCCTTTAGTGGTCTCTCATTACAATTTTATATTTTCATGAATAATTGCAACCAAAGTTAAAATGCACTATAATATGTGAAGGTTTGTTTATCATGTGTTTTGATGCATTATATAATTTCTAAAGGTGGAACAAAGAATAGATAAGTATTAACATGTATTATAACTGTGGTTACAATCATTCATGAGATCTTAAAATGCATTATACGATTCATTACAAGGCATAATTAAGGCATTAAAACTACATTTATAATGCATTAAATATAAAGGCTTCAAGTAAAGCGACCCCAAGCTTTTGAGTTTTTCTTATAGCTTAAAAATTTGACCAGCCCTTGTCTGATGCACTTTAATCAAGTGTAAACTTCTATGTTTAAATAGATTCGGTTTAATGTCAAATTCGTCATTCACTCTTTTTTTCTGGTGAATTTTAGTGCCTTGTAACTTTTCTCTCCATGGCCCTTCCCTATCTACAAACTGCCATTTTACAAAGGTGGAAATCTACCGTGGTTAAGACTCTGCTGTCCCACACTGTGAATGGGGTCAAAGTCCACAGCAGGGCCCCACAGGCCCGGTACACCTGTCATTACTCTCATACAACGAGGTCTAATGAGGTGGAGTCCAGCATAATTCCTGAGGACACTTTGCTGTGTCTCCACAGTGGGCCTCTGATCTTTCTACTCTCAGAAACAAAGCATTCGGAAGGCCTCCTGCCTTCAGCTCTAAGGGCCCCGTAACAGTCACTGATTCGGGTGAAGTGTGCTTGAGCAGGTCAGCCCATTGCCATTTCTGATTGGCCCCCTGTAGGACTCTGGTGGTTTGGTAGGGTGTTAATGAAATGCAGCCCTCTTCAGTGCCCGGCTGTATTAATGAAACAGCAGCAGGTTAGCAAGATGACACAGAAAAGTGACACATTCCACAAATTAGCAAAGGCTATACTATTGTCAGGAATGGACTAATGTTAATTGACAAGCAAGGAGAACAAAACTGCATTAAATATGAGTGACTACCTGCAAGCGAAAATGCATTTTTTTATACTCAGAGACCTGTTCATGCTGCAGAAGCTACGGCAAGCTTTACTGTTGTATTACCCTTAAAAAGGGGAACTGCTGTAATGTGATTGCAGAATTACAACAGTGAAAAGTGCTGTTTTATGTTCTGCTGTATGTAGTAAATTCAATAATACAGTTAAAAAGCTTTTTTTTTTAAAGCAGTACTTAAATGTCATACTGCAGTGCATTTGCAGTTTAGTGAGGGAAAGAAAAATTAAATTTCAATGCATATCTATCTATCTATCTATCTATCTATCTATCTATCTATCTATCTATCTATCTATCTATCTATCTATCTATCTATCTATCTATCATGATTACTAGAAATTTTCAGACAGGTATGTTGGGACAAGATGGAGCTAAACTCTGCAGGGTGTTGGCCCTCCAGGACCAAAGGGTCTGTAGTTCAATGAATTACAAATTATTTTCCATGTCTTGAGCCAAAAGTTGATTTTAAGAAGTTACGTCAAGTTGAAAGTAGTTCAACGTTTAAAAATGTGTCTCAAGACTTGGATATTAAATTCACTTCTAGATGTTTTTAAATGTAAAACTGTTCCCTATGTGCATGGCGCCTAACTGTGCCACTGAATTGCATTTGTTAAGCTAAACTGCTTGTAGTTACAGTGTGTTGATTATTATTGTGTGTATGACTTTTTTCATTTCCATTCCATCTAAGCAATCTCTATAATATTTCAGGTTACAGATTTATAACAGACATATTGAGAGTTGCTGATATTCAGTTTGTGCACAGGTACATTAATATATACCAGGGGTTGGCAAGTAAGTGTCAGGGTTTGGGTAGAGGGATGAGGCAAGGACTCTGTACTGCAGAGTGATGGGCTTTTTATTGATAATAAGAATAAACAAAACAAACCAATACTACTCCCGTTGGGGAAAAGCAGGACAGCTGGCAACAGGGCTTGGCAGGGCAAGACAAGGCAGGAACATAAAACATTCGACGACGAACTGTCATTGTACTGCAAAATCAAGGAGATTATAAAGGGAGCAAATGAGGAGGGAAACGAGATAACACAGGTGGGGAAAATTAACCAACAATCAGGTAACAAGATGGGTGGGGTCAAGACAATTGACATGAGAGCACATGGCAAACAGAAAACTAAGACAAAAGCCATGTGCTCACACAATTAATAAATGATGCATTTATATAGTGCTGTAAAGTGCATTGTTGTACACCCAAAGTACTTTACAATCAGGTGGGGTCTCCAGTGTGGATGATGGATGATGCGATGGCAGCCACAGGACAACAGAGCGCCAGTGTGCTCACCACACATCAGCTACAGGTGGAGAGGAGAGAGAGTCATTAAGGAAAATCAAGTGGATGGGGATGATTAGGAGGCCATGATTGACAAGGGCCAGTGGAGGAAATTTGGCCAGGACACCGGGGATATATCGCTACTCTTTACGAGAAGTGCCATGGGATTTTTAATGACCACAGAGAGTCAGGACCTCGGTTTAACGTGTCATCCGAAGGACGGCACATTTATTTTTGACAATATAGTGTCCCCGTCACTACACTGGGGCGTTAGGACCCACACAGACCACAGGGTGAGCACCCCCTGCTGGCCTCACTAACACCTCTTCCAGCAGCAACCTAGTTTTCCCAGGAGGTCTCCCATCCAGGTACTGACCAGGCTCAGCCCTGCTTAGCTTCAATGGGCAACCGGTCTTGGGCTACAGCTAATGAGAATACTCATAAGCCATGTGTTCAGACATGACAACATGAAAGCACGCAGCCAATGAAAAACATAAGCTGCGTGCCAGACAGCACAAGACATAGCATGAATGCACGATAAAAAGACTAACTGCATGCAACAACACAAAACACAACACACGTGGACAGAACAGCGCACGGACGAACAAACTCGTGACCGCATGCTCACACAACAAGACAGAAAATGGAGCGTGAGTGTGCGAACCCCGACACGAAACCCGAAACACAAGACATGAGTGCCGGGATCCGAACACCATGCTCTAACAGAAAACAAGGCACGCAGACGAGAGAGCGCACGGCTCGAGCACACTCAAAGCCATGCACTCACATGGAAACAGGACACGACGGGAGTGTCAGGGCTCTGTCACAAAACCACGAATAACACTAGACCGGAGTGACAGAACCCTGACAGTAAGTTTGGCATCGGGGCAAAAAAAATTGCCACTATATGGCGGGCCAGAACATAATCAAATGATTATTTAAGAAATGAATTGATGAAAAATGCAACTAGAATTGCCTGTGACAGACTGTTACATTGTCTTTTGTAACTGGTTTTGTAGCTGTTACTCAGTGTTAAATCCTGTAGTAGGACAGTCATTAACAAAAAGCCACATTTGTGTGGCGGTGTCCGGCAGAGTATATGAGCGGAGTGTCAACAATTTTCCCCTCCGCGCTCCGAGCATTTAATAATCACTCAGCTTCAGCTCCGCACCAGGTTCTCCATTTCCCGCTCCCGCTCTACACCTCGCTCACTGATATCAGAAACACCGCTCCGTGTCTAAAGTATTTCAGTATGTTTGAAATATCACAGTTCTGTTCATAACGTATATATAAAAAAAAAATAATAATAGGAGCATTTCAAAGTGGCTTGTTGAAACACTTATTGGTAAAAACTTTTTTCCTACCACATGACATTATGGTTGTAAGCATTAAGGTATAATTGCTGCTTTTTGCAGTGCAAATTTAGTTTGTGATGAAAATAACAGTACATTTTCGTCAGTTTATTTACCTACGGATCGATGCATTTCTTACAGATTTCTGCTCATTCGAAATCGGATACTACGGTGGCCGAGAGAGTTCAATGTGCTGCATCTTCAGAAAACACATGCAAATAGAAAAAGCACCAGCAAATCAAGAAAACATCTTCATCAATTTAACAGCAGGTGCTGCAAATGCTCACAAAACAAACAAAGAAAGAAACACACTGCAAATGCTCACAACACAACCAAATAAAGAATTGTATTAGAAGTTTATTTTTTTGGTTGTGTTGTGAGTATTTACAATGTGTTTCTTTATTTGGTTGAGCTGTCTTGGCCACTGTATGATACAGATGAAGTAGCACTGTAAGATTACATTTGTTTGAATGCATTATTGAGAGATCGATTGCATGTAATAAGTGTTGTAGTACTTGTTTAAATCATGCTGTCAGCTGAAAATATTCAGTATCTAGATGGAACAAACAAATTCCTTGAGAATTCATTGAAACCCTTTGAACTATATCATATGAGAATAAATATTTATAAATAGCATTATATATGTTTCAAATACTACAATAAACACAAAAAAACATAGGCTCTTTTTTTTTTTTTTTTTTTTACTTTCTTTTGTTTTATCTGTAATTCAGGATCTATTAGGGCCTGCTCTTTGCAACTTACTTTGTTTGATGCCACTAGATGCCAAAATGTACCAGAAAATACTTTTTCAAATAGCTTCCAAACAGGAGTTACTGCATCATAAATGAAGCGAGTGAAATTGTCATATTTTGCATCTATAAGTGTCATTTTGAGTTTCCTTTGCAAAAACAGGCTGTATAAAACACATTACACACAGAATCCTATTTAATTATGTGCCATAAGCACTTTTCTTGATTATTGATGGAATTTTGTTTCATTTTTATGTTCTTCTAAGTAGTAATGTACAAAATTGCATAAGCGCATTGGAGAAAATTTCACATTTTGTGTTTTATGTTTTTATGATTTATTCTTTCAGGAGACACAAGACTGTATAAAATATCAAATATATCTAGTCTATCACAATCTAAAATAGAATCCACATCTTCTAGCTTTATAACATTCCATTTATGTGCATTCTGTATTGGTCTACTGTTTGGAGCATCAGCTCAACTGTTCATCATTGGTCTCCATCATCTTGTTTCCCCTGGACACAAGCTAACAGCTCCTCCGTGTTGCTAAAGCTGTCTGTCACGGCTCTCTTAATTCAACTGTAATAGACATGTAGTATCAGAGTTAACTTAACATAGCCACTCGATTAAACTTACATCACTAAACTCACATTACATTTACTGTTTTATCAATTAAACTTACAGCACTAAACTCACATTACATATACTGTTTTATTATATATATATATATATATATATTTATATTTATATATTTTTCACCAGGGTCGGTGGTAGGGAAATAATTACTTGGTAACCTTCTCAGATGGTACGTATGTGCCTCTCTCATTACTGCCTAGAGATGCATTCATTAAAGAAACCAAAGGGGAATTTCTCAGAGAGGGCCCTCGAGATTCCAGCTGATCTCACTGATTCACAGATGAGAATGGCGAGAGAAATCTCATGGAGAACACAACAGCTTCACCTGGAGTACAAACTGCCTTATGTGCATGGGAAAGTTGGTATAGAAGAGGCATAAAATAGCTAACGGACAAACCACAGCACCAATTGTGTTTGTGTGTGTGTGTGTGTGTGTGTGTGTGTGTGTGTGTGTGTGTGTGTTACACCCAGTTTAGCTTTATTGTTTCTTTTTCTCAGAGCTAGTTTCTCAAAGCTAGTTCTCAGCTAGTTTCTTTATTCTATCAGCTTTGTTTAAAATGCACCGGTAGAAACACTTTATGTATGTATCTCTTAACAAGGTCACAGAATGTGATACTCTTCTTCCTCCACAGCAGAAATGATATTGGTCTCAGTAATTCCTATTATATCCCAATTTGTAAGGATTGTGTTTCTTCTGAAGTGTCTTTGAAAATAAGATATCATGAGCTCTATATCCATTATATGCCAGTTACAGCAGTGACAAACTTTCATCTTTACATACCTTTGCAATACATGATGTGCATCTTGCTTTTGTTAAATAAATGCCTTTGGGAAGATGACAAAGTAGTGTCAAAAACAACCTCCAAGGAAAATATTATAATACAGATATTTTTGAAATACAACATTCTTGAATATGTTGTATCTTCAGGAATGATGATAGCATATTAATCTTTCTTTCTTTCTTTCTTTCTTTCTTTCTTTCTTTCTTTCTTTCTTTCTTTCTTTCTTTCTTTCTTTCTTTCAATTACATTTATTTCAGTTATTAAAAATATTGATATACTATGGTAGGAAGAAAAAAACTGACAAATATTTGTTTATACACTAATCTCACATTTAAAATACCTGAAAATCATTGTATTAAATAACAAATAAATAAATACATGCATAAATGCTATATATTTTCTCTGAACAGTTGTCACTTTTTCCAGAGCCATTTTTTCAATAAAAATTGTACTTCTGGTGTCAGTTGTTTATGGTGTATATAATGTATTACACAGCTGTCCTAGCATAATAGAATATAATATAATTAAACTAAACCAAATTAAATTAAGTAAAATAAAATAAAACCTTCTGTTTTTAATATACAGTATATTAATCTTGATGAAAAATCTCATTCAAACTGTATCAATCATATTGTTTGGAAACGTTTATACATTTATAACTTTTTTGACTTATTTGCTCAGCTATACAAGCAGTTTCACTCACAGAAGAGGTGAAACGCTCGATGAGTCATATCAGGAGGGCTTTCTCTGTGAAAAGCTTAAATTCAACAAGGCTGGGATGTTTGCCTCTGGCTCATTCCTCATCCTCTTGCCTGCATGTTTGTTTGTCTGCATCAAAGTACTGTCAGCAGTGGCCTTTGACTTTACTGAAGAACATACAAGAGAAGCATTTACACAAGAAACCTTGACATATTAGCAAACAATTGCTTTGTTTTACTGCAGTTTAGTAACTGCGTTTTACTGTTGGCATGTGACGTGTGAACCATTTGAACTTCACGTGTTTGTCATGTCACATTTTTCAGGGAAAAGTGTTCATTCAGACACAGCTATGTGATTGGATTTCCTCCCTCTCTTTATACCGACTTCATGCCTGGCAAGAAAGGCCATGTTTGCTCACCAATCACTTTTCTTTTCTGTCTCTTGAAAGGAGCTGTCACCAACCCATCACACACTGTGCCAAGCAAACAACACCACCCTGAACGGCCAGAAAGTGTCTGAAACAAGCGAGCCATTTCAATCATTTTCCTTCAGTCGTGACTTTGCCAATTAAAGCAGTGCAATATTGTCTCTTGCGTAATCTTGACGGGTTTTGCTAAATGCATTGTACAGATTGCAGCTGATACAATATGTCAGTTTTGTTTCTCTCTGTTCTGATCCTGAATTTAAAGTGTAAGTAATTTGTTTGCTTTGTGTAAATTACCTAACATATGTCTGTAACACTTTATTCAAATATGTATTCGTAGTCAGTATAGCAGTGTGCATAGATGTGTCTTGATTAAAAGTAGATGAATGATCTCAAAGCAGCAGAATTTGATGCCCAGGGTCTTGTAATTCATTACGTGAAACTCTCATGCCAGGGGCCAGTCGCACCATATTAACCATACAAAGCCTACTGTATCATATTTGATGCACAAATTTGTAAGGACTTTGAATTATGAACATGAACAAAACATTTCTGAAAATCTGTTGTTCGCAACCTTCTGTCTCCTGATTGATAGTTTATGCTTTAAGTAAAATGCATAAGTAAAAGGCCTTTTAATATCATTATCTTGCTGTAAAGTCTTTACTAATGTTTACTAATGTAAGAATACCATTTATATTGTTGTATTTCAAAACACAACTTAGGTTTATGTTTTTTATACACACATTTTTTTTTGAAAACTCATTTTAAAATGTGAGTAATAAATATTATAAATCAGGCTTTAGAGAAATGTTTATTAGTTCATCATCATTGTATTGCATTGCATTGTGATGTCTTGCTCTCACAATAAAAACTACAGAGGTTGATCATAAAACTATAAGCGTTGAAATACCATCTTTCTAAGACATATAATGGGAAGATGACATCTGATATTTACATGCATTGTATCACTTTAGATTGGGGACCAATTCTCACTATTAACTAGTTGCTTATTAGCATGCATATTACTATCATATTGGCTATTTGTAGTATATTAATGCCGTATTCTGCATCACCCTATTTTAGATCCCTTAATTGAATGAATTAATGAATGAATGAATGATGCATTTATATAGCGCTTTATTGTGTATTTTTGTACACCCAAAGCACTTTACAATCATGTGGGGGGGGGGGGGGTCTCTCCTCAACCACCACCAGTGTGCAGCATCCACTTGGATGATGCGACGGCAGCCACAGGAAAACGGCGCCAGTGCTCTCACCACACACCAGCTACAGGTGTAGAGGAGAGAGAGTCATAGAGCCAATCAAGTGTGCGCTCACCACACACCAGCTACAGGTGGAGAGGAGAGAGAGTCATAGAGCCAATCAAGTGTGCGCTCACCACACACCAGCTACAGGTGGAGAGGAGAGAGAGTCATAGAGCCAATCAAGTGTGCGCTCACCACACACCAGCTACAGGTGGAGAGGAGAGAGAGACATAAAGACAATCAAGTGTATGCGCTCACCACACACCAGCTACAGGTGGAGAGGAGAGAGAGTCATAGAGCCAATCAAGTGTGCGCTCACCACACACCAGCTACAGGTGGAGAGGAGAGAGAGACATAAAGACAATCAAGTGGATGCGCTCACCACACCAACTACAGGTGGAGAGGAGAGAGAGTCATAGAGCCAAACAAGTGTATGCGTTCACCACACACAAGCTACAGGTGGAGAGGAGAGAGAGTCATAGAGCCAAACAAGTGTATGCGTTCACCACACACAAGCTACAGGTGGAGAGGAGAGAGAGTCATAGAGCCAAACAAGTGTGTGCTCACCACACACCAGCTACAGGTGGAGAGGAGAGAGAGTCATAGAGACAATCAAGTGGATGCGTTCACCACACACCAGCTACAGGTGGAGAGGAGAGAGAGTCATAGAGACAATCAAGTGTATGCGTTCACCACACACCAGCTACAGGTGGAGAGGAGAGAGAGTCATAGAGCCAAACAAGTGTGTGCTCACCACACACCAGCTACAGGTGGAGAGGAGAGAGAGTCATAGAGCCAATCAAGTGTATGCTCTCACCACACACCAGCTACAGGTGGAGAGGAGGGAGAGTCATAGAGTCAATCAAGTGTGCGCTCACCACACACCAGCTACAGGTGGAGAGGAGAGAGAGTCATAGAGCCAATCAAGTGGATGGAGATTATTGGGAGGCCATGATTGATAAGGGCCAGTGGAGGGAATTTGGGCAGGACACCAGGGATACACCCCTACTCTTTACGAGAAGTGCCATGGGATTTTTTTAATGACCACAGAGGGTAATTCCACCCCATACCTAAACCTAACAACTACCTTGCTAACTATTAATAAGCAGTAATTAGGAGTTCGCCAAGGCAAAAGCAGTAGTTAATAGTTGGTTAATAGTGAGAAATTGTCCCCAACTTAAAGTGTAAGAACTAAAGTATATGCATTTTATGTAAAGTCTATTATACTGTTCTCATTGATTCACCTGAATACCAGCGAATGCAATCGCATATTTTGCTGTTCCATTAAAATAAATAACGAAAGAAAGAAAGAAAGAAAGAAAGAAAGAAAGAAAGAAGAAGAAGAAAGAAAGAAAGAAAGAAAGAAAGAAAGAAAGAAAGAAAGAAAGAAAGAAAGAAAGAAAGAAAGAAAGAAAGAAAGAAAGACAGACAGACTGATTTTGCAGTCTTAGGCTATTTCATGTCAGGCTTTACCATGTTAAGACTTTGTCTTAAAAACTAGTCTGACTCACTAGCTAAGGATGAATAAGTCTTTAAGTATTCAAAATAATATACCAATGTACATTTTTATGTAACTGACTTAAAAATGTAGCTGCAATTTGAAAGACTAGTTTAAGCATATTTTGCAACTGACCTCTGTGGGCAACAGCCTTATTTACATACTGAATGTCCACTGGGGATACAGAAAGAAATCCCAAGAGGAGTCAGCCCTCCTAATGGGCCAGTTTGTTCCCTAAACACGTTTGAAATGTCCCGCAAGCTTTTTCCATCCTTTAGGGTCATGAAGGTGAATAAAGCCCATCTGCAGTTTAGCATCTTGCCATTTAGCTTACATTAATATTTATAACCTAAAGTATAGAATGAAGAAATCAGGTAATTTTTTATGCTTAATTACACTACTTTCATTTAGCTTTAAAATGGTAAATGAATTACTGCCAACGCTGAGTTTCCTCAGTAATCATGAACACATTTTTATGTGTCATAGTGTGTGACATACAGTACACTCAGTAACACTGTGTAAATAAGATGACACTAATCCGACTGAAAGTCAGTTTAATGAAGGCTTGTTGAGAAGCTTTGTTCCTGCTGACTTTTAATATTTGCTCTGTCATACCATCTCAGCCCAGCCATGACCAAATCAAAACCAATAATTACTTACAAAATGCCCCCCGAAATTACTACAAACTGAATGGACACTGGGCTCCTCACAGTGGTGGTGGTCTTTAAGGGTGGCTCTGTAAAGTGGCAGCAAGATGCCACTGTTATGTTTTACTGCTCTCCAGTGGTTAACACGTGTATATGATTGTTTGTGCTGCTGTAAAATGAGCGTTATGTGCAACTGCGTAAAAAAAACTAAAAAAAACAATACTAGTAAAATGAAAATTAATTGTATATCCAACATATATTTTTTCTAATTATACTTAATAACCATTACGTCTCTCCTGTCAATAATAAGTTATGAAATTGTATATTTTTCAGTGAAATGTACTTGTACTTGAACTGTTTAGATTTATACATTTATTATACATTTAGTATTATTATTATTAATAGTAGTGGCATTATGTGGCCTATTGAAATTGCCTAATTGAGCATTATTTTAATAATGGGAATTATGATGCCGCCAAAAGAACACAAGGTTTTCATGTTTTTCAGACGTGTAAAGCACTTGAGTAAATGTAACTAATCACTGTGCTTAAGTATCTTTTCAAGTACTTTGTAGTTGTACTGAGTATCAAAGATATTAGCAATGTTTACTCTCTACTTCATTACATTTCTGAATAAGTATCCATACTCTTTACTCCACTACATTTGTAATGAGTGTTGCAGTTACACATTACATTTTGCATGGTACAGCTTCTCTGCAGCAGTTTATTTATGCTACAAAAGATGTGATATTGCCAACTACAGGGCATTAAAAGTACTATATCTTGTGCATTTTGCCCTTACTCACCCAAACTTGTCAACAAGGCTTTTTTACATGAATATGAGTTCCTCAGCCAGAAGTTGTGAATCACAGATGTTTTAAATATGAGATGAGGACATGACTGCAGCTGGAATTGAGGCCGAAACCAGCACATCCAGTGCAAGAAGACTTTGACTTTTTCATTTTACTTAACATTATTTATTTATCGTTACACTGAAGAGACATTTTTGAAGGATATTGTTTTTGTTTTAAAATTTTGAGGAGCCTCCTGTATACTGTATATATATACTGTTTCTTTAGTTCTTTGTAAGTTGTTGAATGTAATGGTTGTCTGTTTGCCCATCATTCAGTTCTTTATTCCCTTTGGTTTTTGGTTTATTGTTTGTTCTAGTTTTTCCATGAAATGCCTGCACATAGATCATTGCCTCAGCCTGTTTTCCCAGGTTCTCCACAACTTTACAGTTTTTGACTGGCATGTCTTTTTGACTTGTGCATCTTTGAGCCTATATTTAGTATAAGTAAAATACTTAAGTACTGTTAAAATCAGATACTCTAATACTTTTACTCAAGTTGCTTTGAAATTGGTGACTGTAACTCGTAGTGGAGAAATTTTCACTGTAAGGTATCAGTACTCTTACTCAAGTATAGTTTTCAGGTACTCTATACACCTCTGATGTTTTATATGAAATTAATACAAAATATGTATTTATAATAGGCTAGATATTATTGAATTTATTTACAAATATTATTAATTTATTTCTAGCCAAAATGTGTACATTTCATCAGTAAGTTTTTTTAAAATAATTAAATACTATGCTATTTGCTATGTATAGCCTATAATATGAAGAAATGTCTAAATAATATTAGATATTAAAACGTTAGTGCCAGAGTTTCATTATTCAAGTCAGTGTTCACATCATATGAAATGAGGGGCAGTGTTTTTGTCCTTTTTGTGTGTGTGTGTGTGTGTGTGTGTATGTATGTGAAATGACCCACACAATCTCTTAAACCTAAATTTCACGTGTGAACTGTAAAAAGATAACCACATGCCTGAGCCTAAGAGCCCTTAGTGTTTGTTTAACATAATTACTAATAATTACCCTGACACCACAAACACAATCAAACGACGTAGCGTTGTTTCTGAATCCACCACTAGCCCTTTGTTTACTGTTGTTATATAGCTGCGATATTCTGGTGATTTCTATTGGCTACGCTAATTCCCCATGTTCTTCTATTGGCTCTTAGATATATATAGCGCTTGCTGATTGGACAAAAGAGTCATCGCTTAGTCTACATTGTCATGCCATTGGCTCCATAAGTAGGTTAGTGGTCTTCTAGTTATTAGAGCGAGAGTAAAGTAGGTCATAGAGAGAATGTAACGTTATACTGATACTGGCTAGCGCCGTTCATATTCGCCTGATTATTCATGTGCTTTTCTGCTTTCTTCATGTAAGTAAGACATGTTTGATTTATAAACACGCTGAACTGTGCTGTGCTGTCTGTTTATACGGCTATAAGTTACATATTGTTTATTAATTCGTTGGTCACCGCGAGACAAATAATTTAACGTTACGTTTTTAAAGATCTACGTTAATATAATTTATGATATACTAAGTTATAATTTATTATATAATTTTCCACATTTTTAAATTACTACATTTCTGTCACAGTACTTAAAATATTAGCACTACAAAAACTTTACATTTGCTTGACAATCGCACTTTTAAATCAGGTATGTCAGGTTATGAGGTCATATGTCTCGGAGAAGGTAATGTGTTTGTTCTGAATCATAACGCTGATTGCAGTGACAGTGTCATATTTTAAATATTTTAAATACTTAAATACACATGACGACGTGCTTCAGTTGTGCCGCGTGAAGCACAAATATGTCCCGGTGCGGTGTGGCAGGACACTGTAAGCTCTCATGAGAGGGTAAACAAACACTGAAGCTGTCTCGAATCCAAAAATCTGGCTACCTAGGAAAAAATATAACATTATCGCGCTTTCAGCATAATTTTTAATCATTCAGCACCACACTGAGCATCATTACGCACCAGGTGCGGTTTTGGGCATCATTTGCATTTTTAACCTGGGCATCACTGACAGGAAATATGACTTTCAGGTGGTTTCTTTCTACCAGGTAAGTAGCATTTTTAGGTATTACACTCAGCATTTTTGAGCTTCATAGGGCAAGTGCAGTTTTTGGGGATTGTGAAATTTTGGAACTGAGTTAGTTCACTTCATATTTAATGTCTGGTGTAAAATGTATAAAGCAAAATCAGTAGAGAATCATTTAATTAAGAATTCAGCGTGCTGCAGGTGCTTTTAACATTTTTGAGCTTGCAATGAGGCATGTGAGATTTTTTGGTGAATCATAAACACATGCAGTATTTTTGGACTTTATTGGCACATAAAAAAAATGCAATCTCTTGTTATAATATAATAATACAGATAATTAATTTTGTATGTTGAATACAGTTGTCCTGCAATGTTTTTTTTTCTTTTCTTTTTTGGGGGGGAAATTGTTCTTGTCACTTTTGCATTCTTTCTGAGTACAATAATTAATTTCATTGTTTTTATTTATTATTATAATTGTTTTAATCTTACTGACCCAAAACGTTTAATGGCAATATGTGTATGTCAATAATGTAACCAAAAATGTTAAACCCATTAAAATAAAAAAATAAAAATATTGTCATACCTCTTAATGTCCAATGTAAAATATTAAAGCAAACTAGTTGAGAATCACTTTGCCTGCATTCTGCCGTAAGCGAGGCTACAGACTTCATTTTGGTGAAAGATGAATCCCAACACTTATGCACAGAGCCTCACTTGAGTGTTTAGTATATTTGGGGATCACTGGGCGTCACAGTCAAGATTTTAGGCAGTTGTTTTTGGGATCATGTGCACATTCAGATTCTTTAGACATCGTACTGTGGGTGTATTCTGTATCTTTGAGCTTGGGTAGTGAGTCATGTGCAAAGATTTTAAGTGTCAGAGGTGCGTTCAGCATTGTTGAGGGTTTAACAAAAGCATGCAGTATTTTAGTACATCATTGGCATGTGAAAAATTGGACTGTGTGGACATTATTGTGCCTGCACTGCAATTTTTGGACATCATGGGCACTCGTATTATTTTAAGACCATCATGATGCATTTTGGCCAAGCTCTACAGCGTTTTAGTAACCACACAGCTTTGGGCTTAACGTTAATTTGATTTGAAGGACTTTTTGTTTATTTCTGTACAGTAAATAATTTTGAAACCGAGTACACAATCCTCTTCTTCACCCTGTCAACAGAACTTACATTGAGAGTGTGAGTTTGTGTGCAGTAAAGATGTTTACTTTTACACCTGGGTGTGTTTGTATTGTGTATGACTATTGTATATGCTTTTATTACTGTATGCTATTGTGTAACAAGGAACTAATCGGGGGGAAAACAAAAACATAAACATAAGAAATGTGTTTTCCAGAAAGGACATGATATTTTTGTTGGTAATCAAGTTCAGGGCAGACATGAAGAAGCTTAAAACAAAGCTACTTGACGTACCATGGTTTTTACATGGTACTCTACTATGAATATCGTGGTATTACTATGGTACATGCCCAAAACCCTGTGGTACTGTATACTTCCACGCCGACTTTTGTCGTCAAATTGCCAGAAAACCTTCTGTGTGAAGCTTGAGCCAGAATGATAAAATTGATTCTACTTATCAGACCCTATAACATTACCGATGTACTATTTTATTCTTTGTTATTGAAATTTGTAAGATTTTAGAAAATAGCAAAATTGTTGAAATAACACCATTTTTACACACTGTTCAAAAGTTTGGGGTCAGTAAGATTTTTAAATGTTTCTGAAAGAAGCCTTTTATGATCGTCAAGGCTGCATTTGTTTGATTAAAAATATATAAAACTGTAATAATCAGAAATATTATATCAGTTCAAAGTAGGGCTGGGCGATATGGCCCAAAAAATTATCACGATAATTGTTTTCATATCAGTCGATGTCGATAATTATCACGATAAATGTTAAATCTTTATTTCTTTCAAGTTTAAAGCCAGATGTTTGCTACAAAATGAAAGTTGTAGAAACCAGACCATTAATTTTACTTAACAAAATAGATATCTAAATACAAAAGTTTATTTCTTAGTTTCTGAATGTTCTAATGAGTGATATTGTTTCAAATCAAGAAACCGGTTTGGGTTGCCTAATAACAATAATAATAATAATATCACTTTGTTGCCTCTTAGAAACGCACATTTTATAATAGAGCGCCCTCAGGCGACTGTTAATTTGGTTTCACAATGAATATGCTACCAATGGACCTTTTTTAAATATCCACCAAATTAGCATAATTTTGGTAAATTAAACGGCATCTCTCATTCAAACTCGCTCGCTCCCGTTCTCTCTACCAGTTCATCAATTCTCCGCATTGGATTGTGGGAAATAGTGCTTCAGCGTGTGTACATCGGCTGTACACTCAAAATCAGAATGCATTGTGGGTAAAAAGTAGTGAACGAATGTAGGGAATGAAGTCGTTCACTTAGAATTCGGACAGCACTACAAAATGGCCGACACCCGATATAGTGCACGATATAGTGGATAGGGAGCGGGTTCGGACACCGCTTAGAGCTCGCGCCGCGCGGCAGTTTGAACTGTGATCCACGAGTGGTGCGATTCAAATAAGTCACGCTTTTTCGTTCCGCTTTTAGCGCATAAACATTATATCGAACATTTATCGAACTCTTCATATCGTTTTATCGAGGAAAGTTATATCGCAATAATTATCGTTAATGAATTATCGCCCAGCCCTAATTCAAAGTCATTAATATAAATAATTATAGTTGCTTTATTTGCTGCTCATGAAACATGTATTATTATCATCATAAGTTGGGCTGCTTAATTATTTGGAAACTGATCCTTTTTTTATTTTTTGATGAATAAAGTGAAAAGTAATTATTTTAAATTGAATATTTTAGTTATATATATAAAAAAAGTTTTCTGTTTCTTATTTAAAGGGATAGTTCACCAAAAATGCAAATTCTGTCATCAATAACTCGCCCTCAAGTATTTCCAAACCTGTATGAATGTCTTTGTTCTGCTGAACAAAAAGGAAGATATTTTTTAAGAAAGTTTGTAACCAGGTTGTTGGGGCACCATTGACTTTCATAGTAGGAAAAAAAATACTATTGAAGTCAGTGGTGCCCCAGAACTGCTCTGTTTCCCACATTCTTCAAAATATCTTCCTTTGTGTTCAGCAGAACAAACACATTCATACAGGTTTGGAAATACTTGAGGGCGAGTTATTGATGACAGAATTAGCATTTTTGGGTGAACTGCCCCTTTAATGCTCCTTCACTGAATTAAAAACAAAAAAACATTTTGTGTCAATAAAAAGTGTATGGGAAAACTGGAATGACTAAAAAGCAGAGATATTAAACTATTTATTTATTGATACACAGAAACATTTTATGTCTTCAAAACTAATTTAAAATATTTTAGCATTAAGCCTTTAGATCAAAATTGCAATGATTTTAAGAATGTATTCATTTAAAGATCATGGGAAACATCAGTTCAGTTGTGTCTAATCATTTGAGTAGTCGTGTACAGTAACAGTACAACAGGAAGCCTCAGCAGTGAATAGCTCTGTGAGAAAGATCTAGGTAAAGATAGAAAGACAGTGAAAAGTCTTCCCTTCATCTTAACTGATAAATCCCATGCAGCTTCAGTAATCAGCCTTCTCATGCTGTGAGACACCTGATTATTTGCAAGGCAGTGCTGTGGCACCTGGTGAGCTCACTGCATCTGCTGCTCTGGGTGGCGACGGTACGGTTAAGCAGCTTGTCCAGCCGGATTCAGAGTCTCTGTCCTCCCATGATCCTCTGCTAACTGTACAGCATACGCACAGAACCCATCTGCTGCCCAGACATACTCATCACAACAGATGATACTACCAATGACTCCTCATACAAGCAGCATTTCCTAATGTTCATACGCTCTTTCTGTCTGTGGGCTGTGCTCAATCAGGTCCAGTGCCCGACTGTTTTGTGTAATTCCGCAGAAGCCATCGCTGTGAGGAGACAGCTGTTTTCTGAGGTATGTGCTCTAGGATATTTGAAAACTGGGTGGAATTAATGTCTCTACCAAATTTGTTAAAGGGATACTTCATCCAACAATAAAAATATGTTAGTACTTACTCACTCTGAAGTCACTGAATGATTTGTCAATGAATAATGAATTAAATATCAGTCTGTTTCTCATGCAAAGCTGTTGCATGACATTATATGAGATTAAATAGAGCACATTGTGCATATCATGAATTGAAGATGTATAAACTATTTTTTTTTGTTGAGAAATTAGATTATTTTATACAGTGACAATATTTACAGAAATGGACCCTATAAAGTTTTCTATAATTAAAAAAATAATAGTAATCATAACTTGCCAAGGTTTAGAACAACCGACATCAGAGAACCATGAACATATGGCTGAGCTGTTAAATGATTCAAATATTAACTTCAAATCTCAGGGGTAAGTAAACGTTTGACGTCTTAGGGGTTCCTTCGGCAAGAAGGTTTGGGAACCCCTGTAAAGAATAATGTCACAATGCAAAACTGAAAAGAGATTTATTGACAGGTTTTTTGAGGAACGCTCTCAATCATTCACCTTGAATGTATGAAAAAGAGCAGCATGGACATTTCTCTAAATCTGTTCTTGTGTTCACCCCCACATGAATAAAAACATTTACTTACCTTCATATAGATAATTTTGATCCATATCAAGGTAAATAAGTGATGAGAGAATTTTCATTTTTAGGTGAGTCATTGCTTGAAGCAGTGTTTTGTACATCAATATACTTTTTTAAACCCTTATTATTTTATGCTTTGAAGCATTGAAGTTGAACAACTGATTATTCTTATGTTCATGTGATATGCCTATTATAATAACTTTGAACTGAGAACTTTGTATGATTTCTGACTTTAATATTTCGATCATGGACTTTGGGTTAAATAGGTCAGATGTGCTTCCTAAATACCAAATTACTCACTGTAATTCCTGATTTTGTTCATGAAAACCATAACCAACACAAATCACATCAGACCTTTTCATGTCTATTTATTAAGGATAATAACCTCCTGAAATGACCTACATTCACTGCCGCTGTTATGAACTTCTGCTTGTTTCTTTGCTTTGACGTGATATTCACACGCTCTGCCTTTGGGTTTCTCTCTGCTCATGTAGCCTATAACTTCTTGATATGATCTTGTGGTTAGTTTGGAGCACTATATCATAACTGTTTTTTTAAAAGCTGTAACTATTAATATATACTATTGAAAACTATGAACATTTAAATGCATACATTTAAAAAAATGTTTAATGCACAAGACAGTATTTCTGAATAAATAAATACAAATAAATAATAATACTTAAACATATATATATATGTATAATAAAAATGTAATGGAACCATTAAAAATGAATTCGGAAAATGAATCGAAAACAGAATTTGGCAAAAATAAAGCTGAATTTGAGGGAATTTGTTTTAAAGGGCTTTAAAGATTTATATTTTGTTAATCAATTTTATTATATATATATATATATATATATACATATGTTTGTTTTTTTAATTGCTGTTAATTGTTCATTTCATGATTTTAATTAATTAGAAATAATTTTTGATTAAATTAATAAATGTTAATTTGGCCATCAAAACCATTAAAAGAAAAAACAAAGATATTTTTTTTGTGGGGAAAAAAATAAAAAATGAGAGAAAAATAAAAAGACAGAAATGTCATTGAGGTGCATGATGTGTAAATGCAGATAATTCTTCAAGGTCAGACTCCGGTGCTTCTTATTACTGTTGTAAGGCATTCAGTTTCCATAATCCATCTGTCACAGACTTGTCACATTATCAGTGTCCTTCTATACTTGTCTGTTAGCTTCACGTTTCACAATGCAAATTACTGGCTTGAATAGAAGCAGGTGTCAGTCTGACCTATAACTGTAAGAGAACAGATTGTGCCAAAGCATAATCGAATGGGTCGCTGGCATGGGGCGATCAGGGTGTTGATAGCAGGTTTAATTGGTTGTCATGGCACCCTGGATTTGTCAGGTCACCTGGATCAAGTGTCAGCTGGTGAAAAATAGGTCAAAGATAATGATGCAGTGAAGTCAAAGGGGAACAGAGTCTTAGAAGAGACACGGCCTTAAGACAATGATATGTGTTGAAAGAGATGTTGCATATGTCAAGATGTGTTGTTCCCAGAAAAACAGTGTTGCGTTAAAAAGCTAACCAATTAAAGAGGCGTCCATGTAATTGAGTTCAACTACAAATGTGATACATGTGATAGTTTCACATTAAGTTTCTGTGTAATTTTCATTCATTCAATGTATGTGTTTTTTGTTGAGCATCATATTGATACATGATAGTAAGAAATAGGAGAACATGGAGCTCATACTCAAGGAGGCACAACACATTTCAGTTTTATTCAGAGGCTCAAAATGATCAAAAGCATGCAATTTGGTGCATTTGCTGACATTGATATAATAGTAAGCCAAATAGTCAAATGAAATTAAAGCTCATGTAAACCAATGAGATATTTATAACATTATAACAGACTACTCACATAAAATGCATATGAATATCAGTAGTCACTCCGTCTCACAACAGTATGTCTTATTAAATGCTTAGTTTTATGATCAAAGCTCTGTAGTTTTTATCGTGGGAGCAAAACATATAATGCAATGCAATACAATGACTGAGAGATGAACTAACAGATCTTCATTAAAAGCCTGATGTGTCATGTTAATACATTTTGTCTTAAAAAAAGAAATATTTTTTAACAATATAAATTTCATTCCTATGCTTACTTGATAAAGGTCATTAGGTATTTCACAGCAAAAAGACACGCATACCATGAACTAAAGGTGGACATTTTGAGAATTATACTAGAAGGCCTTTTACTTGCTAAAAGTGTACACTATCAGTCAGAGGACAGAAGCATGTAGTAGATTGAGTATGTTGTGGCAATTTCTTTCAAACAAACATCATCACTGAGTAAGAGACAATTCTGAGTCCAAATTGTTGTAATAAAAGTATTTATTCTCCTGCAAGAGAGATCTCTGGTTCACTAATACACATGAGCGAGTCAGTGAGGGAAAAGAGATAAAGGAAAGCAGTTTCGGTCTGTTTTTATAGTGGCCTTCAAGGCCTCTCTCTCCCCTCCTCTACAGGAGGGATACCAGTTTGTTTACCTATTAATGGTTTATACAGAAAAGGGCAGGCAAATGCCCCCCTGACCCTCAGGCTATAAGTTGTAAATGCCCCCCCTGATGACCTTTTAACCATCTGCTTTTCCTTACCTCTCCCATGGTAAATCACACAAAGAATGCTTTTCTAACTATGAGTGAGAAAACATATCATGCACACATCTTGAATCTATGTTCCACTAAAGATCAATACATGTAAAGGAAAAATTCCATCACAATTCCTTTCTTTTTATCATTCTCTGATAACTGATTAATCAGACATTGTAATAATAATAGTAAAAATAATAATAATAATAAATACAAGTTCAAGTCATTAATCACACTTATACTCTTCATCTCTGATTTTCACATAAATGATCACTCTTCTTGAACCTGTGAAGTAAGCTTTTGAAAATTTGAAAAATGCTTAGGCTGTTTTTTTTGTTGGGTCAGACCCTAATATTTGCAAGCATAGTAAAGACTTCATTCTATAGCCAGGCTGAATGGACAGGCCCTGCTGTCGCACCCTCAGTTTATACCGAACCCTCAGTCACCATATTATAAACAAGAAAAAGTATAGTTCATAGTAGGAAATAAACATATCAATTTATCACTGTTGAGTTACCTCTGTAATATAAAATGTAAATATTAAAAGTATGTAAAAAAATCCCTCAGTTTCACCCCTCTCCTTGTACGTCATCTCGTAACACGGATAACTGCTGCTTTTACCCTTCTTTACATACCAATCATTCTCAAGAAGAAAAATAATAAAAAAACATCATAACTCAATTAACACATTTCACTGTAACTTCCGCTACTTGTGTCATCATATTGTTGGTCAGCAACATCAACATCATCATCCGGATAGACTGTCATTTTCACCAATTGAACAGACATTCCGACCTTAACCAGTCTCTGTACTAAGCTAGACACACATTGTATAATACATGGTATGCATAACAAAATTAGTACTACTATAACTATAATTGGCAACACAGTTTGAGCCAACCACATTCCCTAGCCCCCCTCGAGATTCATTATCCAGCTGAGCCATTGGTCGTTCGCTGGTTCAGGCTCCTGCACCGCCTTTCTCATGTGCTCAATCACATCAGTTATGTTGTCACTGTGTTCTGGAATATTGAAACAACAAGATACTCCTAGCATTTTACAAACCCCTCCCTTCTCTGCGGTAAGTAAATCCAAGACTAAACGATTCTGAATAACTGCCTCTATTAAATGTCTCATTTCATCATTTATCATCGATAAAGCATTTTCAGTGGCATTTGCTATTGCCAATACAGTCCATGCTAACCCATTCACTTTATTTATCGTTACTGTTGTTCCCACCCCTAGGAAAAGTGACCACCCCACATTTGCCCCAGGTGTCGTCCATGGATCAGATAATGTGTACCCTGAATAATGGTTTGGCAAAACCCCAGGCAAAATCTTAACATTTCTCTTCGGTCTTCCCCCAGGTGCCTTGTTTGGCAAATACACAGAAGTTCCCACATTTATCAAACAAATTGTTACTGACAACAAAGTCATTATACATGTGGTCTTTAAACAGCCCACACATTCCTGGCACTCTGAATGGGTGCCACGGTCTTGGACGCTCCATTCTCTCAGTTACTCTGTATCAAAGGTGCTGTTATGACCAAAGAATGTGAGAAAGTACTGTCTTCGAAACACTAAAAGTCTTATCTGTTCTGTTGATTACGGTGTCCACCTAGATGCCGTTTGCGCAATCAAAGTTGCCTCCTCCCCTCAGTCTCCTCCTTGCTGCTGATATCTGGTTCCGCTTAAACACACAGCTGCATGCAAGGGTTTTTTTCTTTTCAAACTGGATCTTAGCGTTTACTGACACTCGCGTTGAACCTCCTCCAGCGATTGCTCCGCATCCGCAATGGGCGGCACCCTCCTGCAATGGTTTACGTGAACCCACGTAGCCCTCTCTGCGACCTTCACCGCCGTGTGCGTCACCAGCAGCACCTGGAACGGCCCAAGCCACCTCTTCGATTTCCAGCTCTTTCTCCTGTGATCACGAATCACCACGAAATCGCCAGGTCTGACCTCGTGCAGGAATTTCTCAGCAACCTTCCCCTGGGCAGCTTTTACCTGCACAGAAATATTTGATAACAGACAAGACATTTCTTTGCAGTAATTCAACATGTCATTCTCACACACATCTGTTGATGGCAGCCTTTGTTTACCCCCTTCCATGCCCATGAATGGTGGCCTGCCAAACAAAATTTCAAATGGGCTCAGATTTGGTTTCACTCTTTTTCTCATTCTCATGTACATCAGTACTATTGGGAGGGCTTTAAGCCAAGTCAGACCCGTCTCTTCACAGCACTTTGCCAATTTGTTCTTAATGGTCTGGTTCTGTCTCTCTACCGCCCCTCCTGATGAGGGCGCGTAGCTGCAGTGTGTTCTCATGTCAATTCCCAAGAACTGACCCACCTGCTTTATTGCATCATTGACAAAGTGTCTGCCATTGTCAGAACTGATTTTTCTTGGAATTCCCCATCTCGGAACAATCTCGGTTAACAGGGCCTTTGCCACTGCTGCCGAATCTTGTTTCGAGGTTGGGAAGGCCTCAACCCATTTTGACCACGTCAACCATCACCAGGCAGTGTTTCTGTTTCCCACAAGGGGTTAATTCGATGAAATCCATCATTAGATATTCAAATGGGCCTGCCGGGGCTGGTTGAGATGCCAAGGGTGTTTTTATTCCCCTAGCCACATTGTGTGTGTTGCAAGTGACACATCTTTTGCAAAAATTTCCAGCAACCACCGTAAATCCCTTTATAAACCATTATTCTTTCATCTGCATTATCATACTCCCTTTCGACACATGATCCAACCCATGTGTCAACTTAGCATAATGCTGAAAGAAGTGTTTGGGCAAACAAGGAATGTCATCAACACTCATCCATACACCCCCCTGGAGACTGCAGCCAGACGACCTCCATTGTTGTTTTTCTGCTCCTGTGGAAAAAGTCTGCATACTTTGTAAACAAGGGGAAATATCAGGGTTAGTCACAGATACTAAAGCACAAGTCGTTTCTTTTGTCTCCTGTGCTGCCGCGGCCTTCGCTGCCGCGTCTGCTCTCGTGTTTCCTGTGGAGATAAAACCTTTATCGTTAGTATGCGCTGCGCATTTACAGATCGCGACCTTGTCTGGTAGAAGAATGGCCTCCAAAAGCTCAGACACAAGAGATGCGTTTAATATCGGATGTCCATCTGACTTCAAAAAAATTCTGTGCTTCCAAAGTGCGCCAAAATCGTGTGTGACCCCAAAAGCATAACGCGAGTCTGTGTAAATTGTCACACATTTGTCTGTCATAAGTTTACACGCCTCTGTCAGAGCAACCAATTCAGCTCCCTGAGCCGAATAATTTGATGGCAATTAGCCAGACTTTATGACTTCAAATTCAGTGGTCACCGCGAAACCAACCTTATTCAAGCCTGTTTGTGGATCTTTGGACGCCGACCCATCCACAAAGAGGACATTGTCACAGTTCTCTAAAGGTGTGTCCAACAGGTCTGGACGTGGTGTACACACCTGTTCCAACACTGATAGACAACAATGGTGTTCCTCCCCATCCTCTTCTGTAGGGAGGAGTGTGGCAGGATTCAAAGTTGTGCATCTTTTCACCGTTACATTTGGCATGTCAAGCAAAATCGTGTGATACCTCAGCCATCGGGCTGTTGATAAATGTGACGTTCTCTGCTCTTGCAAAATCATGGAGACCGCGTGTGGGACCATCAAAGTCAAATCAGAATACCCCACAAATTCCCTTGAAGCCAGCACAGCCAGCTCCGCAGCTGCCACAGCTCTCAAGCAATGTGGCAAGCCTGCTGCAACTGCATCAAGCTTCGTTGAAAAATATGCGACTGGTCGTAATCTGTCCCCATGGGTCTGCAAGAGCACCGAACTCATAAATCCATGTTTTTCGTCTACCATCTGTGTGAAAGGCCGTTCAAGCACAGGCAGGCCCAACGTTGGAGCCTGAGCCAGTTGCAGTTTCATGTTTGCAAACGCCTCCTGTGCTTCTGTGGGCCAATAAATCTTGTCACATGACCTCAGCCCTTTCCCTGTTGTCAGGGCTCTCAAGGGCTTTTCAAGAAATGCATAATTTGGAATAAACGTTCGACAATATGCACACATTCCCAAAAATGATAACAATTGTTTCTTTGTTAAAGGTCTTGGTACATCTTTGATAGCTTTTATGCGTTTCTCAGAGATAGCTTTACTGTTTGGTGTTATCGTGTGACCCAAAAAAGTTATTTCCTGCTTCACAAATTGCAGCTTGGTCAGACTGACCTTGTGACCCTCTCTCGCCAGGTGGTTCAAGAAAGTCACAGTGTCAGCCACGCACGTAACCTCATCTCGTGCACAAATCAATAAATCATCTACATACTGCAATAGCGCCGTTCCGCTCGATAGAGTTAACGGTTCAAGGCTCCGTCTGAGCGCTTCATTGTAAATCGTCGGAGACTCGCAATAACCCTGACACAACCTGGTAAACGTGTACCCTTTGTTGTCAAAATCAAACGCAAACCAAAACTGACTTTTTTCTTCCACTGGGACGCTAAAAAAGCGTTGGCCAAATCAACCACAGTGAAATACATTGCATTTTGCGGAATTTGTGAAAAAATTGTGTACGGATTAGGTACGCGGGCAGCTCTCGCAATAACGGCTGAGTTTACAGCCTGCAGATCCTGTACGAATCGCCACGTGACTGGTTCGCTTGTGTTAGATGTTATTTTCTTCACGGGGAAGATAGGAGTTCGCACTGGAGAATCATGACAGGGAATTATTACTCTCTCCTTCAGAAGAGACTCAAAAACCGGCTGTATCCCTCGCAATGCCTCCTTCTTCAGGGGATATTGCGATTGACATGGCCTGTAATCAGACTTTGGAGTGATTACAACTGGTTCACAACCTTTAATCAACCCAACATCATATTTGTGTTTTGCCCACAATTTTGAAGGTATTTCTGCCAGGACAGGATGAATGTCTGTGGCAGAAATAGATCCGTGCTCATGCTTCTCCATTGCCGTCTCGACAACAGAAGTCACAATTCTCTGTACGGCAACCTCACTCACATTCCTCCATAAAAACCCCTTCATTTTCACTGTGTTTCTGCCCGTTTGGCTTTTCAACCCAATCTGTGGCAGAAATAGACTTTCTCACAAACAGGCCTAAAGCGGCCCATTTCTGCTCAATGGCCTTGGTTAGTGATAAGTGGGGCGCAGACTCTCCCGTTATCAAATACAGCTGCATTTGTTTTTCTGACAGGCAAGCTGAAAGCGCACACACATTTTCATTCCAGAAAATCTTATTAAACCTTATTGTCTCATTTTCTGCCCCGTTAAACCACTCTTCCTCATATTGAGGTTCACGCTCAAGCACCACATGTGACGTGCAATGCAATCTGTCAGGCAACATACTTTCTGTGTTAGCTGATACTGTTCGATCCTATGCCAATTTCAAAATCATTCGTGCCCAATCAGAATCCTTTATCTGCCACTCGTAAGCCCACTGTGGCTCAAATTTTGCACAACTCATCTGCTGTTCCTCTTCAATCTCTATCCCAAACGGCCCAGCAGTGAGTTTCAGATTTAATTTACACATTAGATCCCTGGCCATTAACGGAACCGGACAGGTTTCAGAGCACAAAAACGTTTCAATGCCCTGCCCCCCTCCGTCTCACATCTCAACGGCACAGTATAGTTTTCTGAAATTATATGCCCTGACGCGGACGTGCTTTCAAACACTAAATCCGTCATTCTTGATTCACATGGCAAGTCACATGGCCTTATGGTGGATCTCGCCGCTCCAGAATCAACCATAAAGTCTATCATTGTCCCGTCAACTAACATGGGATATCTCGGTAGCCTTAAAAACCCTAAACTTTTGTACATTCTCAGACATTCATCAGTAACAGCATTATTCAAAACTTCAGCAGTCATGCATAAACAGTTTGCAAGCATTTCTTCATTGCAAATAGCCTTATTCAAACCTTCAACAATCACACATAAAGGGTTTGCAAGCATTTCTTCATTGCAAAGAGCGGTATTTGAATCAGTGTATGTGAGCGTGTTGTGTGTGTGTGTCAATAAATTTTTACTTCCCTTTTTCGTAGCTGGCTGAATGCCGGTCACCCGCCCTCTCCTCTCCTGTTCTCCGTTCCTCTCGTTTCAATCCGCCTTACACGCCTCTGGACAATCCTGTGCCCAGTGTCCATCGTTCTTGCACAACCTGCACTTCGTGCAGCTAAAAAAGTCATGTTCGTTACTTGCGCACAGTCCGCACTTCTTGCTCTACAATCGCTGCCAGTGCGTCCACTCGCGCTTCGCGGTCTTCTCGTGCTTCTCGCTCTTCTTGCGCCGTTTGCGCTGCCTGTGCTGCTTGTGCCGCCTGCGCTGCTTGCGTTGCTCGTCCTGCTTCCGCTGCCTGCGCTGCTTGCGCTGTCTCTTGTGCCTCTCGTTCAGCGCCTCGCGCTGCGCGTGCTTGTGCGTCCTGCTGCGGTTGTCTTGCCGGAGAACAGTCGAGGTCGGGGTCGAATTTCAATGCATTCAGCTGAGCCATTGGGTAGATGTGTGTTCTGTATTCTTGCGGTGCCGGCCTCACCGTATTTTCATGTGGGGAAACACAAGCATACTTTGGATATTTTAGTCGGTTCTGGTGGTGCAGACACACATTCAGATACACTTTCACACTTTTCATTTTTCCTTCCTGCTAGCTCTTTCTGCATTTGCTTTCTTTCTCTTTTATCTGCTTCCTTGAGCCAACAATCTACTGTTTGTTCACATTTTTTACATACATGTTTAACACATTTGCAACAACAACCTGGTTGTTTGTTGCTGCTTTGTTCAACTGAGTCCCTCACCACTTTCAGTTTTGTGAGGCTCAATGTTCCCTCTTCGGGAAAATCATGATGCTTGATTAATTTTTCAATATCTTGCATACATTTCTGACCATAATATTTTTTCATTTGGTAGTACACCGGTGTATCATATTTCACAAGCTTGCTCTGAGACATCCCCATACTGGCTGTTTTCTGTGTTCTTCTTTTGCTTTTAGCTTTCTGTGGATTTACTCACGCGCGTTTCTTTAATCTGCTAGACGTCTCCAGCAGATCCGATTTTCTCTGTTCCCGCAATCGGTCGGGTTGCACTATCAGTGCCCTCTTAATTGTGATTTACCAAAATCTTTCGATTTTTAGCTAACCCCAATTAACCTCGGCACCTGTTTGAAACCTATCTTGATCTGTACAAATCTCAAATTAATCTCAGGTTACCTAATCTGAACGTTCGTGCTCAGATCACTCTACCACAGAACAGATTTCAGCCAATATGGTTCAGTTTCACTCTTTCCCCCCTAATTAAACTGAATTTAATTGACTCTTACCAGAGATGTCGTTTTGTGCCACCCGGGTTCTTTTTTTGATTCCAGTGGTCGATCCCTCCGGTCCCAACAGCGGAAACGGTCCCTCGTCTCTGAATCTTTTTTGCGAGGTAGGGTTGGAACTTTCAGCTCCAAGGTGGCCTGCCTCCGTCCGCTGTCAGGTCCAGAAGTCACGTCCAAGGAATCCCACTATTCTGACACCAAATTGTTGTGGCAATTTCTTTCAAACAAACATCATCACTGAGTAAGAGACAATTCTGAGTCCAAATTGTTGTAATAAAAGTATTTATTCTCCTGCAAGAGAGATCTCTGGTTCACTAATACACATGAGCGAGTCAGTGAGGGAAAAGAGATAAAGGAAAGCAGTTTCGGTCTGTTTTTATAGTGGCCTTCAAGGCCTCTCTCTCCCCTCCTCTACAGGAGGGATACCAGTTTGTTTACCTATTAATGGTTTATACAGAAAAGGGCAGGCAAATGCCCCCCTGACCCTCAGGCTATAAGTTGTAAATGCCCCCCCTGATGACCTTTTAACCATCTGCTTTTCCTTACCTCTCCCATGGTAAATCACACAAAAAATGCTTTTCTAACTATGAGTGAGAAAACATATCATGCACACATCTTGAATCTGTTCCACTAAAGATCAATACATGTAAAGGAAAAATTCCATCACAAGTACAACAGCTTGTGCAATATTTTAAATTGGTCAAACTTTGGTTTATTTTCAGGTTACAAAAACACAAAACTGATTTTTACTGTTGTCCTCAGACTCTTGAACCCCGTTGTATATGACATTGAGAAGTATCTGTCTGCTCCTCTCGTGTGTCTTAAGCTCTGTAGGGTGGAGATTATTCAGTATATCCTGCTTTACCACAACTTTCTTCTCTTGCAGAGGAGGAACTCGTCAGACAGCCTCAGGAAATGCTGAAGGAAGAACAGCCCTCGTCTCTCTCTGTGTGGTGAGTTTTTAAGAAGTATCACCTTTATATTTCTAGTTTTTGCTTTTTTAAATATTGAAAATAAAATGTTGTGGATAATTTGTATTAGGTCTTTAATGAATCAGTATTTACTTGTTTACGATCATGAACTTTGTGTTTCTGAAATTTACTTCAACACATTGACTTTCAACAAATTGACTTTGTTTGTGTTTTGCAGATGGTCTAATGGCAGACCAAAGAATGGACATCTCCTCCACGATGAATGAGTTCATGTCTCCCAGTTCCACCGATCTGATCAGCAGCAGCTCCATGGACTACAGCCGCAAGAGGAAGGGCAGCATCACGGACTATCAGTAAGAGCAAGTCCTAACAGATCCTCTAACGCTGTTCCTCATCATTCACATGTGTAATGGGCAGAATGGACCTCAAGAGCAGGATTCATGATGAGATTCAAGGCCCATTTTCTGGAATTACACTACCTTTCAAAATTTGGGGGGCTCATTAAGTTTTTTTTTTTTTGCAATACATTAGGCATACATTTATTAAATGTGACAGGGAAGATATTTATAGTGTTGTACAAGATTTCTATTAAACGCTTCTTTTTCACTTGAAGAATCCTGAAACAAATATAGCATATTTTTCACAAAAATATTAGGTAATATTTTATCAACATTGATAATAGTGTGAAATTTCTTCTTAAAAAAACGAATCTTCGTATTGATTTCTGAATGATTTCTGAAGCAACAAGTGACACTGGAGTATGAGAATTCAGCTTTGCTATCTTAAAAATAAATTACATTTTAAAATGTATATATAAAAAAAACAAAAAATTTAAATTGCAATAATAGTTTACAATATTACTGTAAATTGTATTTTTGATAAATAAAATGCAGTTTTGGTAAGCAGAAGGGACTTCTTGTAAAAGTGTTAAAATATTTTACAGACCCCAAATGTTTGAATGCTAGTGTTTACTGTACAAACACATTCCTGTGGTTCAGTGGTAGAGCATTGCGTTAGCAGCGCAAAAGGTTGTAGGTTCAATTCCCAGGGAACACACATACTGATAAAACATGTATATCCTGAATGCACTGTAAGTCGCTTTGGATAAAAGTGTCTGCTAAATGCGTAAATGTAAATGTGAGTGATATGGAGCAGCAGACTTGCATCATTTTGCTTGCAGCAAGTTTTTCAGAACATCTGTGTCCTCTGGAATCACGCTGACATCACTCCAAAACAAACACACTAATTACAGAATGCTTTGGAAAGGCATAAAACTTCACTCCACTCACATTTCCTGTTTTGTACTTATATCTGTCACATACGTTCATTGTTAATCAGCTATAAACCATAGACATTTACTATAAGTTACAGTGAGTTTGCATATTTTGTAGATTTAAAAGGTCAGTCAACCCAAAAATTAAAATTCGGTTGTCATTTACTCACCTTCAAGAAGCCTGTATGCCTGGTGTTGTATATTCTGTGCAAACAGTTTCGGTTCCCATCGACTTTTAAAAACTATTGGGTCGCCCACATTCTTCAAAATCTCTTCTTTTATGTTCCACAGAAGAGTATATTATGACAGAATTGTAATTTTTGGGTGGACTGTCCCTTTAATATGAGATGACCTGAAATTAAATTTGTCAATATCTTTATTTTCACAGAATCGATGGATTTTCTTTTGAGTAAGTATTAAATTACTTTCACTTTAGAATACTCAAGTGTAACAATGTTCCAAAACTAATGATCCATAAAACTAATATTCCATTTATTTTACCAAGAAATCTATAACCTTGGTGCATGAACAGTATACAATCTTCTTATCATGCTGTCATCACTAAAACATCACTAAACTGTACCGTCACAAGTGTGTCTTTGCTTGAGGGCAGGCGCATTATTCATCTGATTAAAATAGAAATAAATATATGAACTCACCCCTTGTTTTTGAGAAAAATACCAATTGTATCCTCTTAGATCTGAGGCTTCATGGATGAGATTCCTCATCCCAAGCTCACAGCACACACAGTCCACTGAGAGTGAATGGTCAGTGAGTATGGACGAAGTCTTGCAAAACGGTCAAACTGTCCAATCTGTTATTGTTTTGACACAAATGTAATCCAGCACCTTTGATATCTGAATATGAATTCTCGCTCCATGCAAAAAGACGAAGCGCATAGTGTTTTCAAGGGCAAATATTGTTCACAAATATTTGCAGGAGATACTTTGTTGAATCAGGTGCTAAAACTGTGCAATAAACACTATCTGCACAATTTAGTCACGGTTCATTCTGGGTGAAGTCACCCCTTTTAATAGATTATAACTCTTAGTGTCTGGATATTGTGCATCCAATTTGGTTCTATGGATAATGCACGTAATGTTTGCCATCCAACTATTGGCACGATCTTACAAAAAGTAATTCTTTAATTGTTTTAATTGTTTTGCAAACAAGAACAAGTGAAGTTCACATTATATTATCCATCAAGTAAATATTTTTTGGTCATGGGGCAGACTAAAAAGTCTGCTCTAATAGAAAACACATATCAGTGGTTGATGTTATCAGTGTCAAGCCCTCAGGTAAGCAACGTGTACAATTTATTTTATTCTGGTCAGTTATGAAACAGGCAAGCTGGAGCTGATGGTGCGTGAAATGGAAGTTACATCATATCAAGTCGTAGCATACTTGTAAATGGTACCATATTATGAGATCCTTATCCTGTAATGATATTTAATGAGGAGAAATGAATCAGATGTGCTCTCAACCTAAACATTAATGGTCTATAATGTAGACATGTGGACAGAGTATTCTTCATCTGGTTTTGAGAAATCACTTTTCCTTTTACTTGCAAATCACCCTAGTAAAAAAGTCATATATTTAAAATACATTTATTTCATATTTTCAAGTCTACTTCAAATCTATTAACATATTTACTGACATATCACTTTAGACTTACTGATATCAAATTATAATTCAACTTTTTTTGGAGTAGCCTACTACTTGTGCACAATGCACGTTTCTTATTATCAAGCCCAAAATGTGTTTTAATGACGCTATTGACGAGGATTGTATGATCTGAATAATTTCAGTCTTTAAATGCAAAATATTTAAAGTGCACCTAAAGTGTTCTTGCAAAAGCTCCACTTTAGCACAAAACATTTCCTTCAGTATATCTTTAACTGTACGTCAGCACTACTTCTGCACAATTAAAGTGCATTAAGTACAAAATTAGTTGTTCCTCTTTAGCAGACTTTAAGTATGCCAGGTTAGTATACTAACAGTACAATTGCAGGGTATTTTTATTAAGCACATCAATATGTAAATGTATTTGTAGTATACATAGCATGAAATAGATGTATTAGAAATATTTAGTATATTTATTTTTCACTTGTGCAGGGTATCTTCCCATTCAGATATCTTTATATATTTTGATTCGTGAACTATTTAAGCTAATGTATTGTTGCTGTTCATTTTTAAGGGACAGTATGGACATAGACAAGGACAATCAACTTGGAGGGTAAATTGGTTTATCTATCATAAATATACAGCATAAATGACCACGGAAAATGCTTCTTTTGGTGTTATTGCATTTTCAGAATTTGTTTAATGCGGTTTTGTAGTTTGTGTATTATGTAGTTTGTGGCTCTTTGCTTTAAGGATAATTTTATACATTTCCTATTAATTTTGATATTTCTTTGTTTGCAGTTTTTCAAAATCGTTAAACCTTGTTCTTTTTAAAGTTCATTTTGATTTTGAATCCCAGATTTTCAGCATATATGTAAGGGATTAATAATAAGATTATTCCACCTGTAACTGGGTGTGTTTATGTTGGCTTTGGTGTTTATACTTAGCCTACATGATTTATTATTTCTCAGATGTTAAATTCATTTTTCTCTCAACAGGGTCGATCAGCAGGTTAAGAATGCAAGGTGCTGTAATCCAGAGCATTTTCTTTTTTTTTATGATTAGTGGATCATATCAGTATACTGCTCTAGATTTTATGCCTCTTCTCTTTGGACTCTTGTTGTCAACAGGGAGGCTCACAGTCAGATAGAGAAGAGACGCAGAGACAAGATGAACAGCTTTATTGATGAGCTGGCTTCATTAGTGCCTACCTGCAATGCCATGTCCCGCAAGCTGGACAAACTCACGGTGCTGCGCATGGCGGTCCAGCATATGAAAACACTCCGAGGTGAGATTCAGCTGGTTTTTAAATGTAGTCTTTATATGTCATTTTGTATTTCAAGTGATTTTATATTTGAGTACTATTATATATAAAAATGACCAAAATAAGTACATGCACATTGCAGTTATATTTTATTCACAAACATTATATTACCAGTAATGGCTTCAAAACAGTCTAATTGATCAATCATTTTGAAAAATAAGCATATGCATTGAATTAATATTTGAAATTAATCATATTTATGCAAAGTTGTTTTGCAATCTAAAATTATTTTATTACATGATGTAAATTATTATATCTGATATTATTGCTTTTTTAAATATTCTTATTGAATATTATGGTTTTATTGAAGTAGTGTTGTTCATATAGTTCCATTGTGAAAAAATGCATAAAACAAATATAATTTCAAAAACATAATATAATTTATAAAATAATCAGTATTGGCTGGTCAATCTTTTAAGGGGCCATGGCAATGGTAATTTTTTTTTAGCATTTGCTTGTAATAGTTTTGCATTTCCCTCCCTCCCCTTTTTTGAGCAAGTGTAAAACTAGTGATGGAAATCATATGAATAGACTGGTAATAATAACTATATTTCAATACTTTTGTAAGTGAATGCAAAGTTCCCCGGGAATGCAAACGATTTGCAAGATAAAGCATAAAGTTTCTCGGGGAACGCAAACATTTTGAGTAAACGCAAAAGCATATAATATAATTTTTCCTCCTATAATTTTTTTCCATCTCCTTGACTCATCACTTAATGTACTTCAAATTATGTTTTGACTATTTGACTAGTTGGTGTACAAATGTTCAAAACAAAACTATTTGTATGCTTGTTTTTTTATTGTATATGTTATGTTTATATTCTATTATACTCTCTTTTTAAGGTGCTGCAAACCCTTATACTGAAGCTATCTACAAGCCAGCCTTTTTATCAGACGATGAGCTGAAGCACTTAATATTAAGGGTAGGTGAGCTAAAGAACAGTCCTTTTGCGCTGTGCTGAGTGACAAACCCTGGCTGTGACTCACTGCTGATTCACTTTGCATCTCAGGCTGCTGACGGTTTTCTGTTCGTTGTGGGCTGTGATCGGGGAAAGATCCTTTTTGTGTCAGAGTCTGTCTACAAAATGTTAAATTACAGTCAGGTAAGGCCTTCGAATGCTACTCTGATTCACCGCTCAGCGTGTACGAATCATCAGACTGTGACGTGACTCACTATATTGCTTTTTCCATCTGACAGAACGACCTGATTGGCCAGAGTTTGTTTGATTTTTTGCATCCTAAAGACATTGCAAAAGTCAAAGAGCAGCTCTCGTCATCTGACACAGCCCCACGCGAAAGACTCATCGATGCTAAAAGTAAGTTAGCACCTGCTAAAAAAATACACCATTATGCAGACAAACCTTAACCTTTGACATTATACAAATTTCCTACTTTGTAAATGGTTACAGAGCAAAAACTAGGGCATCATAAACTAAAAAAAAAGATGAAAGATCACACACTATCAGACTTGCAAGTCGCTCCAAACACAACAAATGCAGCCATATGCATGGAGAAACATGTCAAAGAAAAATATTTGTGTTCTAAAATCAGCTCAAAATATCACCTATGTTTGATATCCTCTGATTGGAGGGAATCAGAGTCTGTGTCCATCATACACTACACAGATTTATGTGAAATCTTTCAACACAGATTGTCTAAAATCTGCAGACTGGCTCTGACTTTAGCAATTAGCTTCAACTAGTCCAGACTGCAAACTTGGACAAAAATCTTGGGGCAAAAAGTGGTATATACCAGCCTTTAATCTTATATTTGACAATTGTTTGAGCTTATCTGAAAGTGCATTGTTATTTTCTCAGCTGGGCTGCCCGTCAGGACAGACATCGCCCCTTGTCCCTCCAGACTGAGCTTGGGGGCACGCCGCTCCTTCTTCTGCAGAATGAAGTGCAACAGGCCCCTTCTCAAAATGGAGGACAAAGATTTTCCCTCAACTTGCTCCAAAAAGAAAGGTAAATCAGTTATTTCTGTATCTGCGTATCGTTAAATATATATAAAAACAGTCTTATCGTCATAACTATTGCTTTCTAATGCACCCTGCAGCTGATCGCAAGAGCTTCTGCACCATCCACAGCACTGGCTATCTGAAGAGCTGGCCGCCCACAAAGATGGGCTTAGATGAAGACAATGAGCCTGATAACGAAGGCTGCAATCTCAGCTGCTTAGTGGCCATTGGCCGATTACATCCTCATATTGTCACACAACCCATAAACGGAGACATCCGGGTGAAGCCCACAGAGTATGTCTCGCGCCATGCCATTGATGGGAAGTTTGTCTTTGTGGACCAAAGGTAAGTAGTGACCACAGGGTGCCCTGAAATGCAGTTGGAGTTTGAAGGTGCGGTCACATTTACACTTTATCAAGCAAAATCCAGACTATGTCAGTGGGAATAAACACAATGAAGAATTTTGCCTGATAGACTTCTGATGGTGAAAAAACATTGGGTTCAAGTTGGTTGGTGAACTTTGTACCACGAATGCTCAGTGACAACCAATAGCAAGCCTCTCGGTTCAGACGTGACCTCTATGTTGGTGGAGATTCATAATTTAACAAGAAAAACTAAATATCTGCATTGGATGAGAGTGTTTACTCACCACACATTAAAATTGTAACATTTTCCATTAAGAGGTGGTTTGGAAAGCAGTTATTTACGATTGGTTTGTTTGCTAGCCGGCAAGAATGGTAACGGAAAATGTGACCACACCTTGACTTGGTTAAAAAACCTTAAACAATTCCAGTGCACTATAACATGCTACATGCTTGTATAATATATAATTTTCCAGACTCAACATTACATTAGCGTAATTGTAAGCAAACATTTGAGTGTAAAATTGATAATTGGTTGGGATATGTTTGTTTTGTCTAACGATGGATAAACTGATTTGGGATCAAATACTTGGTATCCATGCTAACCTTATGATCTTGATTCTAGCGTGCCAGCTTATTTGGTTTCGTGTGCACAATGCAGGTCAATATCCAAATATAACCATGGATAATGGTGCAGATGGACACGAGGTCACGGCATGGCTAAAGGCAGAAAATAGGATGCACAATGCACCTAAAAATACACGGACAAAAGCACTGTTTGGTTTTATATGCTAGCTGCATCTGTGGAGATGCACAGATTTTTGTGTATGTGATGAAACGGAAGCAGCGACAGATCTTCCGTATTGTGATGTACTGTTAAACATAATGTTTTTGCTTATCCCAAACGAAGGAATGTGGAACGGGGACTTTCTATCCATCGGTTGAGAACTGTTGCATTCAGAAGTAGAGGCAGATCTTAATGTGATCTTGCAGTAGCTGTCATTTTTCTCAGTAACTGCAATTGATTATAGTTCCATTTATTTTGTAATTAAATTATTTAAAGTCATTATATATAACTAGTTACTTCCCAACAATGTATGTATATGTTTTTTTGTATGCATATGTCTCTTTTCATTTTAGGGCCACGGCCATTCTTGCTTATCTACCTCAAGAGCTGCTGGGCACGTCGTTCTATGAGTATTTCCATCAGGATAATATCGGACATCTTGCTGAATGCCATAGACAAGGTAACGTTAGAGCAGTGCTCTCCGTACAGTGTAGCACCACCAGATTTCTGTGGCTGACCTCGCAATCTGTACATCTCTGTTTGCAGTGCTGCAGATGAGAGAGAAGATCAACACTAACTGTTACAAGTTCAAGATTAAAGATGGCTCTTTTATAACTTTAAAAAGTCGCTGGTTCAGTTTCATGAACCCTTGGACCAAAGAAGTAGAATACATTGTTTCGACTAATACAGTCGTCTCGTGAGAGCACACAACCTCTAATGATAAAATACGTAGTCGTAATGTTCTGATGGTTTGGTTTAGTAACTTGAACGGCTGTGTTTTCAGAGGCGGTTCTCCTGATGGAGCAGAGCCTGGTTATCCTCAGCTTACTGCCTCTCCCCAGAGCATGGACAGCGTCCTTACAGCTGGTGACGGTAGGCTCCACATCCTAACACAACAAATGAACTAGTGACTGTTAAAGCATGTCCTAACCAGACACAACACGTTACATGCGGCACGTCATTTTTCAGTTCAACATCACAGCCAATCAGAAAATATGTGTAATAATAGGATTTCACTGTTTGGGGTTACCCAGATAATAAAAGTTTTTTTATTATTATTAAACATAATTATATAATAATTATATTTAATTAAATATAATAATTATATGCAATTATTTAAATTAATTATCACGATTAATCGTATCCAAAATGAAAGTTTTTTTATTTACATAAAATGTGTGTGTACTGTGTATATTTATGTACACACACACACACATGTTGGTTTTTATGGTTTACGGGGACTTTCCATAGGCGTAATGGTTTTTATACTGTACAAACTGTATGTGCTATTGCCCTACATCTAAACTTAGCCCTCACAGGAGACGGTGCATTTCAACTTTCCCCCCAAAAAACTTACTCTGTATGATTTATAAGCATTTTAAATTATGGGGACACTGAAAATGTCCTCATAAATCACCTTCTCCTTGTAGTACCTATGTCATACCTATGTCATTATACAAATTTGTGTCCTCATAAACCACATAAACATGCCCACACACACACACACACACACATGTACTAATAAACAGCCACTATGTTAATAATAATGTTTGGCAGTTTTTACTGTATTTATGATCAAATAAATGCTGCCTTGGTGAGCGTAAGAGACCGTTTTCAAGAACATTAGAAATCCTTTAATAGTGATTGGGTGGTCTTTTTAAACGTTCTTCTGCAGGCTCGGGGAAAACTGTCCCTGGAATCCCTGGAGGCACAAGACCCGGAGCAGGAAAGATCGGCCGCATGATCGCTGAGGAAGTGATGGAGATACAAAGGTGAGCTGATCGCTTTACACCGTTCAAGTCTAATAATCAGAAATCGAGTCATGATCTTTGTGACACTGCAGCTGGTTTTATCTGTTATTTATATGATTGACAGGATAAGAGGCTCATCCCCGTCGAGTTGTGTCTCAAGTCCCCTCAACATCTCCAACAGCACACCCCCTCCTGACACATCCTCACCAGGGGGCAGGAAGGTAACGTTTGTGCTTCACTTACAGGGACAGTATGACCCTATGATTCTCATGATACAGAATCATATAAATGGAATGTAGAGTATTGAGAGGAATGGCACAGAAATTGGAACATTTTGAATGAATAAATATAAAAGGGCTGTACATTTATTAAAATCATGATATGGACTAGTGTCTGTGAGAAAAAAACACTATTGAAAGAAGCATGTTCTGCCCATCTCAGAGTGAATGAGTGGCGGTTGTGTCTATTACTGTACACATACTAAACACACGATGTTTGTGATGTTTTCAGTGCCTCACTATAAGAGGACATGAACAAATAAACTTCATCTCCAGAGTCACTCCACCAGCATCTCACTGTTTCATTTAAAATCTTTCATGCAAAAAGCGTTCATGACGACTCGCCATGAATAAAAATGATAAAAGTAAAAAAGAGATTGACAAAAATAAATCATTATTGTACAGCAGAATGTACTTTTCAAAGTAATTATAATACAATTATTAAAACTTTATTTTTAAAGGAATATCTGGAATATTATATATATATATATATATATATATATATGAAAAATAGCATAAATGGCTGCCCACTGCTCCGATGTGTGTGTTCACGGTGTGTGTGTGTGTGTTCACTGATGTGTGTGCGCACTTGGATGGGTAATTGCAGAGCACGGATTCCGAGTATGGGTCACCTACTTGGCCGTATGTCACGTCACTTTTAAATTGTATGCTTCATGATTTTAATTAATTAAACATGCATCTTTTGATTACTACAATTGAATAAGACTTGCTTTTTAAAATTAAATAAAATTTGACCATTAAAACGTTTTTATTTAAAATTTGTTTCATTTGTTAAACTGGAAGTTTTGTGATTTCAATTACTTAAACATGCTTTTTTGATTACTAAATATTGAATTAGATATGCTTGTTGATTACTAAAATAAAAAAAGGTCCTAGGATATGCCACCCCAAAAAAATTAAATTATCTAATTTATTCATCATCATTCCATCTCAGATGTATTATATATAATTTCTTTCTTCAGTTCAGATAGATACAAATGGGAATATTTATAAATGTATATATTGTCCTTGATTCATATGGGTTACCTTTGAGTTTGAGTTTGCTTTGTTGTTATTGAAGTGTTTTGGATAATTTTCCTAAAAACCTTTGTTTTCATCTTAAGAATAAAAACTCATATACATCTGGGTAAAATGAGGATAAATTATGTGAGAATTCATTTTTGGGTGGATTATCATTTTAAGGTTTAGTCTCCAATAAACATATTTAGACGTACACAAAGTTTATGTAACAGTACATGAATGTGCTTATATAATTGTAATGACATCTGATTTTTTCCCCTAACTGGTCAGATTTCAAATGGTGGAAGTCCAGACATTCATTCAGCAGGGGTGGTGTCGGGCCAGGACAGCATAGGATATCCTTACTCTAACAGCTCGATTTTAAGTAAGTTTTAAAGGTGATCTGATCAGTGTTGCTTTTGAACAGTTCACAATACTCTCTGATCTGCAGGTGATCAGTCACACATCGGTATTGGAGACATCATGGATGAGCCGGGCTCCAGCAGCGATGAGGCTGCCATGGCCATCATCATGAGCCTGCTGGAGGCGGACGCAGGTCTGGGAGGTCCCGTGGACTTCAGTGACCTGCCCTGGCCTCTGTGAGAGCCCTGAAGAAGACCTTCATCCAGTCCTAACGGGGTACGACATCAATCCATCTCAAACCAGCCATGACCTTGACAATCAACGCATGCGGACAGTTTTATTTTAATGATGTTATGTTTGTTTTTGACAAGGTGCCTCAGGTAGCTCCACCCACAGCAAAATCTCATTGGCCCACAACCTCATTTTACAACTGTGGAACATTAATGATTTTGTCATTATTTCACTTTCATTGAGGACAAAAGATTTTATAGCACCTGGTTGGGACAATGTTAGATCGCTCAGGATCTTACAACACCCATTATTAGTGCTGTTACGGTGTATAAGGGCATTGTTTCAGTCTATGAAATGTCAAACAACAAAATACCACAAATCCTGTGGGGCTTACAGATTTTTTATATCCACCTCAGCATTTTTGATCTTTAATGTGTTTCTCCATATTTGCTTATTAAAAATAAAATATGTATCATAGATATGTGTATTCTAACATGTACAAGTATTTTATCTGAATGTACATGATTGAAATGAACCAAAAGGGAAATATATATTTTTTTAAATAAAAGTATATTTCTTTCCCTTTACATTGTTGTTGTTTTTTCGTACCGATGATTCATGTATAAATTGAACAGTTGTTTAGTCCTTCTGACTGAAAAGGTTTTCATAATTTTTTAGAGACACTAATCTTGCAGTTGATAAATGGACAAGAGCATTTAATCTAGCAGTTGATAATTAAATTAAGGTTTAGTCAGTATTTCAGATAGTGTTAGATTGCTATATGTCGTGTACTTGAAGTACCAATAGCACCATGATGTTAGGTGCTATATTGCACTGGCATGGTACAGTAACTTGGCTCAACCTGCTTATCTCGAGTTTTATGTATATTTTACTATGTATGTTTTGATGACTTTCAGAGAGCGATCTACACAATAATTAATTCCCTTACCCATCCAAACTAAATAGAAACAATTTGGGGATCACTACAATTTTTCCAACATAAAATATTTGCACCTTGTGTATGCTATAGTTTTTGTCTTCGGCCATACAGGTACTGATTCCCCCATTTTCCTCATTGGTAAAGCATGAAACATCAATTAGGGGTCGTTTACAAGGCAGAGAGCTGAAACCTTTCAGTTGCATGCAAGTTCAAGATCATTTGCGGAACATAGATTTCACATCTGAAAGAGAGGTGTACGTGCGATTTCTGTCCATGTGTTAATTTTATGAATCACATGTACACATATTTGAGAGATGATCGTAAGATCAAATTTAGGATGGTTTCTACGCATCATTTTATAAATGAGGCCCCAAGTGACTGGAGGCCATTTGAGTACAATAAACTCATTGTCTTGTTCAAGAAACCGGTTTAGATGATTTGATGGTATGTTAAGATGGGTTCACTGCTCAGCAACAGAACTCAGATACGCTCCGGCATTTAAACGATGCTCAATTGGGACTAAGGGGCCCAAAATGTGCCAAGAAAATATTCTCCCCACCATTACAGCACCACCAACAGCCTGAACCATTAACACAAGACAGGTTGGATTCATGCTTTCATGTTGTTTATGCCAAATTCTTGACTGCAGCAGAAATCGAGACTCATCAGCCAAGGCAATGTTTTTCTAGTCTTCGTTGTCCAATTTTGACGAGCCTGTGGTGAATTGTAGCCTCCGTTTCCTGTTCTTAGCTGACAGGAGTGGAACCTGATGTGGTCTTCTGCTGCTGTAGCCCATCTGCTTTGAGGTTCAAAATGTTGTGCATTCAGAGATGCTCTTCTGCAAACCTTGTTTACAACCAATGGTAATTTGAGTTACTGTCTTTCAATCAGCTTGAACTAATCTGGCCATTATCCTCTGACCTCTGGCATCAACAAGGCACAAAACTGCCGCTCTCAGGAGAAGTTCACTTTTTCAGACCATACTGATAAGATGGTTGTGCATGAAATTCCCAGTAGATGAGAAGATTCTGTAATACTCTGACCAGCCTATCTGGCACCAACAAACAAACAATGAATTGGTTTTGACATTATGTTCTCTACAAACATAAAATCTGCATATACAGTAAGATCTGCTTTTAATCTGAATACCAAGTATTTCATTAAGTTTTAAGTGTTGTGCAGAAGTGTGTAGATAAAGTAAATGGCTCTGGCTAATTCTATTGCAATGTACAGGTGCATCTCAATAAATTAGAACGTCATGGAAAAGTACATTTATTTCAGTAATTCAACTCAAATTGTGAAACTTGTGTATTAAATACATTCAATGCACACAGTCTGAAGTAGTTTAAGTCTTTGGTTCTTTTAATTGTGATGATTTTGGCTCAAATTTAACAAAAACCCGCCAATTCACATCTCAACAAATTAGAATATGGTGACATAACAATCAGCTAATCAACTCAAAACACCTGCAAAGGTTTCCTGAGCATTCAAAATGGTCTCTCAGCTTGGTTCACTAGGCTACACAATCATGGGGAGTACTGCTGATCAGACAGTTGTCCAGGAGACAATCATTGACACCCTTCACAAGGAGGGAAAGCTACAAACATTCATTGCTAAAGAAGCTGTCTGTTCACAGAGTGCTGTATCCAAGCATGTTAACAGAAAGTTGAGTGGAAGGAAAAAGTGTGGAAGAAAAAGATGCAAAACCAACTGAGAGAACCGCAGCCTTATGAGGATTGTCAAGCAAAATCGATTCAAGAATTTGGGTGAACTTCACAAGGAATGGACTGAGGCTGGAGTCAAGGCATCAAGAGCCACCACACACAGACGTGTCAAGGAATTAGGCTACAGTTGTCGTCAGAGGCGTCTTACCTGGGCTAAGGAGAAGAAGAACTGGACTGTTGCCCAGTGGTCCAAAGTCCTCTTTTCAGATGAGAGCAAGTTTTGTATTTCATTTGGAAACCAAGGTCCTAGAGTCTGGACGAAGGATGGAGAAGCTGATAGCCCAAGTTGCTTGAAGTTCAGTGTTAAGTTTCCACAGTCTGTGATGATTTGGGGTGCAATGTCATCTGCTGTTGTTGCTCCATTGTGTTTTTTGAAAACCAACGTTACTGCACCCGTTTACCAAGACATTTTGGAGCACTTCATGCTTACTTCTGCTGACCAGCTTTTTAAAGATGCTGATTTCATTTTCCAGCAGGATTTGGCACCTGCCCACACTGCCAAAAGCACCAAAAGTTGGTTAAATGACCATGGTGTTGGTGTGCTTGACTGGCCAGCAAACTCACCAGACCTGAACCCCATCGAGAATCTATGAGGTATTGTCAAGAGCAAAATGAGAAACAAGAGACCAAAAAATGCAGATGAACTGAAGGCCACTGTCAAAGAACCCTGGGCTTCCATACCACCTCAGCATTGCCACAAACTGATCACCTCCATGCCATGGCATTCTAATTTGTTGAGATAGTGAATTGGTGGGTTTTTGTTAAATGTGAGCCAAAATCATCACAATTAAAAGAACCAAAGACTTCAACTACTTCAGTCTGTATGCGTTGAATTTATTTAATACACGAGTTTCACAATTTGAGTTGAATTACTGAAATAAATTAACTTTTCCACGACATTCTAATTTATTGAGTTGCACCTGTTTTGTTGGTTCTCAAATCCTCTGCATCTATTCTGTAACTTGCCCCATGTGTTACACAATCATAAGAGTTTCTATTATAATCTTTGGCATCAGTAAAAGCAACCAAAAATCAAACTTCATGTCAAACACTGTACATTACATTATCTTTATTAATACAATAATTTTTCAAGCGATTGAACTGACAGATCTTGAGCAGATAAATTAAGGTCGATCTAAGAAAAACACCGCATTCATTCACAAGCAAATGGACCTCCTGAGGAGACACAGGAGTTTGAGGAGATCAAGGGGAGAGCTTTCCAAAAGAAGTGGCACCAAACCCAAATGCAAAAGTGTAGAGAACTTCAAAATTATAATTCTCATTGAACTAATTATATAGTAAAACGGAAAAGAGCAATAGTAATAATAATCAAATAACAGGCCCAATTACAAAAGAAGTGAGGTTGATAACTTGATTTCAAACCAACAAAAATAAGTTTCCTTTGGTCAAGTAAAAAATAAGAACAGCGAAGATGGAACAGGAGAGCCCTGCCCATGCCAGTATCCCAAGTCCATGATGGGTTTTTTTCTTTCTTTTTAAATACAGTAACTAGACCGTTGAGGCTCTAAGGCTGTGGAGGAGGTGCAGAAGGCAATCTGGTTATAGTGTCACTCTGGTTCATGCTGCAGCATGCTGTGAAGGGGCGTCTGCTCTCAGACGGCAGGTGAGGGTGCGTCAGGGTCAGGCTCGTTGTTGAAGTTGTTGCTGTAGTGGTGGCCGGGGGGAGGGTGGTTGGGAAGAATGTCTAGTTCATCCACTTGTGGTTCAGGATTCATCACCACAAGCTGGTCCTGGGGAATGTCTGCCGCGGCCGCTGCCAGGTTCGTGATGGACTTGCTCTTCACGCACTGGAAGTCCACGTGTCGACTCTTGCCTTCCTCCTTCTCCCAGGACATGCGGATGAAGGGTCTTTGGACGTAGTTGTAGATGACTTCAGGCCGGCCGCCGGGGCGCTTTTTCACTTTCTCTTTATATGTTGGATAACCTACAGATGCAGATTTGACATTCAAAAGTTGTGATCTTCTGATGTGGGTCATAACCACCGTCGAATCCTTGCCCTTACTTGTACCTTTCAAATCAAATATGGCACCTTTCATCTAGAGCAGGGGTAGGAAACGTCGGTCCTGGAGTGCCGATGTCCTGAAAAACCCTGAAGAACTCACCTGCCTGTAGCCCGAGTAATTCTGAAGATCTTGATTAGCTTGTTCAGCTGTGCTTGATTAGGGTTGGAGCTAAATTCTACAGGACAGGGGCACTCCAGGACCGACGTTGCCTACCCCTGGTCTAGAGGAAGACTGATCGGCAACATTTGGCCAATACGACTAGACCCAGTTCTACTGAATCTGCTTTGTGAATTATAGCAGACCATCTCTGACTTCAAATTTGTAGTGCATTTTAAGTAAATATTGTGAAAAGTGATAATTTTAGCAAATTTGTGTGCATCTCATTGACTATTATTACATTTCGGCCATCAGTCATACTGCTTTGGAGATATACAAATAATATTTTTTTATACATGTCAATATAATGTTAGATTTGAATACAATGACAAAAATCTTGGTTCTTAGATTTGTCATGACCAAATGTCAAACCTGATAACTGTTACCATATTTGAATAAACATAATTGAGTAAACGATCCCTTTAAATTGTTAAAATGAGATTGTACCTATTCATTCAAATATGCATTGTTGTAGAAATAGTATGAAAGACAAAGGATTCTTACCTTCAATACCCAGTCTTATTTTCTTCAGTCCTCGATCTTTTAAAACCGATTTGGCTACTTCGCGGTTTTCAATGTACTTGAAGAAACGATACAGTTTTGTACTGTAGATAACTAAAAGGGGAGAAAAATAAAATATATATATTTGTTGAAGCTTCAGACAAAATCAATGCTGACATTTTGGCAGCCAAAAATAGTTGCCAACTCGCAACATTCAAAACTGTTTTTGTCTACTGAAAGTATTTTTCATAAAGATGTTTCAGTCTGTTGTTAAAAAGCATACGGTCCATTGAATACGTCATGTCCCTCACAGCCTTGTTTTTATTTCTATCAAAATTAAATAAGCCGCCAACCTGGCTATATAAATCGCAATTAGCTCAATAATTGCTCAGTTTTCAACCACAAGACATCATATAAAGTTATATTTACATAAGGAATGCCATTCAATGTCCAGTTTATTAATTGGCTAAAATAACTCTAAAGAGGAGCATTTTGCAAAACAGATGTACTACACTACATATTCATTATATTTGACTAAACACGTTGTCTTCATTATTTAGTGTATGTTTTAATAAATATTCTTTACAAAAAACTATTACAGCCACTATTTAAGTTTAAATTATTAACCATGAATTTAAGTACATAAATACATTAAAATATTGAAATAAAACTTCCTTAGGTGTGACTTAACTTGTTCAGTTTTTATTGGAGTGCTGCTATTTCAATACATTTTATTACTAATTTGATTATTACAAAATATATATATATATTCAGTTTCCGGCTAAATAAAAACTTAACTTTCAGTTTCGGTAAAAAATACATTTCGGTGCATCACTAAAAACACTTGTGAAATGTTTTCAGGATAATACAAAAGTGTGTGTGCGATTACTTTGTGAATACTCCTCTCCCATCTGAGGTGGGTACTCCTCGTCCCAGTCCACCACATCATCGTCTGTGAGCACAACTATGTGACACTCCCTCTCTCCGCTCTGAGCGCTTGTCACCATCAGAGGAAGCACCATCTCCTCCAGATAGAACTCAAACTGCCGCCGAGCGCCGTCATTGGACAGTTCATGCATCAGGGCACCTGAAGAGACAAACCTGGTCAATTAACAAAAAGCAGGGGGAAAACAAAGCAGGCAAATCTGGTATTTTGTGAAATATGAGTGAGAGAAATATTGTTAAAATACCACAGTTTTCAGATTGCAGTACTGATATGGACACCGACAGAAGAATAAAGGAATAGTTCATCCAAGAATGAAAAATTGTCCTCTATACTCTAAAATGCCTTAATTATGGATTTGTTTCTTACAAGCACAAAGCTTCGCACAAGACACTAATTGATAGACTGGAGTCACGTGGATTACTGCAATGTTTTTTATCAGCTGTTTGGACTCATTCTGACGGCACCCATTCACTGCAGATGATCCATTTGTGAGCAAGTGATGTAATGCTACGTTTCTCCAAATCTGTTCCGATGAAGAACCAAACGCTACATCTTGGATGGCCTGAGGGTGTGTACATTTACAGCAAATTTGTATTTTTGGTTGAACTATTCCTTTAATGCGAGTCTCGCGTATCAGGAAGGGCATTTCAGGAATTACTCACTCAGGTCTCGGCACTTGATAGTACTGTAGTCAAAAGAGATGCAGAGATAGTCGCACGCTTCCCTCAGCTCAGGAATGGAGATTCCATCAGGACAACGGATTATCCCAGATTTATAGTAATCCTGCCAGTTACAGAAAGAACAAACAACACAAAAGATGCCATTACAGAAGCTGAATCGCTTAAAGACAAACATGGATGTAAGGCAGATTCACGTGCACTGCTGCTCACTCTTCATTGGAGAAGTGCTAATAATTTTGAACCTAACACTATTGATGCACAATATATCAATCTGCTTGTTAAGTGGTGACTTAAGAAGCGCTGTTTCCGGGTCCAAGCCTCAACTCACTTCACTTGAGAATACCACCTCAGCAGCCGTTTATGAACACTGTTTATTCATATTAAACATTTCAGCTAAACGTTTTCAAACTTACGGTGGACACTACAGTCTCACAGCGTCCCAAACGTAAATCATTTTTATATTTATTTATTTATATTTTCATTGTCTGGCTATCTGGGATTTCGGTATGGAGTTAAAGGTTAGGGTTATAATTTTTTTGGTAGCATAATATCACATTGTGTGTGTATATTAGCACCTTTTGTTGTTTTCTTGTGGTATCTGATTGAACGTTTGGAAGCGGAAGCGGTGACGCGTGATGTCAGACTTAACAAGCGGATACCCCATCAGTCACTGGCTGGCATCACAGATTTTTTAATTCGACAGAAAATTTATTGTAAATATTTTCTTAATCTCTCACTAATATTCTAATATTCAGTATATCAGAAGTTTTGTTTGGCAGGCCACCATTCATGGGCATAGAAGGGGGTAAACAAAGGCTGCCATCAACGGATGTGTGTGAGAATGACATGTTGAATTACTGCAAAGAAATGTCTTGTCTGTTATCAAATATAGTTAAACTTTAAAAAACACCAATCATTTAATAACAGTTAAATATAATTTTTTGCCAATATCATAATGAAGTGTCACTTTTTTTATTGCTTTTGTATGCTTAAAGGTGCAGTAGGACATCTGGGAAAATGCTAACTTTATCCTGATAGCACTGAAAGCGAACGTCCCGCCCTCCATGCAAATCGCCGTCCAAAGCCACGCCTCCTGAAGGCATAAACGCACACAGACCAGACGACCAGTGTCAACATCACTACAATACATCATTTGTCATTCACCGGTGAGAAAACTTTATAGTACAGTTAGTAAAAGTCCTACAGTACCAGGAAGGGAGATCAGGTTGTTGTTTGCCTGCCATTCTCGCTCTGTCTGCATAGCGTACACGAACGCGCTGATGACGTATCCTGTCTGCGCGTGAGTGCGCGAAGGTTTTCAAATACATATGTTGACAGGCAGGAAGGAAAGTCAATCAAAATGCTCGAAACGAGACGAACATTTCTTGGCCCTACGCCTTCCACAGTATATATAAATACAGATAAATACATTTAGACCACTTAACTTAATGATTGCTATCAGGATGTGAAGAGATTTTCAACCAGCATAACAAAAAAATGTTTCACCTATTGCACCTTTAAGTTTGCTTGCAGTGTTTAAAATTATTATTTACGAAAAGCATAAACTTCAATCAGCTATTTATTGGTTAGCATCCATAACATGAAAATAATTTTCAGCTTATCGTATGAGACAGATTTTTAGTATCGGAAACATATGCACGTCCTTTGGACACAAAGCCAAAGTGCTCACAAAGGTGATGCAGATTCAAATTCTATTCCTCATCCCCTCTTCCACAAAAATAGTGATTATTGTTTTGCATTTAAATTGGTTCTGAAAATAGCATGCTCCTCTGTTCGAGCTCTCACGCTCAACACATCCTCTCTCTCTGGATTACTAGTCAGTGTCATTGTTTGGATGCATTCATCTGATTTTATAGATTTTATACAGCACTCTGAGCAACAGCAGCACAATGAACAGTGTCCTGAGCCACATAACAGACACTGCAGTGAAAGATCATTACAGCAGGATATACAGCAAAGCTGATGACAGGCCAATGCTGCACTTAACATCATTATTTAAAAGCTGTTGCTGGAAGCTCATTATGAGATGTTCCCAGAGCCGGGGCAGCCCACTGTGAAAGCCTGTGACTAAACCACACAGACCTGTCTGAAACCCTAATTCAACTATTAGACTTTATCAGTGCTATGTCTCCAAATGAATAAGCATAAATTGTTGTCATTTATCCTGCTACCTAAACACAAGAATCTATTTTGGATTTCCTTGTTAGAAGATGCTTAGTATAAAATATTTATTTCTGAAACCAAAGCTAAGGATTTGTGACAGAGTGGAGCTTCTTAAGTGGGTCGCACATCACACAAGCACCACCATGCAGGACAAGTAACAGGTATCATAACCATTCTCTACACGTCTTTTGTCTGCCTGCAGCATTGACCAGCTTTAATGTGTGCAGTGAGAAAGTTAAAGTGAGATGCCGAGTGACCTACCAGAATGGCTCTAAATACAGTGGAGCTGATGCCCTCTGCCACCTCATATTCTCCTTTCTCATTGGGCCGGGTGAAATTGTGTTCCCGTCCAGATCCAAACATTCTGCCAAAAAAACAAACAGAAATTTGTATATAAGAAATGGACATATTACTTATTATTTTAATGCTGATATATGTTAAATGGTTAATTCTGTCATTATCTATTCTCCATCATGTCATTTTTTCTCGTGTGATACTACAACGTTTTTCTCTTAGGTAATAAAGTCATAAATGGTTCAACAAAAGTATCATATTGAGAAAGGATAGTAATTAAAATTATAGCAATTTATCACCCTCATGTTGCACCAAACCCATAAAACATAATCTTCAAAATACAAATCTAGATTGTTTTTATGAAACCTAAGAGATTTCTGTCCATCCATTGAAAGTCCACTCAAACAAAACTTAACTTTAAAACTAAAGGTTATAAAAGGCATCGCAAAACAAATCCATGTGAATCTTGTGAACTTATGAAGACACTGTTCTAGAGCTTGACGCACACGATGCATGAGTTTTTAACCATCGTCATGTGATATGTGAGTCAGTCATTGTTTAGATAAACCTAAATTAAATCGGTTCAGATTGCTTGATTCATATGGACTCGTGGAAGGCTTTTTTTGATCCAAGTTTTGGTTACTTGGACTTTCAATAGATGAACAAAAACATGTTTCATTAAAAATATCTTAATCTGTGTTTCAAAGATTAAATAATGTCTTATAAGTTTGGAACAACATGAGGATGATGCTGAGATCATTTTGGGGTGATCTATCCCTTTAAACTTAGGTATGGAAAAACAGGAATTGGATACAGCCCAATGTGAAACTGAAAAAGACAACAAAATGATATAAATGTGAGCACAGCATGTTTCAAAATAAAAAACTCTTGAAACATTACTATTAACAAAATACAATACTGATCAACCTCTAATTCATATGAACTGATATTTGTATGTAAACCGTTTTATTTTGAATAAAACATGTCTTAAGCATTTAAACGTGCGGTTTCCCTGTTGAATGAGTTACGAATGTTTAATTAAGTAAAATAATCATTAGATACATGATTTATTTGGAGACTACCGGTTTTTTCTGTACAAAAAAGCGCTCTTACAAAGTCTTACATTTGATTTGAAAACCCTGAGTAACATGTCCTATATGCATTCAGATCACATTTCAAATGTTTTTTTTTCTGGGAAACCAGTAGGCAGATTAGCATTAACACTACAGATGTGCTCACAAATATTTCCAACAGCCTCAATGTATTGTGAGGGATTCGATCACAAAACAATTTGCACCCTACTTGTATTTATCAGATCAGACAATATTAATCTTCATACTAGGTGTAAATATGGTCACACATGTTTTAAATGACATGAAGGTGATTAGACACCTTCAAGAAAGAACTCTTTGACAGATTGGTCTGCTTCTAACCTGCCCAGCATGGTGTTGGGCTGTGCTGTGAAAATCGAGGAGTCCACCACGAAGCGAGTGTTGTCCACAATAAGCGTGACCTTCTCTGATGTGCGGATGCTGCGGGCTCCATCTTTGACATTCTCGTAGACGAAGACCATCTCACCAGGGACCATGCTCTTGTATGTGCCCTCTGAGCTGGACAAGCTACTGTTGCGGCTGCTGGCCACCCCACTGCTGCTGCTGCTGCTGCTGCTGGGAGAGATCCTCTGAGGCCTGGGGCTGCTGGGCCGTGACGAGCCACCCTCACGATCTGCTCACATGACACATATGACATGATGACAAACCATGGAACTTAAATGAAGAGCCACATTGGACCTAAACAACAAAAAACATTTTCTCACCGCTGTTGTGTTGGCGTGTGGGTGAGGACACGTTGCGAATACAGGGTGTGAGCTGGCCTTCACCACGCTCGTGTGAGGAGTCCCGAGAGCGATCGCTGGAGCGACGTCGATCTCTGGATCGGTCACAGCCTCCACTGGCACCATGCATTTTCATTTTCACCTGGACAGTCTAACACATCTGGCCACTGTGGGAAGCGAAAAGAGCGAGAGACCTCAGCAAACACCTCTGCAGACAAGATCCAGTCATAATTCAGCGACTCTCAAGAGGAACGAACTCCTCGTGTAATTTAAGTTAAAATGGCTCCCACAACACCTCAGAAAGCAAATGTCAGGATTTTTCACATCTCTGCATAGTAAAACTGAGACCAGAGTCATTATAGTTAACTAAGACCACAAAAAAGCATGTTTTGTAACTTGAAATAAAATAAACAATAACTGGGGATAAAAAAATAAACTTATTAAGGAAACATTTATCATTTTCCATTTAATTTAAAAATCTAATAAAAATACCTAAAATGGAAATAATTAATAAATATTATAAAGACATTTTTAAATAACCGTCAACTAGGCTAGTATATATATAGACAAAAACACAAACAATTTAAGTTTAGTAAAAAAACAAAAAGACTAAAATTAAAATAAAACAAACAAACATGAAAACAAATTCAATATATAAATAAAACTAGGGCTGCCACTAACGACTATTTTTATTTCGATTAATCTAACGACTAATTTATTGATTAATCTAAATGGTTAATTTCCCGTCAAAAAAAAATCAACAATTTTACTTAAGGATTTTTTATTAAATCAAATGAAATCCAAATTTCTATGAAATCCTTTTTTAAATCGAAATTAACGTGCAACATTGAGTGCAAGAAGCAAGTGTCCATCTCATAGTCCAAATCACTGAAATCAGTTCAGTATCAGGAAGAAAATCCAGAATTTCCAGAGAATAATGGAAAACAGAATTTGGTAAAGATAAAACTGTAAAACTCAATTAACTATACAGGCTTTTTTATTATACAGAGTATAGACAAATGTAAATGGAAAAACTGAATTTGTAAATAAAACTGATTTCATAGGGCCCTATAATTACAATATTTTTTTGTGGTAATACAAATAGATGTTAGTTAACAATAGCTTTTAAAATGAATTAAAATACATATATAATAGCAATGATGCAATAATAATTAGTTCAAATAAAGTATCAAAAGCAAGAAATCATATGGATTTATTGAACAAATCTGTTAAAATACATTAATAGAGCTAATGTTCTTTACACAACAAAGGCCTGCAGGGGGCGCTGGCCACCTGATAATAATTTCTACACATTACTGCGAGATCTAATCCGTTTAATATTGACCAAGCACCGTTTAATTCAAATGTCCACTTAATCTTTATTATTTGGCCATTTATTTAGTAAATAAATGTTATAGCCGCTGTAATTAGATGAATATGTGGACATTTGAATTAAACGGTGCTTGGTCAATATTAAACGGATTAGATCTCGCAGTAATGTGTAGAAATTATTATCAGGTGGGCAAAACTAGGGCTGCAACTAACGATTATTTTGATAATCGTTTAGTTGGACGATTATTCTTTCGATTAATCGAATTAAATACAATCATTGAAAAATAATCAATAGATTAGTCGACTAATCGAAAAATTAATCGATAGATTAGTCGACAATAAAAATAATCATTAGCTGCAGCCCTAGTGCAGTATGATATGATGCTATTTTTTTCAAATGAAATGGTACAATTATCATGAAGTGACTCTTCATAGAGAATGCGGTTCATGAAACTTGCTCAGAGTCAGAGCACTTCTGGAAAGCTGGAAATGGCGCGGCCGCGATTTCCATGCATTTTTAGACGCTGTCAACAGGGAAATCTATTTAGAGAACCTTATTGTATTAATAAAAAAATTGATATTTGGCGCCAGATATCGATTCTCGTATCGGATGGAGAAGGATCACTATATATTGCCATATCGATTTATTATCCCACCCCTAGTGTGCATGCACTATTGTTCTACCACGACTTTTCGATGTCCATTGTTTAAGTAATCAGTACTATGGTAAATATCAAAGTACCAATGTATTACCATCTGATACATCACTGTACCATGCTAAGGACACTTTGAAAGTCAAATTATGCGTCTAACATTTGTACTCATAGAACTTTTTGGACAAATGACAATTAAGATCGGATATGAATCAGACATTTGTGTACAGCACCACTCCCTCTGTGCACAGCGCTTCTGGGCCTTTTTTAATTTTTTGAAAACTCAGGAAATTCCAAAGATCCATCTAAACCAGTCCCTTAAAATAAAACAACAAATACAGAGAGACAGAGACCACCCCTTTCTTCCTCACCCATGCAGTGAGCAAAAACATAGCTGAGGACGACTTCTGATAAACCCTTGGCTAGTTTCTCACTCCTACATACAGTGCCAACTACCACATATTATACTCTATACAACAAAAGTAAAAAAAACACAAAATTAAAAATCAAAGGTCTTATAAAGTCTTTAAAACCACAAACTGTTAACCTTTGAAATCCGTAGGTTAAGTGACTCAAGTAGATAAACCAGTAGTTTTAGTAAACACTTACAAGGAAGTGAATTGCTACATTTATCACCATGTATTGTGTGAGTAATCTGCAGTGTTTACACACATTTACACAACTCTTCACAGACAATTCAGTCAGATGATTTTTCCTCATACCCTCAGAAAATATAATTAACAACCAATGTAGTGCTTTTAACACAGCAATAACGTTTACATTGTTTATTAGCTAACAGAATGTTTGGGCATTCAAATTAAGTCACAATTATACATTTCTAAATGTTATATGTCATGTTTAGTATTTAAATATTTCATGTTTTTTAAGTGTGGCTTAATCCTCTGATGCTTGTGATCGAATTCGCTCAAAAGCCATTTTTTTAAACCATTCAGCATGTGATGTTACAACAAGAACACCATGACATGACTTCCTTTTGAACCCATTGCCAACATTTTACATGGCTGTTCTCTTTATGACCTTTTAATAACACAATAACAGCATTTCCGATGAAAGCTCCCCAAGTAATATAGATTATAGAATAATATATTCTATTACAAACACACAATTTAGTGAAAAGAGAATGGGAAATTATTATATTATCTAAGAAATAATATTTTTTCTATGTAAACTATTAAACCATCTATACATTAGAGGGTTAAGTGTGCATATCATTTTAAAGCCATATGAGAATATGTGTGGAATCGCGAGATTTCATAACATTATATTTAAAATGTTTTTTAAAGCTCTTGTGATCTGATAGCCAAAAGCGACAGGACTGGCATCCATCCAACTGATCAATGACTGATCGAAGTCTCGCGGATGGTGTGTCATCCTGCCACAGTTGATCATGACAATAAAGAGAGAGAGAGAAACGCTAACGTATCCTGCAAGCTTCGCTCGCTCATTAAACAGGGATTTGTAATTAAATGTGCGATTATAGGTCTGGTGCGTTGTTAAGCAGCGGACTCATCTTTCCACACAAAACCTCAGCGGACGTTACAGAACTGTTAGCTAGCCACCGAAGCTAACCAACAAAACAACTGACGTTTAGAATATGAATTAAACAATTTCTTACCTTTTTAAAGTGTAGTGGGCATAGTTTGTAAAGCAGCTAATTACTGGTGTTCTCCCGTGAGGTAAACAGAAAAGAATAACCATCAAAATTTTGAAAAGGACTATCAGCTTTTTCTGAAAAAGCGAATTTGATCTCCAACTGTTACTGCTCCTGACAGGAAACGCGACTTCGCTGAAGTATCGCGAGAATTGCGTCTTAGTCAATGGGCTTTATAAAATGTATCAGATTACAAGAAGTTAAACATAAGGAAGGAAGAAAGAAAGAAAGAAAGAAAGAAAGAAAGAAAGAAAGAAAGAAAGAAAGAAAGAAAGAAAGAAAGAAAGAAAGAAAGAAAGAAAGAAAGAAAGAAAGAAAGAAAGAACACAAAAGCAGGCTTGATTTGTTCTGTAATATAGTGTATAATTAAACACATCCAGTTGGTCCACAGGTTAGTGCAATTGTTGAATGTCTAAAAAAATACAAATATGTATTGAACGTACATTTAAAAGTCAGTACGGTACTACACTGAAACAAAAACAGTGAAAATAGAGCGGCCTACTACAAGGTTAAGACATTGTCCTTTGTGTGTCCTACACAGTTTCTGAACAATATGCTTAAATATCTAAACAACAACATTTATTTACAAATAAATAAATAAAAAACTATCTGACAATAAATTAAAAAGACATTAGGAAAGCAGTGCACATTCTTTCTCCGAGTACAATAGTATATTTTAATTGACACTTACTGTGTCCTCCTCCTGAACTGACGTTACTGAGAACAAAACTTTTCATTATTTAGAGTTCATTAGCTTTTCAGAAACATCGGTTTTGACAATGTCAGTTTAAAATCCACACCGCACCTTCCCCCTTTCTGAAACGTCTGATAGATGGGCCGGCGGTTTTCCCTTTTTGCTCCTTTTGGGAGTCATTTATTGAGGGGATGAGGATATTGTTGAGCTTCAGCTGAAGCCAATCCTGCCTTTCTAACATCTCCTTGTGCTCCCGGACATTGTGCATGAGCTGAACTTCACTGATTGACCTCTTGCTGTTACAGATGGAGATAAGGAGTGATCAGATTTGAATTGAAATCACAAAACTAAAAACAACACCAACATCTTGGACCAATATTTTGCATATTCTCTCTTACCTGATTGGCAATCCCTCTAGATATAGCAAACTGCAAAGACCCCACAGCACAACAATAAGCATGATTTTCTCCAAAGAACGCATGGGTAACATAGTGATACCTGTTGAACAAGTTAAGGATAAGATAAGTTGTATAACTTACAAGATGGAGTGTCCATGATAAAGAGACATTGGCCTCTAAACTTACCAAGTCTTGTTGTCTTTTATTGGACTGCTTCTGTATTTTGTAACTGCTTTGCTGAGAGGGTCCATCTGTTGTTTGTGTCGTATTTGTGCGTTGGGGCTACTCTTCCTCTTTTTATATGCACAAGCCCCCTCCCGTTGGTCATTGATGAGTTATCTCCATTATTGATGGTGATGTCATCCATGCTTTGATGGAGACTGGCATGCACATGACGACACATGGCTACCAACACCCCCACTAATTCTGTTTTCAACACCTTGGTTAAGACCCCCGTGATCACAGTCCTGGAGAACTAGTGCCATGTACGGCTATGACGGTCAAGCAGGGTGCCACCTTCGACAAAGTAAGTATATATTTTATTATATAATGTATATTAAGATTCTCAAAACACAGTCTCAAACCCTCTTAAAAATGAATTAGGAATCATTTTTACTTATTTTAATTAAATATTCTTTATTCCTTGTATGCCAAAGACAGATTTTAAACGTTTTTAAACATATTTTTATATAATTATTTAATTTATTCAGTTTATTTTTTTTGTGTAGAATTCTGCATTGACAATAAAGAATTAAATCAGATTTTATTATTATTAATGGTGACTGCAAACATTACTTTCACAAAATCACACATTGAAACTGATGTATTAGTGGCACTATTGAGAAACGGCAAATGGAACCTGTCTATTGAAAAATTTAAATATTTATTATATAAAAATATATATAAAAATATAAATTATATTTTCGTTTATATAGCAAACATTTTTACCAAGCTGCTTATTTTTCATATTAACATGATTCCCTCATTTAATTAGAATGCAGAATAAATTATGTAACTCATTTCTTGTGTAGTTCATAACACATTATATGAAGATTGGAGCTTATGATTTACTGTTTTATGTATTTTTTTTCTTTACTGCGGTTTACTGCGGCCAGACTAAGAAAATAAAATAACAGTTTTGTTTCAGACGTCATTGTGCCAGCGAGGTCCACCTGAAGTTTAAGTGATCTATGGGAGGTGTATAACCTTGTCATACTCTCATGGGACACGTTAGGTAACCATGAGAGAAGTTTTCTAAATGTGGAAGAGGAATGACTGTGTCATGACACATGCAGTAAGTCCTAGCAAGTAACCAAACTGAAAGAACCAAAACAAATGTCTATTATATCAGTGAAAATGTTAAATGTTTTATTAAATAACCAGCACTTTGCACCAAAAGTGAATTATATTCAATAAGTATTCAATACTCTTGTCAGCACTACTCAGAATATTCATTTAAATTATATATATAATAAAAACTTTATAATAATAAATAATATTTAACAAAACTCATTTGTTTAGCATCTTTCATACAGCATAGCATAAACTGCTCCACTAGTGTGATAGATAGATAGATAGATAGATAGATAGATAGATAGATAGATAGATAGATAGATAGATAGATAGATAGATAGATAGATAGATAGATAGATAGATAGATAGATAGACTAAAATTGTATATCATACCACAATGGAAGATGATCAACGGTATGTAAATACGCCTGACTTTCACTTGGTAGTATAAGTCTATGTTTCACTGCATCCTTAAACCTCACAGCATGTATAACCTGTTTTCCTTAATTGATAAAAACAGAGCAAGTAATTTTTACCCTAATTGCTGGATATTCAGGATGATAAGTCTAAGAGGTACAGTAGCAGAACAAACGTTTTTTTTTACATTTACCATGCATACATATTTTAATTATAAAGATAATAAAAAACTGAAGGACAAATACAAATGTAAGTAATATGCATAGCAATGAAAATGTACATTGTGGTGCTGAATCGCGCATTGGTAGTATAGAAAACAATATTGGTCCCAACACAGAGCCTTGAGGAACACCACAGCGATTGATGAAAAAGTTCACAGTACTAATTACAGTACACATTCGTTCTATTAATTCGTTCTATGAAAATTATTAACCTCTCTTATTTTGTATTAACTTAAACATTTATTAAATATTCAATATGTATTCAAACTACTGAGTCCTTTATTGCATACAAAATTACAGATTTGGTATAAGTCATGACGTTTCCCCCAAAACTGCATGTTTTTGAAGCCTGGCATTGATCAGACAAGGTCCACAATCTCTTTAAAGGGTGTGATGAGTGTCATGAAGTATTGTTTGTAGTTATTGCAGTGTCATATGAGCTTGAGGTTGAGAGCAATACATCACACACAGACACCCTTGATTCACTTATTTTATTTTTGTTATTGTGCAGTCCAACAAATAACATAAAACATATTATATGTAAGTCATGCTGCTCTACAAAAATAAACACAAATATGTTGCCAAATTTTACATTACCAAAAAATTAAAATAAAATAGCAGCACATTCATTATCTTACCATAATAATTAATCTCTAATATATTTACTATTTCTACTTAATGCTCTAAAGGTTTTAAACAAGTGGTAATTTTGGACATTGTTGAAATCAGAAAATTACTTGTTTCAAGATCTGTCCCTTGTAAATACATATAATCCAATTAAAGTGGCAAAAAGCCTAGACAACTTACCTCATGTCATACATTAATGACATATGTGTTTGTGCACCTGAGAGAAGATTGGTATGGAGTACAGACTTAACACAGCACTGCACATGTTGAGTCAACCCAAGCAAGCTGTTCTCATTACCTCATGTGGGCACAATGTTTGTCATCTCAGTAATGGCATGTAGCAGCAGTAGTGTGCAGGGGAACGCTCACGATTAAGGTGAAGAATTACTTACAAACCATTTACAGGAGTCACCCCATGTAACAATGTCAGAAATGCCACATGAAAATCACGCAGGTCTTCTTTAACATGGGCTTTAGACATATAGCCGTTTAACCTTTGGCTGAAGCCAGTGCTTTGTAGGGCCTGTCAATAATTTGTGAGGTATTTTTAGCTGGGTATGTGTGAGAAATTGAAATGATGAATATGCAACCTCACATGCATTTCAGCTATTCTTTGTAAGACATAAATAATGAATGGGTGGAGACGAAACCTATTGCCCTGTAAACGTCTGAAAAGTGAAACAGCTGAAAGTGATTTTATGACCTTGTGCTGCTCTGCAGTTCACTAACAAAACCCTGCTCCCCTGGATTTGGGTATTAATGGATTATACAATTTTTAGAAAACTGAGGATGTTTAGATATTTAGTTTTTGATTAAATTTTATGTGATCAATCTGACTATCTCTTTAGCCCTTTTTTTTCTTTTTTAAATTACTATTATTAGTTATAGTTTTTTTAGGGCTGGCTATATAGTATGTACAGTATGTAGCCTACATATTTATTGTACAGTGTTTATCACACTTAAGTCAAAGTAAATAAATGTTTAGTGCAAAGAGGATATTTTAACCTGCTGTGCATGTCTCAAGAGCAGGGCATGTTGATGAATACTAAAGCATATGATGTCACAGTGAAAGCCTGTCATTTATGGACACTAGTTTGGGGGAAAGAAACACTGTTTAATTACTTATTGTTATTTGTGTTTGTTTGTTTTGGAAATACTATTCAAAGAAATAAAGTAGACAGAGACAAAGAAGAAGAAGTTCCAGTAAATCTGTATTTGGAATGCTTTAATAGGAACGTTTTTTAAACAATAAAAAAGGTGGAACACAATTCATTTAACAACAGAAAATAAAATAAAAAAACACTGAAAGAGTAAAATTCCATATAGAACATTTTAATTAAATTACATTTGACAAAAATGCCCTTGTCCTGTAAACACATAAATAGATCATAGATAACACATTTTTGTATTTATTCACCTGGACTTGTACTCAAAACCGACTTTAACACAAGCTAATGTTATTAACACAATTTAACACAAGCAAACCATTTTGCAATGTTACAATGATCATAAAATGCATTTCATATCTATTCACTGTTTCTGTGTCACTTACCACACTGACTTTTACAAGTAGTTTTTATATTGTCATAAGGGTTGTTTATATTCATTTTTTTTACGTTCTAGAATTTAAATTTAATTTAACTTCTAATCATGTATTACTGCATCTATACCGCAAATATAAGTGAAGCCTTTTATTTTGACATACGCATTTGTTACATGCATAATTCATGTATCACAACATTTCAAAATGCTTTGAGATACCTTGCTAAAAATAGATGACATGCAAAATGTCCACAAGGTGTCAGTATATGATAATATGTAAAAATGTTGATCCTCAAATGAATGCCACTTACGGTTAATGGATTAGTGAAACAAGTCAGGCAGTGGACAATCAGTCATGTCATGTGTTTTCAAATGAATGCAGTGCTGATGTAAAGAATGAAGTGATAATATTTTTTTTCTAGCATTCTAGTGATGTGTATGGGGAAAAGAAGTGTGCTTAATTGTACTGAATGTGTATTTGTAGTGTACTTCAAATCTTTAAGGTATTATTTTAAATGCTTGCAGTTAATTTAATATAAAAGTACACTTTAATGACTATGTTAACATACTCAAGTACACTTTTAAAAATGGCACTTTTTTAATTAATTACAAGTTTTACTTTAAAGTGGACTTTAAAGTCATTATATTCTAATAATCTTTTGTTGTGCTTTAAACAAGTACACTACTTTTAAATGTCTTGATTAACTAAAGCACATGTAAACCACTTAATAATAATTAAAACTTTAGTGTGTGATGTTACATTTAAAGTGAATTTATTTTATATTTACTAAATTAAAACACCATCTCTGCAAATGTTTAATACAACTATTAAGTACTTGGTGAGTTTCAATAGGAATTACATTAAGTCATATTTTAGTTACCATAAATGCTTTTTAGGACATTCATGGTACACATTAACCATATTTTAAAGGTAGTTATTATGAAAGTTGTTACATAATGTAGGGATGTACTAAATTGCTTAAGTCCAGGTAATTTTATTTAATATATATTTAAGCTATAATACGTTTCCATTTAATTGTTAAAACATTCAGTTCACACTTAAGTATAATCTGTTTTATAGTATGTAATATATTATTATTTGGTAAATTGAAGTAAGATACATTTTACTTTTTTACAAGATACATCTGAGTTATAGTTTTATTTTATTTTAGCATTACTTTTACGTACACCTGTGTTGAATAGAGAACAACAGACAAAGGGTCAAGTCAAAAATTCAAGTCCATCGTCTTTCATCCTACAAGAGGATTCTGTCAGACTCTGTATCACAAAGTCTTCCAGTCACATTTTTCTGGTGAGTGAGCATGACCTGTTCTGCTCCACAGAGCTGGCTGTGTCCATGCATAGGGTATTAAACAGATTCCTGAGGCAGTAGAGAAGAGCTCTGACACCAAGTCTGCTAATCCCGTCTACACCCTATCAAAGCCTGCAACATAATGCCTGGATTTCACATAATGAGCAACTGAAGCACGCCCTTATACTAAAAAATGTGATTCGTAGCCAGTGTAATTGGACTATATTCAACAAATGCCGCCACTCAGATCAAGACGGAGCAGCTATAATGAAGGGAGAGCAAAACTCATGTCCCGTGTATATTAGACACGGGTCATACATATTACCAATTAGACGGAGCTCCCATTTATTCATTACAGCTGCTCTCAGTGTTTTTCTTTCTGGTAATGCTCATGAAACACATTTATTTCACGTACAGACTGATTGTTTTTGTTTGTGTGTGCGTGCTATTTGTGTTCCTTGCTGTCTTATTCTTAATTACATCCTGGGTAAGAATGCTAGGATTTGATGAGATCTGCGATTAATTACAATGAAAATAACAAGCCCTTTGACAGTAGTCCCGTTTTCACTTATGTATTAGCAATCATCCAAGAACCAGTCCTCATTAGCATTTCATTTTTTGGTCTTGGGTTGTAATCACTTGAAGAGATTATGTTGTTTTAGATTTAAAGTGACTCAAAAAAATCAATGGAAAACAAAAGAATGTGTGTGTAATGAGCCAATGTTGAAAGCAACAAGCCACTATTTCATTCGCTTTCACAGTTGAGCGGTTTTAACTGAAGGGAAAACCCTTTCTTTTTATTCTTTTGAATCACATTATGTCATTCATGCTAGATTGCACTGAGCTCTACTTTCTCCAATTGTATCAGCTTTATATCAACCCACAGGAAAGCTAAATCACAAAGGACTTCTCAAAATATTTCAATTGTTTCTCCCAGTCAGCAAGAAGGCTACATGGATGCTTTTGTATCAAAGCCTCTGGCTTTTCACATTTTTCCCCTGAAATAAAAAGACCCCATTGGTAAAGTCAGATAATTCAATTTATACTCAACATTTCTCATTAAATCCTTTCAGGACCGAATGATATAATTCACATCAACAACTGTCACATTTGTGTCAAATTGTGTACAGTATTTTGGAGAAACATCTGAGATGTCATACATTTTGATACTTAATAATAATTGTGAACCCTGATCAATCAAATCAATACAATAAAATGTCTTATTTTCTTATAATACAATATTAGTAAATTATAAATAAAATAAAAGTAAATTAATTTGACTATTTAAGCCAACACTTGGTTCAAATAATGTGATGAGTGGAATGTAAAATATATACAATAATTTATGAAAGGAGCACATTAAGTTAAATATACCCATACATTTATCTCCATGAGGGCTGCATAGCCACAGGTAGTGTTTGAATCAGAGAATAAAGCTAATTTATTATTGTTACAGACAGTAATTCTGGAAAGAGATAAAGAGCAAACTGACTCATCAAGCATTATGTTTCTTAGCCTGCAGGAAACCTTTAAAAAGAGGAATTGCTTTCACTTATATGAGATCAGGGTGATGGGAAGACCTGGCAACCTGCAGTGAGCAATTAATGTAGTGTGCAGTGCCACGGTGCTACGTGCAGAAATTAAATGGATTATGGGGAGAATAAAGTTATCATATAATTTCATGTAGGTGAGAGCAGGGACAATTTTAATACTTTTGAACACTTTTAAACACTGATTCTTAATAAGCCAAAACAAAAGTGTCATCCTTTACTCACTCTCATGCTGTTCTGATCCTTAATGGCTTCAATGTGGAGCACAGATGAGTGTTGTTTCAAAGGGGCTATTTACACCTAGTCACTTTTAGCATTTTTTCTGATCGGATAGCTATGCGATCCTGAAAAGACCGGTGTAAATGCCCTCCGAAACGCATTCGAGACGGATATAAATCCGATCGCTCAAACCACTTCAGGAGGTGGTCTGGATTCCAGATGAAACTGGACAAGTGTAAATGCATCTGGTTGTTGAAACCACATATGATAATTTTACTCCTCTCATAATATTAAAATAATAAACATGTGAAAGCATTTTATAGGCTATATGCACGCTATAGTTAAATATGACAGCACTAATGCAACAAGCATTAGTAATTAGTATTAGCTGAGTATCTCTTCAGCAGACGCTCAACACACAATCATCTTCATTAAAAGTAGTGAGACTAGCCTATCTTTCCAATGCTGATGCCACATTCTCTCCTGTTGCGGTCTTTGATATTGAAATTAGCTGATAAAGAATAGAATGTAGTGCATATCTATTACTTTCATTGATGTGAACTCCGTTAAATATAGCCTACATATGGTTCGGGAATTAAAGAACGGATTTATATCCATTTTGCAAAGACACATTTATGTGGCCAAGTGTAAATGGAAACGTTTTAACAAATCAGATAGATATCTGATCAGAGAAAACACACGAAGTGACCAGGTGTAAATAGCCCCATAATGTCACGATCTCCCGCTGGATTTTCCTCTAGAGGGCACTCCATCCAAGACCTTGCCACTGAATCCATTTCCCATAACACCCCATGCCTAGAACTGATTGGATACACCCTTGTTTCCCATCTGAAGAACTATTTAAGCTGTACACAAACACACTCATATTGCAAAGTCTTGTTCAGCGGTATGCGGATACTTCTGAGGGTTTTTCCATGTTTAACTCGCCTTGTTTTTGCCTTGTCTTGCTTGCCTTGCCTGTGTTTTGGACCTTGGGCTGTTTCGTTGTTTCTTGTGATTGTTTGCTGCCTGCCCTGGCCATTGCCTGTATTGGATTACTCTTCCCTTGCCCTGGTTATAGTTGTTTGCTGGTCTTCTACCCTGCCTGTTTTGACAACGATCACTGTTAATAAAAACTTCCATTTGGATCTTATCTCAAAGGTCAGCAGCAAACACATTGGTTAATAAAATGAGATTAGATATATTTGTGTTGTTTAACATATTTAATTATTGCAGGTTTGCGTCATTGTCACAGTTTGTCTTCCTCTGCCTTTGTCTCCTCACCCTTATATGGTCCTTCCTGTTCCCCATCATTAGTTAATTAGTGTCCTTCTGTGTTTTGATTACGTCCCAGGTGTTTCCAGTCATGTCTCCCTATATCTAGTCTGTTCTGCCCCATGTTACCGGTGGATTATTGTTAATGTCAGCGTGTAAGCCTGTGTCGATGTTCTTACCTGTGTTCCTGTGTCTCCTCCGTCTGTTCGACATTAAACACCCTGTTTGTTTCTATCCTCGTCTCCTCGTTCCTGGATCCCCGTGCAGCACCGTGACAGAATAATCCAACTTAAAACAAACGATGGAGTTCGCCGCCGGCGTTCTCGCCTTTATCCGGCGGGATCTCTCATTCATGAAGTTCGCCGGGGAATTCTGCGGGCTCGCCGCGGTGACGGAGCTCCACGACGCGGCAATCCTCCATCTGTTTCGGCTCGGGTCAAATTACCAGCGCCCTATGGATCTTGGTAACTTGGTATCTATGGATGGGAAGTTACCGGTCCCGAGTCGAAACGAACCCACGAGTGTCTCCGCTGGCCCCGCCCAGCTCATCTTCGTCTCCGCTGGTCCTGCACAGCGCATCTTCGTCTCCGCTGGTCCTGCCCAGCTCATCTTCGCTGGTCCCGCCTAGCTCGTTTTCGTCTCCGCTGGTTCCTCCCAGTTCCGCGCTTCCCGAGCACCGCCGAGAGTCCGCGCTTCCCGAGCGCCGCTGAGAGTCCGCGCTTCCCGAGCGCCGCCGAGAGTCCGCGCTTCCCGAGCGCCCTCCGGTGCCTGCTCCTCGCCAGCGCCCTCCGGTGCCTGCTCCTCGCCAGCGCCCCGAGTGCCCACATGAGTCAGCGCTTCCAGAGCGCCCCCAAGAGTTGGTCCTGTCCAGCTCACCTTGGCCCACGCTGGTCCCGTCCAACTCACCTGGGCCTCCGCTGGTCCCGTCCAGCTCACCTGGGCTTCCGCTGGTCCCGTCCAGCTCACCTTTGCCTCCGCTGGTCCCGTCCAACTCACCTGTGCCTCCGCTGGTCCCGTCCAGCTCACCTTGGCCCACGCTGGTCCCGTCCAGCTCACCTGGGCGTCCGCTGATCCCGTCCAGCTCACCTTTCCCTCCGCTGGCCCTGTCCAGCTCGCCTTCCACGGCTCCTGAGTGCCCCCCTGAGATGGGGAGCTTCCCCAAGAAAATTTTGGGGGGGGGGCTACCCTCCATGGCCGCCTGAGTCCCCGGATCCGCCGTGGACGCCTGATCCGCCATGGCCGCCGGAGTCCCCGGATCCGCCATGGGTCCCGGAACAGGCACCGCCCTGGAGGCCACCTGTCCGGTCTCCTAGAACCTTGAAGCCTCCAGAGCGCCCACCCCCCTTCCCCTTTCGATGTCATATAGTGCGGGACGCGCCTATTGGAAGGGGGGGGGGGGCAATGTCACAGTTTGTCTTCCTCTGCCTTTGTCTCCTCACCTTTATATGGTCCTTCCTGTTCCCCATCATTAGTTAATTAGTGTCCTTCTGTGTTTTGATTACGTCCCAGGTGTTTCCAGTCATGTCTCCCTATATCTAGTCTGTTCTGCCCCATGTTACCGGTGGATTATTGTTAATGTCAGCGTGTAAGCCTGTGTCGATGTTCTTATCTGTGTTCCTGTGTCTCCTCCGTCTGTTCGACATTAAACACCCTGTTTGTTTCTATCCTCGTCTCCTCGTTCCTGGATCCCCGTGCAGCACCGTGACAGTCATATTCTGAGTTTGCATTTCACTATTTTAATTCATTTTGATGAATGCTGAATCTGTTTTTTGCGAGTGAGATGAATTAATACACATTCACATTTAGTCTAGAACTACAGTAAGATCATGTTCACACAGCACACTGTCGGTCAATAAATGGAAAAAAAGTAACTACCGTGACTTTTTTTTAAAAGTAACTCAGATATTTTCTTGTAAATTAAAAAGTAATCCGTTACTTTACTAGTTACTTGAAAAAAGTAATATTATTATGTAACTCGCATTACTTGTAATGCGTTACCCCAACAATGTCCATTACACAAAAAAACATCTTATTTTGTGTTCCAAAAGCAGTGTGTTGGTAAAAGTAACTTTTTTAAAAGTAATGCATTACAGTATTTATACTCCTTAAAAAAGTAACATAGTTACTTAAAAGTAACGTGTAACTTTGAGTGTTACTTTTAAAAGTAATGCATTACAGGCCAGTGTCATGTAAAAATGTGCTTATGACTATATTTTTGCAGAATGATATTGCTTTTAGTTGTGGCATATTTCTTGGCGTTTTTTTAGTAAAATATCCGGTAACTGATGATAAATTTAACAACAGTTAAATGTGACTGTGGCACTTATTATGGTTGTTGTCTGTATCGTGGCAGTTCGGGACTGAAATACTAAGTGGTACTAAAAAGCATTTGAAATTAGTGCACACTTCACTAAACCTAACCGATAAAGTTAACAAAAGCAAAATTAAGAAGAAAAGGCATTTGCTTACCCAACTATGCCTTGAACTGTTTTGTAGAGTGTCGTGACTCGTGTCGAGGTTAATTGGGACACCCCAACATATGGAGCTGGTTATGTGATGCACACATCAAAAAGTATTTTTTACAAGTTTACAAATAATGCACTATAGGATATCGAGGTCAGAATTTAGCATTGTGCAAGGAACCCCATGAAAGCAAGTCATTAATTATTGATAATTTGCCTAATAATCATAATTTGTCTGATCTTAGTTTTAATTGGGGCACAAAAAAATAAAAATTAATAAATAATAAGTCCACCTTTAACTTAACCAAAACAAGTTAAAAAAATATATATCTTTCTCCTGTTCCCATTAGGTTTCCCATCAGGTGGAGTACAGATTGTACAGGACAAGCCTGAGATGACTTGCCAATTAAGAGACAATATACTTAAGAGACATATACATTCATATGTAAATTAGTATATTAAAAGAACCAATAAACATAACTCTTCCAATCGATCTCATTCGCTGTCAAGTCTGCTATTATACCCCAGACATTTATTATAATTGGGATTTGACTGATAGGTTAAATTAGATTAAACTTAGCAAACACAGTTACCATATGTTAAAGTTGTATTGCTGTCACAACCAAAATTAAAGCACACCGATGATATTAATGAAAAATTCACAGATAAATACTCTGCCTTTGTCCCTACATGAACCCAGCCTCCTTCTGTGGAAACTCAAATGGCTGTTTTTGCTTCAGCTTGTGCAAATCAACACCAGATTTTGTGCAGTACATGACCTCGAATTTCCTCTCTGGGGGTGTCAGTATTTACAAGCATCTCAAAGCGTCCTGACTGTCCTGTATCACTGCCTAATCATCACCATGGCACCAGAACGGCATGTTCCATCATTCGCTGATTTAATCAAATTTAGTGTGATTTCTGTCAGAAACCAGGAAACACGCACTGAAGGGGCTTTAGATCATTATTATAGCTTCTTTCAGTCCACAGAACATGTTAGTTCCTTATTTTCATTTTCTACTAAAATAAATCATATATTTCAGGATATTTATAGGTTCATTTTTGCCTAAAAAAGAAAATAAACATAACACTGCCTATACTGACGGCCCGCACTGTGAGTATGAGTGTCACTGAGTGGGTTTAACAAGGGAGTGTGAGGTTACTCCTCATCAGAGATCGTGTGAAGTTTACACGCTGCAGTTTGATGTGACAGGCCTCCTTAATCAGCACCTGGTGTGTTGTACTACATCACATTGGTGTAAATACCTTCCCACACACAAGATAACACCATTAAAATACAGATATTGCAGAATCAATCTTGTAGTTCTAATGGAAATTAAGCTTGCATTTTTTATGGAACTTCTAGAAGAGAAGAAATCATGTTTTGATTGTCTGTTGCAGGTTTAATCCTCTTGTTGCGTGATCTGCATAGTACACTGAATAAATAGTTTCATTAAAATTACATGAAAATTGACTTACATTTTACTTACCCTCAAGCAATCCAAAATGTAGATAAGTTTGCTTGGTTCACTGGAACAGATTTGGACAATTCTGGATAAATGTAGCCTTACATCACTTGCTCACTGCAGTGAATGGGTGCCATCAGAATAAGAGTTCAAACAGCTGATAAAAACATAACAATGATCCACAAGCAATCCACACGACTCCAGTCTATCTGTTTTCTTTGTGCAAAGTGAAAGCTGTGTTTGTAAAAAACAAATCAAGATGTTTTTAATTTCAAATCATTTCTTCTGTCTGAATCAGGAGAGAAATATGCACAGATAAAGCACAATTTAGAAGCAAAAACGGTCCAAAACAGTTTCTCCAAATCTGTTCTGATGAAGAAACAAACTCATCTACATCTTGGTAGAATGATGTTGAGTTCATTTTCAGCTAATCTTAATGTTTGGATGAACTATTCCTTTTAAAGCAGTGTATCTTCATGTCAAATTTGTGCAATGTATCATTTTGGAGGAAAAGTCAAATGAACTATTATAGTTGTTATACAGATCATTTTGTGTTTATTGTAGTAAATATCATGTTTTTAACCTGATTTTGTCCGAGGTAAGAACCTCAGCAAAGGTGATTTCAGGGCTGCTGTTAATGTGGGGCAGCTTAGCCTCTTGTCCTGGACCAAACACACCAGATCGTACCGTAAACCAGTAATTCAATTGTGACTTTGATAGCCTTTAAAGTCATAAAACAGCTTTTCCACAAAGTAAGTAGAACACACCTGACACTGTTTTCCCGAATGGTGTAGCTTCATCTTCCTTCCAAAAGAGGTCACTTTAGCTCTTTAAAGCTCTATATTTCAGGCTGATGGTTATTTAACTGCTGCTTGCCAATGCGCCACATGATTATCAATCATATATTGTCTTCCAACCAGTTATACTCTCACAGATTTGATTGCTTATATTTAGTCAGATATTATTCTTAACAGTGCTTTAACTTCTTTAGTTTATGCAGTTGTTTGGCCTCCATGAAAAAAAATGGATGGGTTAATCATATGACTAAATATAGAAAAGAAAAATCACAAGTGAGACCACATAGTGAGACTCTTTTGTTAAAGTCTTCTTCTGGTGATCTCATATGTGTCTTCTCTTTCACAAGACATCTCAACAATGTGATCACAAACTTATATTTCTGCAAGACGTCAATGCATACTCGAACAATCTCTCATCAAATTCTCCCTATACCAAATCATTTTATCAGCTGTCCAGAATGATGTTATATCTCTGTACTCATACCATATGTCAACGATTGTCTAATTTGTCCTTCTCATGTTCTTGGGAATTTTATTAGAAAAACTGGAGACAAAGATGATGCATACATTTTTAAAGCCAGACATATGGAATAACAAATCGAATATATCTCTCTACTGATGATATTCAAATGCTAATAGTTTTATGATCAAAGCTCTGTAGTTTTAACTATGGGGAGCAAAACATTTAATGCAATACAACGATGATTGAGAGATGAACAAATAAACAATCCTCGAAAGCCTGATGGCTTTATCTAAAAATGATAAAGCTGCTTTAGTCCAGCAAGTGTTCATCTTGAAATATTACTAACAATTTTAAAGTTATTCTTACGTGTACCAAAGTTGTATAAAATGCTTACTTTCCTAAAAAAGTCTAAACTATCAATAAGACAACAGAAGGCATGTTGTAAGGCCTTTTTTAATCAAGTTTTGATCATGCTGATAATTTAGAGGGCTTAAAATTAATGATAATAGTATTAAGTATGATACAGTTGGCTTTATGGTGTTAAATGAAACAAGCGAGAACTACAAAGCAGTTGTAAGATATTTAACTTTTCACATCATTTTTACCACAAAATAGTACAGAAATGTATTTCTTTAAAAAAACAGCTATATATCACTTAGGTACTGATGTAGAAAACTAATTAGCTTTGCTATAAAAATCTTGTTTAATTTTATCCTCTGTGTAATGACACACAGCACACTTGTAGCGCAGTTTGATATCCTAAGAAAAAGTTTTCCAAAACTTGTCAAATCTTCCTGTGAAAAATCTAGAGGAGATACAAGAGTAATGCAAGAGGAAAACAAAATATTGTGAATATTGTGGCAAGCGAGCTCTCCACACAGAAATAAACAAATCTCTTGTGAGTATGTACCTGCAGGATGTTTTTGTGCGCTGAGCCATGCTGAATCCAGAGAGAGTGAGGAGGGACGAACACATTTCAAACCAGGGTTGTGCCTTTCCAACATCTGACTGATGAACAGTCTGACTAACAGCATACCATGGGAGCAATGGGCCATCCATCTGTGCAGTAACGGGCCGTCATGCATCTGAAGTGAATTCATGCTGGACTTCATCAAATTAGGATGTCAAATCTGCAACCTATTGCTAACTGATGATTCAGATAACATACTCACACTTGTACCTTCATGCATATGTATGCACAAGCGCACAAAACACATGCATACCAGCAGATGTTCAGCAGTTGTGATTTAAATTCAGTGCTCAGACAAATCTATTAGTGAAGCATACTAAAGAGGGATAGATAGAAATCCTTAGAATGCAAATATAATTGACAAAACCTGCAGCCTGAATAAAATAAATTAGAGTTGGTACAAAGGTTTGCTGACTTGAATAATTCATTCCTATTAGCTCGCTGAACCAAAATAAACCTGTCCCTGATCATGGTGATAAAGCAAATTCATTCTGACTGAAATGTCCTCAGCTTTTACAAATACTCTTTATGCTCTCCTGCCTTTCACTAAACACTTCACATGTAACTCGAAATCCAACCTCCGACACCACTTTACTTAATTGCTCAAGATGATTTGAATTTTCACACATGCAGAATTAGTTTTGTTTAAAATAAACCTTAATGGACTTACATGTAAGACATGCTTCCAGAATGTCAGGCTTGAAGAGGGTCATTGCCAGACGTCTTATCAGTGCAATGGGCAATTAGCATTTAGTGATCTTTTTAAAGTATGCATCATATTATGCATTAAAAAAAAATAATAATTAATATAAAATAAAACATTTAAAAATATACATAAAAATTACAACAAAGAAACAAAATAATCTTATTCCCGCAGTCAGAAGCTAATCAATATGTGTTCTGTACATCAAAGTGAAAATACAATTTAAACACATGATTTATTTCTATAGGAGTGTTAACTGCTTACCTTGGCATAGTTAAATAATAACAGTTCTGCACATGGAAATGACATACAGTGAGCCATATAGTGAGACACCATAGTTTCCTCCTTGTGTAAATCTCGTGATTAAAAAAGAGCACTGAAAAACAGTTGAATCATAACATAACACTGACTGTGACGCAACAGTCAGGATAACTACGCCCCGTCATTCTATAAACCCGCCCTTGTTCTAGACAAGCGCCAGCTGAACCATCAGAAGTTCTGCAGGTGTTGTAAACAAACAAGCGCGGACAACAGCGAAAGTGGCAGATCATGGAAATAAATGTAATGTTCCAGGCTGTGCAGGGGATGTGAAGTGCAGGGATGGGTTGGTATCTTTATTCAGAAAGGCACGGAAAGCCAATAATGCGTTCTAATAAAATAACGCGAGCCACTAAAGGGACATGGTTAGCTCCTTGTTAGCTGTAGACTGCTATAGTACACACGATTTCACTTACCACATAAACAGTGTAAGGAGAGATGAGGATGATGGCGAATGATTTACAGATCCTGAGCACCACTGACAAGCTTCTGATCTTGTGAAATGTGTGGTAAGTACTGTTGCTCCATAATATAAACAGAGTTTGTGCATCGTGTCTCTTGAATGTGAAACTATAACGTGATCGACTGATCATTCAAAAACAGTTTTAATGCCTTGCGTATTAATAACGGCTCCCTGATGCCCACGTTTTATATACAGTATAATCACCCGACAGTATAACTGCTTATAACGATATAACCCAACTGGTATAACTTCTTGCTGGTGAGTGGTACTGTGAAACAGCCAATCAGAGCAGAGCTCAACATTGAATAGCGCTGTGAAACAGCCAATCAGAGCAGAGCTCAACATTAAGCAGCACTGTGAAACAGCCAATCAGAGCAGAGCTCATTGTTATTCGTGCATGCATCCTATGGCACCTTTAAAATTAGAAAACTTGTTTTATTTTATTTTTGTAAGACCATTATTAGCATTCTATGGACCTTTAAATAAATGACATGTTGTTTCACTTTTTTTTTAGTGTAAGACTGTCAATGAGACAGGTACAGTTTCTCAGAATGCAAATTTTACTGTCTGTCAGGTATTTATGTGTGATATTTGAAAACGGGGCTTTGCTATGTACATTCTTTCTTCCTAAAGTGACAAACAAATAACTAGATGACAGATATCACTTCTGGATGGATGGATGGATGGATGGATGAATAGTAGCAGGTGCAGATGAATAAACAAACATAAAGAAAAATACAATAGAAGGTATGTGGAGATGAAGACAGAATCCATCAAGCTTTAGAGCTCTGTTTCTGTGCGAGGTTGTGACCTGCGCACTGACTCGCTATGCTTAACATTCAGTCAGCAGAAGTGGAATGGCTGAACAGCATTTAGTGGGCTAAATAAATTGGGTGGGGATCTGGGACCATTTAAGTCATTGCTGAGCACTGCGGCATATTACATATGTATTACACACACTCTCAGTGATTGGCTCTCTCCTGTGCACATCCCTTCATCTTGATTGATTATTTTTAGCTTCATTGGTACGCAAATTCTTGATAAATTAAAAAATGTTTGATGTGCTATGCTGTTGAAATAGTCTAATTATGCAAGCTTATGTCAACAGCAATATTTCAGACATTTTATTACTCACATTTTTCTTGTTTACTTATGTATTTGTGCTCAGTGTATTTATTATAATACAAATATTTGCTTTTATTTAAAATGTATTTATTTTAAAATATTGTATAAAATTCAGAACCGACCCCATGTAACAAAAAAACTTTTAAACAGAAAAAACATTAAATGATTTATGATCCCCTCCCCCCTTTTGTTAGATGTACATTTTTGTTTTAATATTATAATAAATTGAATGACTATAATATTATTGTAATATATATACACTAAAATAGTGACTTGTACTTATTTTAGATCAAAATAACATGCATTAACATAACCTGCAGTAGGTGTTCACTTCTTTGCATGTTGCATGCACTTCCACTCAGTCAAGTTTGCATGTTTATGAATAGAAGTGAAGGACAAACAATGTCTATTGTGCATCTTTATATAATTAAATGGGTCCTATTATGCTCATTTACAGTCTTGATTTTGTTTTGGGGTGTACTAGAACATGCTCTCATGCTTGGTGTTTCGATAAACGCATAATTTTTCACAAAATGTACATTATTACATTACCTTTCTCCCCAGCCTGACACAAAAGACTCGATTAGTTCTGGGTTTGATGAAGGCCCGCCTTCCGAAAAATGAAATGTGTTGTGATTGGTTAGCTGTCCCAATGCATTGTGTTTGGCGAACTGTGTTTCAGTGCTACCATGCCCCTCACCAAAGCAGCAAGTTTGTCAATATTACTATATCCCGAGAATATTGAACATGAGGATCGCGCAGAACCTTTGCACGCACAGATATTGCAAGACATTAAAGTGGAAACATTATTGTTTGTTTTTTTGGCTAAATCACGTTTTAGATGGGATATCAACAACAGTTTAAAAATAACTGCACTAACTATGTACAGATAAGTGCAATGGTAATATGTGTTAAGGTTATAGTTCTTTAATTCTAACATTATAACATGCATTGCAGTGAAACTGTTATACAGTTGAATTTATTTATACCATAGTCCCACAGACTTACACTATTTGTGGCTACATATATGCAAATTAATTATCTGCCAGCAGGAGGCGCTGTTGTAGTGGTAGAGAGCGAGGTTTCCCCGGTAACGCTATACACAAAGCAGAGCTCCACTCACAAACGCTGCTTTATCAGACATTATATGCAAGATGAAATGAAAATGACATCCAATTCCTGTAGCTCAACTGGTAGAGCATGGCGCTAGCAACGCCAAGATCATGGGTTCGATTCCCAGGGAAAGCAAGACCTGATCAAATGTAGAAACTCTAACTTGATTGCAATGTAAGTCGCTTTGGATAAAAGCGTCTGCTAAATGCATAAATGTAAATGTAAATGTATATAAAAACACCCGCTCTGGGGTTCATTTTTTAAACGTGCAGAGCTCAACCAAGCATTCTCCCCATCCCCCGACCATTTCAATTTCCGTAGGCGGGATTTATTTTTGTGATATCACAAATACAGGAAAACAACTTTGTAGTCCAACCGAGCCATTTGTTGTAGTTCTTGAAAAGGGATTTTTTTCTCCCTTTGGAGTGGACTTTGAGATTTGTAACTTTGTAGATCTTTCTATGCCCGAACATACTCACTACACACTGACTAAAATTAAAAAAGTGAAAAAGCATAATAGGACCCCTTAAAATTTTTATTGAGTCCCTGCACACGTAAGCAGAGTTGGAAAGAGTACGAAAATATTCTACTCAAGTAAAAGTACAATTACATTAATTATATTTTAATTATATTTTACTTAAGTACATGTAAAAGTACCAATCTAAAAATCTACTCAAGTGAAAGTAAAAAGTAGCACGTTTAAAATTTACTTGGAGTAAAAATGACTTGATAACAGTGGGAGGGACGAAAAAATGGGATCGTCCAAGGGGTGTCAAACTCAGTTCCTGGGGGGCCACAGCCCTGCACTGTTTATAACCCTAATTAAACACATCTGATCCAGCTAAACTAATCATTCAGGCTTATTTAAAAACTACATGGTATGTGTGTTGGAGCAGGGTTGGAACTAAACTCTGCAGGGATGCGGCCCTCCAGGAACTGAGTTTGACACCTGGGATAGGCCTATAAACAGGGGCACCTTAAGATAACCAGATGCCCCTGGGCTACAGCATTACTGAAGGCCCCCCCTACCCAAGAATTATTATTTTTGTAAGATTTCTGACAATTATTTGTGTCAAAATGCGTTTTTTATTTTAGTTTTTTTTTCTTAATAATATGCCAGTTAACATTCATAACACTGTTCTGCGTAAAATTAACTTGTTTTGCCACAAGGGGGCTCTTAAGAACAGTAGAATATAGCCGGTACATAACCCTTTTACAGACTTTATATGTAGGTAATGTGAAAAGAAAATGCCATCAAAAGTTCCCTGGCTGAAATTTGAGTGTACAGGTATGATTTAAACACCATAAATCACATACAATATTAATTATTAATCATCAGTAGAACGAAACAACACGGCATGTTGGCATAAATCTGATTGTTTGGTGATTGCTAACTGCGTTTTTATTTTGAAACATGCCGTGCTCACGTTTAATTAATTAAATCACAGCCGTATACAGTTTAATGATTACATTTAACCAATACAACGATTACTATTTTCCCATCCCCGGATTTAAAATTTAGACTTTGAAGCAGCACCTGCTTCAGCTGACACATAGATTACATCCATGGTCAGAGTCTGGTCAGTACCTGGATGGGAGACCTCCTGAGAAAAGCAGGGGGTGCTCACCCTGTGATCTGTGTGGGTCCTAACGCCCCAGTATAGTGACGGGGACACTATACTGTCAAAAAGCACCGTCTTTCGGATGAGACGTTAAACCGAGGTTCTGACTATCTGTGGTCATTAAAAATCCCATGGCACTTCTCATAAAGAGTAGGGGTGTAACCCTGGCCAAATTCCCACCACTGGCCCTTATCAATCATGGCCTCCTAATAATCCCCATCCACTTGATTGTCTCTATGACTCTCTCTCCGCTCCACCTGTAGCTGGTGTGTGGTGAGCGCATACACTTGATTGGCTCTATGACTCTCTCTCCTCTCCACCTGTAGCTGGTGTGTGGTGAGCGCACACTTGATTGACTCTATGACTCTCTCTCCTCTCCACCTGTAGCTGGTGTGTGGTGAGCGCACACTTGATTGGCTCTATGACTCTCTCTCCTCTCCACCTGTAGTTGGTGTGTGGTGAGCGCATACACATGATTGACTCTATGTCTCTCTCTCCTCTCCACCTGTAGCTGGTGTGTGGTGAGCGCATACACATGATTGACTCTATGTCTCTCTCTCCTCTCCACCTGTAGTTGGTGTGTGGTGAGCACATACACTTGATTGGCTCTATGACTCTCTCTCTTCTCCACCTGTAGCTGGTGTGTGGTGAGCGCATACACTTGATTGGCTCTATGACTCTCTCTCTTCTCCACCTGTAGCTGGTGTGTGGTGAGCGCACACTTGATTGTGTCTATGACTCTCTCTCCTCTCCACCTGTAGCTGGTGTGTGGTGAGCGCATACACTTGATTGGCTCTATGACTCTCTCTCTCCTCTCCACCAGTAGCTGGTGTGTGGGGAGCACACACTTGATTGGCTCTATGACTCTCTCTCCTCTCCACCTGTAGCTGGTGTGTGGTGAGCGCACTGGCGCTGTTGTCCTGTGGCAGCCGTCACATCATGCAAGTGGATCCTGCACACTGGTAGTGGTTGAGGAGAGATACCCACATGATTGTAAAGTGCTTTGGGTGTACAGCAATACACAATAAAGTGCTATATAAGTGCATCATTAATTAATTAATTAATTAACGTAAGTTACTGAACTCGCACTCTATGATCTTACAGAAAGTTGTCCGATCCAGTTACTGTCACACAGTAGTGTTGTTTCTCGTTAATCTGCACGCTAACATAAATATACACTTGTGCTGGGCTAACATTACTTTACTAGCTTAATGAGCAAAAGCAAAATTGTTCATTCCGCTTACAGTATATCGGTGGAACACGTGGAACATACCAACTACACAAACTGGGTGGGGGGAACCTAAACTGAACCATTCACTATATAGGCTACTACAACCAAGGCGTCGCTGAGTTTGTTTACAGAATGCTGTTGTCACTGCTGCAAACTCCCAAATAAATAATTATTCAAAAAATATAAATTCCCTGCAGCCAGTGGGCCCTCTTTCCAGTGTAGGCCCCTGGGCTTCAGAACCTTGAAGCCCGTGTATTAATGCGCCTCTGCCTATAAATCTCAAACTAGTCGTGTTTAATTAAAGGAATCAGTTATTTAGAATAATAATACATTTGGGCTGTTACCAGGCAAATTAAATCAATATTAACTAAATTAATATTTGCTATGCAGAGGAAACACAGAAGCTTCATCTGAAGTGGCATAGATGTATTTACACACTGAAATGAATGTATTTAGCCTGCAGTTACACATGCAGAAATACTGTTTTGATAAATAAGACATAAAATGTTGAATACTCGTTTGAAACTATAAAAAAAATAAAAATAAAAAATAAAAAAAATTCAATGTGAAATTAAAACAGCCAGTAGGTGTCAGCAAGTCACTATAAAAGTACAAGCAAGACACAGTAGGTGTCAGTCATTGAGATTGAACCGAATCATTTAAACGAAACACTGTCATGTTGCACAGAGATGCAAAACTGTGTATGGTGGCTGTGTTTGGAATTATTTTTGTTGTCGAAATAGAGCAACAACATCCAATATGGTGTCTAAAACGCAAGTCTCTTAATTAACTTTTTGTTTTCTGAAAAAATAATACAGGCTTATGTAATCATGCTGATTTGTAGAGAAAAAACGTCACTCTTCGTGTGATATTGATTTACTATATGAAATGATATAAATATATACATTTTCTGCCCCAATATCTTCAATTTTGTGATCATTCTAAATTAAGTTTAACAGACTGAATCACGCAGTGAAAGAAAGTACTCCAAATGCATGTGGACTAGTCTAATCTACTAGATTTCACGGCACACTGTTTTTGCCAAAATACTGATAATGTCAAATCGCACATCGTTAAAACAACAATTACTATATTATCGCAGACGATATCGCACACCCTGCACCACTGTCTTTTTGGCTAATTTGTGCAAAACCTTTTGCTAAACTGTCAAAGCTTCGTTTTAACCCCCAATGCAATGATGCAAGTATTTACCTTACCTCTACATGCTTGCGAAGGGCGATGTCAAGATTTTATAAGATGCTGGTTTGGTCTCTCAAGGCAAACACAGCTTACACTGCATAATAGAGCATAAATATGGCCAGGGGTTCACTTCATTTCCTTCGAGTTCAACTTCAGGAGAATATGACGGGGTTTGGTTTTCAGCTGGGTCTGCACCATAACGCCTGTCTAGTCCGTCTGCATCTTTCTTGTGATTTTAGCGCCAGTTTGTTCTTCTGCCCATTAGTTACTGCAGTAATTTCCAGGCAGAGATTGTTTTTTTTTTACTCAGTAATTAATGTGTTTTAAAATGTAGTGAAGGACAATACTTCAAACAAAATATACTTGAGTAAAAGTAAAATTACAGATTTTAAAAGTTACTTTAAAAAGTAGAAGTACACAAAAAAGCTACTCAATTACAGTAACGCGAGTAAATGTAATTTGTTACGTTCCACCTCTGCACATAAGCACACAACTTGTACCCCGTTTACAAGTGAATGAGGCCCATTAACTGAATTTTTATTGAGGTTGACTGACTTGCCAAATCTAATATGCAAAAGTAACATTTTGTCCCCGTGAAGCTGAAGCGTAAAGGTCACATTCAGTCCAGTCACCCAGAGGACTATGGTTAATTATGAGTAGTCTGTGTATAGAGAGCGGAGGAACGTAGGGAGGCTTATTCTGCTGCGCTAACACAGTAAATAAACACAACTCTCATCTGACATGCCATCAGACTTTTAAATGACATTATAATCAATAGTAGCTGTGCTCTGCGTTCCTTCAAGTAGTCTTCAGTGGCCCTACCTGACATCACATCCCACAAGGGAATCCAGAACAGAGGACGTCCCAGCGAGTGATTTTCCTCATCTTTATTCATGGGTGTTCTTATGATAAAAATGATGTGTGTACCGACCTCACAGTTAAATTAATAATATTGACTTTAGAAGAGCTGGACCACAGTGCAAACATTTACCAAACCAAATATCAAAGCGCATTATTTACAAGCAGTGAGGGATTTTAGTTCCTTATCTATTTCTAATGGTAAATTACTTTCTAATATGTTGTTGTGAATTGTATTCTATGAAAATTGTATTAAATTATGAAATAATAATATATTAGCTAAATAACAAAATAATAATTACATTTTAACAATAGCATGTATTTTTCAAGCTGTTCTTCATTATGTAAACAATGCTGCAGGTTCTTTAAGTAATTATTCAAGTAAACCGTGATAAAGAACAAATTAAATATATTAATATTATTGACATAATAGACAGCAACAGGTCTGTTGCATAGATTCAAAGCATAGCATTTTTCTAATGACTTAAGACATAATCAACTGTTTACATCAATACTTTGGCAAGAATGTGGTACACCATGAAGAGCATTTTTTTTTAGAGAACATAAAAAAAATACAAATGACTGGAAAGCATGTACAGCAGAAATAGACACAAAAGCTAGCTTAGTTCCAAAACCTATCAGGCTTTCTTAATTGCTCCTTTAAAGGCACTACCCTAGCCTAAATTAAACCTAGAACGCTCTACATAGGCCATACCAAAAGCATTCCTGATATGATTACGAGGTAGATTATTGACTAATCAAGACGTATTTTAGCACAATACTACTGTATGTTATGGCCTCAAAACACTATTTATAGTACGATTTGTAAACTAATACTTTATGTTCGCATCACATAACCAGTTCCAAATATATGGCTTTTCTAACATAGTAAACTCACTTGATAGCTCACCTGGTGCAGCACTGCACGTGATGCAGAGGGTATGAGTCTCGTGAAACATGAGTCATGACACTTAACATAAGGGCTCAAAAAAACATGAAGCTAACTAAAAGGGTTTGGTTGCATCAGCAAATGCCTTTTTATCTCACCTCAACATTATTGGTTAGGTTTGTGGTTGGGTTTAGTGTTGGTAAGTTATTTTCAAATGCAATAGAGCATTAACCTTTCATTTCCAAACTATCGTGATACATACAACAACTCATCTGTGCAGGAAAAAAATGCAAAAAACAACGTAATATCTTTTTCCATTGAGTCTGGGTCGCGAAGCACGAAAAAAGACTCCACTTATTCAACTATAGTTTGGCGTTAGCATGTTCCTAAGCTACGGACATGATGCTCTAACAAATACATAGCACATGCAATTATTGGATAAATAAATGAGCTTGTAATTTGGTTAATTTTATTTGTACTATTATGTATTGAATGAAATAAACAGGCCTATATTTATAGTAAACATTAGCCTAGATGCAATTCTGCATTCTAGAAAAGGATAGATGTGATGCTAGATGTGATGCAAAATGAGGAAAGCAGCATAAGGTTGCAACAACCTTACATTTGGAGCTAGAATATCTTAAAATGCTGTCTAGGTAGGCAGCTCAGGTATTAGAACAGAGCTACTGTCAGTCTGTCAGCTAGTGAAACCAAGTATCTCAGTTCACCTGCCAGTGTTCTCTCTGACCCAGGTTTTCAGGTCTGTTATAAGGACAAACAAGCTGATTTGTACTGTGCTATCACACCCTTCCAAAACAGCAGGAGCATAATGAAGTCATTTGTCAAATCCACTCTATGGGAACAGCAGCAAAATACGAATCCAGCACAACCTGCCAGTTTTCCAAGAACAAAGTAAGGCAGGAAATTGTGCCCTTCTAGATGTTTATTATTCCCTTAGGTGTATTATCAAGAGCAGTCAGATGAATAGCTGAATAAAAACGGGGTTGGAATGCAAAATCTCGTCTGACTTAATTGTTTGAGCTCCCAGTTGAACAGGTAGACACATTTCGTGTGATTTAACAATAAATAGACAATTTTAATTCACAATTGGGTCCTGTTACCCCAATCCAGTCAAGTTCTCTCTTATGCGCTAGGCATGTATGCAGCAATTTTCTCCATGCTCTGTAATTTATGCATAACAAGCAAGAAATCATAACCGGTCAACAAAAAGTTGACAAGGTGATAATGAAACAGTGGAAGACACTCAAGCCAGTTAACCAGCCAGCAGGTGTTCCCAAAGCCACTGCTCACACTCTCTCACACACCTAACAGTGCTGTTAGATGGTAATGTGCAAATGAGCTTTGTTAAGCAGTCATTATATTGTAATGAATAATGTTGCTCTGGGGAAGCACTAATTCAAAGTTGGTTAATTATCACAGTCATCTCTGTGACAATGCAGCACTGTAATACTTATGAGAGCAGCCCACACTTTCCCTATTCATCCCTGTTGATACTGAACACACTGCTGGTTTATTCCTCTTCAAGATGAAGGATCACTCTGAGGGGAGTCAGGTATGTCCTCAGAAGCTAATCGATTGGCACTGTTTCTCCAGAGGAAACGTGAGATTTTCCCTGTTTTCCGCAGATTATATTTGTACCGAGGTTTAGAGCAACTCAAGCTGAACTAATCTATATTGCTCTGGAGTTTTTCACCTGTAATGGATTCCATGTGAGTTATCTTTTCTGGCTCTGACACCCTCCTTGTCAAACAGTCTCCACCTCCAAGTGTGTCTGGGTCCCATATTTCCAATTTATGTGCTCATTCTACGTAAGAACGATTTTGATGACTAGCTTCTTTGAAAATGGAATCATAAACATTACCCTGCACCATAAACCACTATAATTTTAAACTTTCCTTCAAAATACAACTGCAAGGATAGGCACCGTGGGGTAAGCAAGCTTTGCTCAAGGACACAGTGGTGGTACAGCAAGAGTGTGATTACAGTTATTCTCTAGACTACTGATACTTCAGACTGACCTTTCTTACTGCAACCTAGATCCTTAAGCACTGATACCAAGCTTGATTATTACACTCTGATTGCCTGGGTCGAAGAGATTTTAACCATATCCTTGCTGCATCTCTTTGCAAAGAGTCTATTGTGTAAAGGTAAAGTTTGCCGCTACATCTTCTACACAGAGTGCAAAATGGGTCCACGTGGACCGTGAGTGTGTAGACCAAACTTTGCAGCCTCACGCACATCTGAACATTTTAGAGTGCTATCTGGGTTTGTTACAGAGGCTCACTGTAAAATGTGATTTTCATTTTCACCTGAAATGAACACTAGAGGCAGTAAAAAAAGCAAAAAACTTTTATACCCCTTTAAACTAATTATGATGGCAATCTGGGTCAGAGTACTGATTAATAATATATAATAAATTATTTTCATGTAGTTCCTTGCACAATGCTATGCGATCGCAAAACACTTTTAACCATATTGTAAACTAATTTGACATTTGCATTACATGATCAGCTCTGTCTTGACATGGTACACTTGCTTGCTAAGTCACCTGGTACAGCATGGCACTTGCAACGTGGAGTACTTAGGCATGAGTCCTGTAAAACAAAAGTCACAATGGCTAATAAAAGGCTTGTAGAAGCAAGCTGAACCACGACCCCCTCGCCACAACCATGTTTAAATATAAGTACCACCCACACCAAACCTATTCAACATTTGCAGAAACAGCCAAGCTGCTTTAACTTGCGTAAATGTCTCGCAAGCAATTTAAATGTTTTGTATTTGAATTCAAAAGTAAATATAAGAGTCTTAATTTTCTTAATTTTCTCCCGACATGAGAGCCACTGAGGATGCAGTGGATTAATTTTGTTTTCAATGGTAATGCTCCACTCTATACACACACACACAAAAAAAACTGCAGAGAAGAGTGGGGTGAGCTTATTATCAATCAAAGAGACATACACCGAAACGGGTCACTGTGAACAGAACTGTTTTTGATGAGGTAAAAAGGTGTTATTTTACACGACTATTGAGGAATTTTAACCCAAGAATGTTGCAGCCATTTTATGAAGATGCTAAAGAATCATACCAACTTGTGAAAAATTGTCGTCCGAAGTCCCCTTTAACAACAATTATTTAGACTTAGTTTATGAGTAGGTCATTTATTTATTTCTATTTTTCAGGTTTATTTGACAGGGACAACGCACATCAATAATCCATAAATGTGTCAGAATTAGCCAGAAGGCTATTTTGAATCTGCAGTCCTTGGACTTTTTTTACATTTGATTTCCAGATTGCCACTATTCGTGCAACAACAGATTCACCCCAAAAAAAAACAATTGTGAAAACTGAATGTGCTCTTTGAAAACTGAATGGGCTTTTTGCACCACTCATTGGACATTTCATTTTGAAAGTGTTTTGAAACCTTCAAGAAGCAACTTAAAATAATTTAGCAAAAATGTTGCCACAGGTATATTTCTTGTCCAACTGGATTGTGGAATTGACTATACTAATTGGTGGATTCACTATGTGGCAACACCCTCCCCAGCAAGTGGCTTTTAAAAACTAGACGGAAAAAATAGATATAAAACCAATGAAAACAACAGAAGACAAAAAAGAGACAACAACAAAAACGGCTGTGCGAGACGGTCAAAATTAATTTACATGTGATCCACCCATTCTTTTGAGTCCAAAATGTTGCCAGTTCCACTGGCGGAAATAACTTTTAAAGAACAGTGCCTCTTTAAATGTACAAAATTTCTGATACTTTAGCCACTATAAAATAACCAGAAGAAGAAAGAGAAGTAAACACAAACTATTTGCGCTACCAGGGGTTAAATTGGGATTTGTTATGTGGACTCTATGGAGTCAGTCTTTTACAAACACACACACACACACACACACACACACACACACACACACACAGGTGCTGGTCATAAAATTAGAATATCATCAAAAAGTTGATTTATTTCACTAATTCCATTCAAAAAGTGAAACTTGTATAATGTATACATTCATTCCACACAGACTGATATATTTCAAGTGTTTATTTCTTTTAATTTTGATGATTATAACTGACAACTAATGAAAACCCCAAATTCAGTATCTCAGAAAATTAGAATATTACTTAAGACCAATACAAAAGGATTTTTAGAAATCTTGGACAACTGAAAAGTATGAACATGAAAAGTATGACCATGTACAGCACTCAATACTTAGTTGGGGCTCCTTTTGCCTGAATTACTGCAGCAATGCGGCGTGGCATGGAGTCGATCAGTCTGTGGCACTGCTCAGGTGTTATGAGAGGCCAGGTTGCTCTGATAGTGGCCTTCAGCTCTTCTGCATTGTTGGGTCTGGCTTATCGCATCTTCCTCTTCACAATACCCCATAGATTTTCTATGGGGTTAAGGTCAGGCGAGTTTGTTGGCCAATTAAGAAGAGGGATACCATGGTCCTTAAACCAGTAACTGGTAGCTTTGGCACTGTGTGCAGGTGCCAAGTCCTGTTGGAAAATGAAATCTGCATCTCCATAAAGTTGGTCAGCAGCAGGAAGCATGAAGTGCTCTAAAACTTCCTGGTATACGGCTGTGTTGACCTTGGACCTCAGAAAACACAGTGGACCAACACCAGCAGATGACATGGCACCCCAAACCATCACTGACTGTGGAAACTTTACACTGGACCTCAAGCAATGTGGATTCTGTGCCTCTCCTCTCTTCCTCCAGACTCTGGGACCCTGATTTCCAAAGGAAATGCAAAATTTACTTTCATCAGAGAACATAACTTTGGACCACTCAGCAGCAGTCCAGCCCTTTTTGTCTTTAGCCCAGGCGAGACGCTTCTGATGCTATCTGTTGTTCAAGAGTGGCTTGACACAAGGAATTCGACAGCTGAAACCCATGTCTTGCATACGTCTGTGCGTTGTATTTCTTGAAGCATTGACTCCAGCTGCAGTCCACTCTTTGTGAATCTCCCCCACATTTTTGAATGGGTTTTGTTTCACAATCCTCTCCAGGGTGCGGTTATCCCTATTGCTTGTACACTTTTTTTTTTTCTACCACATCTTTTCCTTCCCTTCGCCTCTCTATTAATGTGCTTGGACACAGAGCTCTGTGAACAGCCAGCCTCATTTGCAATGACCTTTTGTGTCTTGCCCTCCTTGTGCAAGGTGTCAATGGTCGTCTTTTGGACAACTGTCAAGTCAGCAGTCTTCCCCATGATTGTGTAGCCTACAGAACTAGACCTTCGAGACCATTTAAAGGCCTTTGCAGGTGTTTTGAGTTAATTAGCTGATTAGAGTGTGGCACCAGGTGTCTTCAATATTGAACCTTTTCACAATATTCTAATTTTCTGAGATACTGAATTTGGGGTTTTCATTAGTTGTCAGTTATAATCATCAAAATTAAAAGAAATAAACACTTGGAATATATCAGTCTGTGTGGAATGAATGTATACATTATACAAGTTTCACTTTTTGAATGGAATTAGTGAAATAAATCAACGTTTTGATGATATTCTAATTATATGACCAGCACCTGTATATATATATATATATATATATATATATACGCACACACATTCAGACCTCACTGGGCCCAGGGGCTATGACTTACTGCAGGGCCCCTCATCACAATAATTTTATATGTAGCTTTAAATAGGATTTTTATCCTATCAACATTTTTGATGCACTGGAATTTCATAATTCTTGTTACCAATTACAATATCACAAAAAATAATACTAGCCTAAATAAAACCAAGCTTACTGAAATAAATAGTCACGAATGACAAGAGAACAAAGATCCATAACAAATCGACCTACTTGGAAAAACTTAAAGCACTGAATAAAAAACATTATATTCTATAAAGTAAATGCACAAATAGACTGCATAGTCTTCACTGCATAAACTCAATATAGATTAATTCTTATTTTACAAAAGGGATTCAGTCAAGGACATAGAGTGATTTTCTTTCTGATGTTTGATTCACATTATTGACACAAATGGCAACAGCAGCTATATTAGGCTGCTTTCGAGGAGTAGTTCACCCAAAAAAAATTATTATTCTTTTGTTTTTCTTAACCTGTATGAGTTTCCTTCCGCTGTTGAACGCAAAAGAATAAAATGCACTATGGGAGTCAATGGGGACCAGAAACCTTCTGGTTATGAACATTCTTCAAAATATCTTCTTTTATGTTGAGGTGAGCAAAGAAATTCATATACATATTTAGCAGACGCTTTTATCCAAAGCAACTTACAGTGCATTCATGCTATACATTTTTTTTGGTCAGTATGTGTGTTCCCTGGGAATCGAACCCACAACCTTTGCACTGCTAACGCAATGCTCTAACCACTGAGCCACAGGAACACATATAGGTTCGGAACATCTTGAGGCTGAGTAAATTATGACAGTATTTTCATTTTTGGGTGATTCATCCCTTTAAAATCTCACCATACAATTCCAGGAACTCACATTTAGCCTACTACACTTCACATGCACACTTAATCTTTAACTAGAATGTTCATGTAAGACACAAATGACTGTTTGTGCCTCTCTTTGGCTCTCAACGGAGGCGGTCGCTTTCTCTCCCCGTCCTCACCCTTATCTTCCCTGCTTTGCTCCCTTGTCTCGTGAGAGACTCTCTCTGCACTGCTCTCCAAACTAAAATATTATGGATTAACTGGTCTCTTAATGCAATTGACACTATCGAAACTTGGGTTTCGGGGAACCTGACTGCCCCGACGGAACGTTCGCAGCCGGCTATACGATGGACGCGTGGGAGAGGTGGTGAATCGTGTGTCTTGCGGCTCTTTCCGTGGAGGACATTGAAGATATCTACCTATTCGGAACCATGATAACAGGTATTTTGCTGATTGGATTAGGCTTTGCCCTGGGTTATCGAAGAATTCAGAAAACGGGAACAGCTGCCCAAAGCCCCACAAGGCTGCCCGTATGATTGAAGCTGTGGGAAGAGCGGTCAGCATTGAGACTGAGACAATAATCGCAATATGGATTCTACCAAGGAGAAGTTCACGGCTTTACAAAGGGAAATTGATTAAAATGGAGACCAAAATGGACAGAGAGTAGCCTGCAAAAATTGGAATGTTTACTCGCCCCAAAGACAAAACAATCTTATCTTTTTCTGGCTCCCCTACAGTGGCCTTGGCAAGGCTGTTGTTGGAATCTACCCCGGGAGTGCAATGCAGTGAGACGCTCTTGCGTTCCTCCCCCACCCTACAGACATTACAGAATGGTCAGGGGGGGGCCCTGACCATTCACCTCTGTTCGCTTCGATCCGCTGGCCTGGTCAAGCGGGTCTGACCAGCGCCGGATCAGTAGCTGCGGGATCAGATGGCTGCTTGCTGGGCCGGATTCACTTCCCCTGTGGCTATGTCGTGTATGTGCTTTTGTGTTGCTGAGGTGTTTTTCCTGTTCTCACACTGTACTCCCCAAGGAGCATAGTCTGGGGTTTATTTTTTTCTCCTCACTTTCCTCATGTAATGCTGTATTTTTCTTCAATTCTACTTGCATTTCACTACTGATTATACTTGTATGATTGTGTATGTGACGAATAATAAAGAACCTTGAACCTTGAACCTTTACAAGGATGCTCGCAAGGACGGGCTTTTTGACACATAACTATGTGTATTTGAACGTTTAAGTTCAAGGCGCAAAGAATAACTAAAGTATAGGCAGGTGCTTTACGCGTGGCGCATTTGCCAAAACTCATTCTGCCCCGCTTTTTTCAACATTGTGGTTTAAAAACAGATTTAAACCACAATGTTTAAAATTAATTTAAATGATAAGCTGTCATGACGCGCAAAACGATTATTACGAAATAACAAAATTATTTCTCAACCCAAAATCGAATATAGACCTATAGAGTTCGTTCAAACACAACAAGCAATATATATCCATCAAGTTAATAATCAAACTATCCTAAAATATGTGGCAACGATGACGCTATGTTTTTATCTACTCCATGTGTCCGGTCCACTTGCTGTTCCACAACTTCCACTCCATCATCAGCTTTACTAAAATAATGTGTTAGCTGGGGATTCTACTGACTAACTCGTGTTTTCCCTCTCTCTTCATTTTTATTTTTAGAATAGCCCTTCTCTCACATTTTTGTTTTGTTTTTGAATAGTTGACATGTTTACGTATCGAAGATTGTTCTTTGCTTGACCATTTCCAGATTACGCCAGAACGAAGCGAATGTGGATGTAGCGGTCACCTGACAGATACACAGGTCTTTCAAAAACAAAATATAAAATAAATGGATTTGATTGGTAAAACAAATTTAAACATGTATAGAATTTATGGAAAAGTTCCAATAAATAATAGCACTAATAAGCAAGGCGTGGTGGGGCTTTGGCGATCGGAGCTATCAATGACCAGTCAATCTACTCCACAGCCAATCACGGGCCCCCTCCTTGCTCTGGCCCCGGGGCTTCAGCCCCACCTAGCCCAATGGTTAATGTGGCCCTGCACGCGCGCGCAAACACACACACTAATATTATAGGTGTTTTATTTTTTGCAAATATGATTTTTTTCTGAAGCAATATTTTCATCAATTTTCTATCAGCTGTGACATAAATCACTTTTTTTTTTATAGGGGGTATTTTACCCCTAACCTCATTATTACTTCGTCTTTGATTTCAAATTCTTACATTTGATCTATTAATACAATTATAATAATGTGATTGTTATTATCTAGCCTATACGTTATCAAATTAAATAATTTACACTGAAGAAATACAACTGCGGCAAATAATGTTATGAGATTGTTTCATTTTTTTTCTTTTAAATAAGAAAAATGGTGGAAAGATATAATTTTTAATAAAAATAAAACGCCAGTAGGTGCCAGTAGTGAGCATTTGAGTCATTTATTCGTTAATTCAAAAGATTCGTTCAAACGGCTGATTCATCAAATGTTTATGCATTATCTAATGAAACTTTTACTCAATTGAATCATTCGAAACACTGAATCATTCAGCAATGAATCGGATGGTTGCTGTGAGATGTGCTGTGATTCCGCCTAAAATGTAAGTGATTGAACTTTTTATTTTTATTGAACTTTTTATTGAACCATTGAACAGTTGTGATGGTGAACATGTGTGATATTGCCTAACAAACTGTATTTTAAATAAAAAAAAAGTTTTAAATTTTATCTCAGTATACTGTGCTGATTTTCTTTTTGATTTCTCCTGGATAGGCTGCGTGAGAATCGTCTCAGTATTTATTTGCAAAGGAACATATGGTTCTCAGTCCCTGCCACGTGTCGAGAGTCATTGAGCTAAAAATGAGATTCAATTATCTCCCTGTATCGGAGATTAGCGGGTCTTACTGCACGTAGGAGAGTGTAGCACTATGCTTTGTACTCGCTCATGTTTCCCGACAAAAGACTGCCGTTGTATGCGGCAGTGCGTTGGTTAACTGCATCACGGATTGTTCTGTCCACCCACAGGTTTCTGATTTCAGAATGTCCTTCGGGTTACCGTTTCAGTGGCTTGCTCAGTTAGCGTGTTGACAAAGCTTAATGCTACATCCGTGAACTCGCTGACATCAGATGAACTCGCCCGGAAAATGTCCCAGTCGACGTCATCAAGAGCCGCCTGTAGCATAGCTTCAGAGTGGGAGGACCAGCACTTCCCTCTCCACCGGGGGTTCCTGAACGAGCCTTTGTTTATATTCCGGTGTGAGGAAAATAGCGGCATGGTCCGATTTGCCAAAAGTCGGTAGTGAGCGGGCATTGTAGGCATTTTTAAACTGAGTGTAGCAATGATCCAGTGTATTCGGTCCTCTAGTTGGACAGAATACATGTTAATGAAAGTGAGCTGCTTGAGGTTGGCTTTGTTAAAGTCCCCTGTGATGATAAAAGCAGCATCAGGATATTTGTTAATGTAGCCGCTGAGCTCATTGTGAAGTTTAGACAAAGCCAAGCTAGTGTCTGCCAGTGGTGGAATGTAAACAGCAGTAACAATGATCGATAAAATCTCGCGGGGCAGATAGAATGGGCGGCAGATAATGGATAGATGTTCCAGATGAGGCGAGCAGGAGCGCGACAGAATGGAGATATTCCTGGGGTCACACCATTTCTTGTTGATCATGAAACACACTCCTCCACCTTTGGTTTTTCCGGCTGTCCTGTTTGTCCGTAAAACAGAAAAGTTATCAGACGGCGTTACAGCAGTGTCCGGGACCGAGGTCATGAGCCATGTTTCAGTCAAACAAAGGATGCAACAGTCCCTTATGTCCCGTTAGAATATTATCCTGGCTCTAAGATCGTCCATCTTATTCTCCAAGGATTGGACATTAGTGAGCAGGATACTCGGTAAAGGAGGACTATGAGTCCTCTCGCTCAGTCTGTTGCGGAGTCCAGCCGTTTCCCATGTTGCTTCTTGATCCGTCGCCTCCGGGGGTTATCCAGGTGGCCATTGTTCTCCTCCGCATTCTGAAGTATCTCCAATAGCCACGTTGGATTTGTGGATAAAGTGTCCTGAAACAGGTTAGTGTAGCGTTGTCCAATGTCCAAAAGTATTCATTTGTCGTAACTGATCAGTGCAGACGTTATGTGTGTAAAAAGTGAAAGCAAAAATACGTAAAAAAGTAAATAAGAGCACAATCTGAGCAGAGGTACCCGAACGGCGACCGAACACAGCGGCGGATTCAAGATTTCCTCACCGGCAGACCTCAAGTGGTGAAAGTAGGCCAGTTCACCTCAAACTCCATCACCCGGAACATAGGAACCCACAGGGCTGTGTCCTGAGTCCCCTGCTCTACTCTCTCTACACACACGACTGCGTGTCCTCTCACAGCTCCACTTCTATTGTCAAATGTGCTGATGATACTGTGTTCTGGGCCTCGTTTCCAACAATGATGAGACCGCATACTTGGATGAGGTAGAGAGACTTACATCATGGTGCCAGGACAACTGTCTCTCTCTGAACGTGAGCAAAACTAAAGAGCTGATTGTGGACTTCAGGAAGAGACAGCAACGGCCCTACACTCCTCTTATGATCAGTGGGACCCCTGTGGAGAGGGTGAGTAGCTTCAAGTACCTCGGTGCAAACATCTCCGAGGACCTAACTTGGACTGCACACATTCAGACACAGGTCAAGAAAGCCAGGCAAAGACTGTACCATCTGCGACAGCTGAGGAAATTCAGGGTCTCACCAGTTATCCTGAAAACCTTCTATTCAGGGGCCATAGAAAGCAGTGGCGAGCGGTGACTTTTTTAACCGGGTATGCTGAGGCTAAGATTGAGACACCCCCCTCCCTCCTCTCTCCTCATTATGGAAGCCAATTTCCACGAATAAATAAAAAAAGGTTATTGCGACGTTATATCTCACAATTCGTACTTTTTTTTTTGAATTGCGAGATAAAAACTCTCAATTCTTACTTTTTCTCAGAATTGTGAGATATAATCTCGCACTTGCGAGTTATATAATCAAAATTACATTATATACACTCGCAATTGCGAGGAGGGGGGGGGGGGGGCTGATATATTCTCAGAATTGAGAGAAACAAGTCAGTGCAAGATATAAAAAAAGTTTATTTTTAACACAATTAATTGTTTATTCAGTGGAGGAAACCATGACAAAGTGGCTTCCATACCTCATCGCTTTTAGGACACACTCAAAGAGGAAAACACTGTGGCAGGTGTCGTTTTAAAAGTATGCACATTCCTTTGTAAATGCACAACCTTTGTAAATGAAATTCATCTCCAATCCTTCTTATATCGTTTCAGGTTTATCCATTGTTATTTGAATGCTAGAAAATTCGAATGCTGATTGTCCTAGTAAAACCTGCCAAATAACTTTTACACGTAGTTACATTATGATCAGCTACGTAATATTCAGAGCGTGGGGCGATGGGGGATTCCCCCAGTATCTGCATCCACACGTATCTGCATCAACTGAACGATTATTTTATATTTTGAGTGAAAATATATATTGAGTGAATAGGAGTTAAAACTCCCAACCAGATGACAATAATAGACCATGCAAAATACCAACAAATTAATAATAATAATAATAATATCTTTAAAATATTAAGTATAATATTATATTTAAAATATAATATTACGTTGCAAACAACAATAAAATCACAGAAGGACTTTAACTGTAAGCGACACAAGTATACGGAAAACAAAGGTATTGTTTCCTATTTTTTCCTGATGTTTGTAATTATTTGAAATTTTATATACATTTGTATAATCTTTTTTTCTATTATTTACTAAGGCAAGTTAACAAAGCTGCGGAGAACCCGCTTACCCGGAAGCTTCCGTCACTGACGTAGATTTACAGAAAATTACAGATGTTTTCAAAAATAAATAAATAAAATAAATGTACATATTCCCAGCACTTTATTAAGCTTTAAGTCGCATCTAAAATGATAAGGTATCAACTTATAATCATGTTTATATTAATTAGCCCGTGAACTCATTCTCTCAGATGGCCTGGGTATGCGGAGCATTCATAGCTTATATGGACAGAACGCCACTAATAGAAAGTGTACTGACTCAGTGCATCTCAGTGTGGTATGGAAACGGCTCCAATCAGGACTGCAACGCTCTGCAGAGAGTCGTGTGCTCAACTGAGCGCATCTTAGGGTCTGCTCTCCCCTCTCTGCAGGACATCTACCTCAAATGCTGCAAAAGCAGAGCTGCTAAAATCATCAAGGACTCAAATCACCCTGGTAATAATAATAATAACAACAATTTGTTACATTTATATAGCGCTTTTCTAGACACTCAAAGCACTTTACATAGTATGTGCAGCATCCACCTGGATGATGCGACGGCAGCCATATTGTGCCAGAATGCCCACCACACACCAGCTTACTGGTGAAGAGGAGACAGAGTGATGAAGCCAATCAGTGTATGGAGATGATTAGGAGGCCATGATGGTCAGAGGCCAATGGGCGGATTTGGCCAGGATGCCGAGGTTACACCCCTACACATTTTCGAAAGAAATCCTGGGATTTTTAATGACCACAGAGAGACAGGACCTCGGTTCAACATCTCATCCGAAGGGGCGTTAGGACCCACACATACTGCAGGGTGAATACTCCCTGCTGGTCTCACTAACACCTCTACCAACAGCAACCTAGTTTTCCTAGGAGGTCTCCCATCCAGGTACTGACCAGGCTCAGCCCTGCTTAGCTTCAGTGGGCAACCGGTCTTGGGCTGCAGGGTTATACGGCTGAAAATCACCCTGGTAACCGTCTTTTCATTCTACTGCCATGTGGCAAGCACTTCCGGAGCATGATGGCAAAAACTGAGAAACTTAGGAGGAGCTTCTTCCCTCAGGCCATCAGGCTCCTAAACTCAAACTCAAACCCGGTCTCATAACATCAGCATGACTCCATTTAATAATCAGTTCACGATTTCACACTTACATCTACTAGCACGATAAACGTAATGCGTATTTGGCGTGTATGGTAATACGTTGTAGGCGTGCTGTCCTGGGGGAGGGCTCCTAGCTGGGAATGGCCCCCCCCCCGTGTGATTAGAATTCTAGTGACATTGGTGGAGAAGGGGTGGTGGAGGGATGCTGCTTAACCGTCAACTAGATGGAGGTAAGACAGCTGTATTTATGTCCCGGGGTTGATTACCTAGATTGTGTACCACCTGTGCTAATTAGCCTGAGTATCTGACGTGCTCCTCCCGAACTTAGTTTATAAACTTCGTTTCTAAACTTCATTAAGATATTCACTATTCTCCATCATCCGTATTGCTGCTATGTTTATACACTGTACAACCTGTTTGCACATTATTCTTGCACATCCCTGTTTATATTATTATGTATTAAGTCTACAGTATACTGTCCTGCACATTTTATTATTCTTATTTTATTTTTTTTAACCCATATTTATGTATATTCTCTTGTGTTGTGTTACATATAATTGCACTGTCCATTGAACGGACCTGACTTACATTTCACTGCTGATTATATTCTGTATAATTAAGTATGTGACGAATGAATTCAAACCTTGAATCCTTGAATTTAATCAGTAGCGCAACCCATCAGTACATGCATCTATTTGCCACTTACTGTAAATGTAATAAAATCAGAATAATACTTGCGTTTTGGTGATTAGATGTCATGTTTGGTTATTGATGTTTTAATGTTACTTGTCTGTCGTTAATGAAATGCGTTAATGTCGAGCCCTGGAGTCTATGTGCCGGGGCCCCGGCCCAATTTAAACCCTGTGCGCTACATACTACTGTGCTTATTATTATTTGAAATTAGCTAATATAATATGATATAAAATACCAGATTGCAACAATTGAATGTAAATGACACAATAAGTGTGGTTATATTTTTATGCAAACGCATGACAGCATATTCAAAAGAGTATGAAAAGCTACAATGCTTTAAGGTGGAAAAACAAGTAATGCAGGCTTACAGTAAGAGGACAGGCTGACAAGACTCCATCCTCCTTTACCTAACCAGCAGTCTGTGTGCAATTAATCCTTCTCCCTCATTAATAATGTCACGCTTTCTTTGTGAACTCATAACATGACCTTCACCTCATGTATCACCACATTAGAGGGCTGTAGAAGAGTCTGTAGCGTTGTGTTGTGGAGTATGTGTGTCAATGTCTACATTTCCTTGTTTCTCACTGCTGTCATCGCTCTGAGAAGCTCAGGCACATTGACACCAGTGCCCACGTTACATGTAGCTAAGATTTGTTTCTGCAGTGTGCTACTTGTACTGACACATGTCACTGAGCATAAGCAGAGACACGAACCACATTCTGTAGCGGCTGGCATGAATAACTCCTCATCTTGACCGCTCCAATCAGCCTTGCGTAAAGCGACCGAGTTACAGAGCATCTGCCCTGTTCTGAATGGGAGGAGTCACCTTGTGTAATTCTTCCGCCTGTTATCGAAGTGTATGCTCAGCCAACTTCTGTAGTCAGTCGGAAGACATCAGGCTCACAGCTGACACCAGACTCACTCAGTCAACCCACTGACTGCAACCTTGCAGGATTTGCCTGCTACGCATTAGTCTAGTCAAATCTGTATCACATACACTGAACCACAGCTAAAAAGACAATGGTGCATTTACATTTTGGTGCATCAAAATATATTATATTGAATATATCAAAATATATTATATTGAATATATATATATATATATATATATATATATATGTATTCAATATTATTTTATAGTGGCTTAACTTTAAGCTCTTGCAAAAAAATATTTATAAAAAAAAACTGCAGTTAATATGTGGAAATTTATTCCTGGTAGTTGTGAACCTACAGCAAACCTGTAAAAATATTCAATTTTCTGGATATGTACCAAAATTATGGATGAAAAAATAACTATTTTGGACATGTGGATTTTAGAAACTAAACTCTTTAGAAACTAAACTCAAACACAGTTTTCACACTCTTAGTTTATTTTAAAATATCTAAAATTATATACAGTATTTATTAGTGTGTTTTGGAAGAAATTACATTGATGGAAAAAATATTTGTAATATTTTGTACGGAAATGGCTGCATATTCTGCCAGATCAGTTTTTTTATAATACATTACAAGTGATCATTTTAGTTATTTAAATATCACGTGTCATATTTTATCTAAAGCATGCTCTTGTCTGACACTTGTATGGTGGCTGAGAGAGCTCAATTCTATTAAATAATTTATATATATATATATATATATATATATATTGTAACACTTCATGGACTTGTATTGGTTTTAATTTCCTCCCTAGGGTATCTTGACTTAGTTTCTGTCTCCCCTTGATTTTGTCATTATGTTCAGGTGTGTCTAGTCCTTATCCTCATTTTGTTCCCTATTTAATTTGTATTCAGTTCAGTGCTTCTTTGTCCAGTCTCCTCTACGTTAGATGTGTGTGTATCCTGCCTACCTATTAACCTTATGTGGATTATTAAAGACTGTTTATCATCATTCCCTTCGTATTCGTGCATTTATCCTACACCACACCATGACAGAAGACTGGGCCTTACAAAGTATAGCGGCATTCTTACCCAAGATTTTTTTTTTTTTTTTTTAAGTTTTTCCCTTTTGGTTATGAATGACCCGGCCATCCCCGTCCTCCTGCTGGAGCAGGGGGATTGCTCTCTCGAGAACCACACCGAGTACTTGTGTTTCTGGCGAACTATACACATTACCCAGGCAGCTGAATCTGCTCGTTCTATCAAGCTGGACTAAACGCCGCCGCGCAGTTGTCCGGGAGGGTCCTCGACAGTGCCTCACCGCCTTCGTCGAGTGGGTACTAGTGTCCTGTAAACCAAAATTCCCCGTGGACCTAGCAGATGATGACACCCAGCCCACTATTGCTGTGGGGCGCCAAAGTCCGAGCCCACCGCTGATGGAGAGCCAGAGCCCGCCGCAACCAGCGAACCATCAGAGTTCGCTGATGATCGCCCCAGAGCCCAAGCCTGTGACGTCAGACCAGATGCGAGAGCCAGCTACAGAGCTCACCACGGTGGAGAGTGTCATGGACAGCGAGAGAGAAGCTCTGCCCACTGCACCATGGCTGGGGGTGAGCAACGCTGAGTGGACTGTTATATGGAGATATATGCAGACATGCCCCCTCTTCTCCTGCCTTCATCTGAACTCTCTGTCTGTCCTGAACTGTCTGACCATCCTGAACTGTCTGCCTGTTCAGAAATGACCACGGTTGTCATTCCCCTGTCAGCCAAGCTCCCAGTGTTGGGAGTCACAATGTGGTGTGTGTGGGCGGCACACACCATCCCTGAACTCTCTGCTTGTCTGAATTTCCCACCCATCCTCCCTCTCCTGGCTCTTCCTGCCATCCCTGCTGCTTCAGCTCCGCCCCCGCTGGCTGCTGTCAGCCCCTCTGCTCACCCTCAGACCACCATCTGTGCGCTGGATTCGCCGCGGGTCTGCCAGTCTCCATTGGCGACATGGCTGGAGGATCCCTTGTCTCCGCCTCCAGCCTCTGAGTCCTGGACTCCGCCTCGGCCCTTCGATCCAGTGGCTCCACCATGGCTCCTAGCTCCCTCCTCTCCGCCTTGATCTGTCGTCGACCATCCGCCGCCTCGGGACTCCACTCCTCAAGCTACAACTCGTCCCTCCTGTTCTGTCAGGCTCTTCCTTCCCGCCAGCTCCACCTTGGTCCTCAGTTGTTTTGGCTCCACCATGGGCTTCCGGATTCCCACCTCCGACTTGGTCGCTGGGGACATCTGCTCCTCCTTGGCCCTCCAGATCCTCAGTGTCACCCTGGCTCATCGGCTCTCCGTCTCCACTACGGGCTCCACCACCACCTGCTCCGCCGCCGTAGGTTGGCCCCCTGGATTTGTCTGCCCTTCTGCCATCATGGCTCCTCCCTTCATCAGCTCTACCATGGGCTGCTGTCATGGCTGTGGCCTGGGTCCCACCTGGCTACTCCTTCTGCTCCATTTCCTTTCTGTCGTCACCCTGGCTTCTCGTGTTTCCTCCTTGGATACCTTTTCTATCATCACCACTTTGGACTCTGTTGTTCATCCTCCTCCAGGTCATCCAACCACCGCCTGAACCTCCTCCAGCCTGTTCGTGCCAACTTTACGCCATCCTTCCACTTTCTCTTCCCTTCTCTTGGCACGGGGACTTTTGGACTTTTGTGTATTGGTTTTCATTTCCTATATATACAGTGCTCAGCGTAAATGAGTACACCCCCTTTGAAAAGTCGAATTTTAAACAATATCTCAATGAACACAAAAAACATTTCCAAAATGTTGACAAGACTAAGTTTAATATAACATCTGTTTAACTTATAACATGAAAGTAAGGTTAATAATGTAACTTAGATTACACATTTTTCAGTTTTACTCAAATTAGGGTGATGCAAAAATTAGTACACCCCACAACAAAAACTACTAAATCTAGTACTTTGTATGGCCTCCATGATTTTTAATGACAGCACCAAGTCTTCTAGTCATGAAATGAACAAGTTGGGGACATTTTGCCAGATCTATCTTTTTTCCATTCTTCAAGAATGACCTCTTTTAGAGATTGGATGCTGGATGGAGAGTGATGCTCAACTTGTCTCTTCAGAATTCCCCATAGGTGTTCGATTGGGTTCAGATCAGGAGACATACTTGGCCACTGAATCACTTTCACCCTGTTCTTCTTCAGAAATCCAACAGTGGCCTTAGATGTGTGTTTAGGATCATTGTCATGTAGGAAAAGTGCACGACGACCAAGGGCACGGAGTGATGGTATCGTCTTCTCTTTCAGTATAGAGCAGTACATTTGTGAATTCATGATGCCATCAATGAAATGCAGCTCCCGACACCAGCAGCACTCATGCAGCCCCACATTAGGACACTGCCACCACCATGTTTCACTGTAGGCACCATGCATTTTTCTTTGTATTCCTCACCTTTGCGACGCCATACAGTTTTGAAGCCATCAGTTCCAAAAACATTTATCTTGGTCTCATCACTCCAGAGTATAGAGTCCCAGTAGTCTTCATCTTTGTCAGCATGGGCCCTGGCAAAATCTAGGCGGGCTTTTTTGTGCCTGGGCTTTAGGAGAGGCTTCTTTCGTGGACGGCACCCATGCATGCCGTTCCTCTGCAGTGTACGCCGTATTGTGTCACAGGAAATAATCACCCCAGTTTGGCTTTCTACTTCTTTAGAACTGCAGTGAACTTGCATGTCAATTTTCTTCAACCCTTCTCATCAGAAGACGCTCCTGACGAGGTGTTAACTTCCGTGGACGACTGTATATGTATATATATATATATACATATACATTAAAATGAAAATAACTATTTTGGGCTTCTGCTTATAAACATGTAAAATGTTTGCACTATTAACATCATTAGCATACACTATTGCACTATTAACATCATTAACATACAATCATTAGCAAATATACAGTAAATGCCAGAAAAAGAACTGACTTGCTGAAAAGTGCACTGTAAATCATGGCTTTGTGGATGGTTGTGTTTAATGCCACAAAAATTGAAAGAGCTGTGAGCTGCTTATCCTCTGTCTCATGTAGACAATGGAAGCTTTATGCCAACTGACAGTCTGTCTTCATCAGTCAGCTAAAGCATCAGGACCAGATGAACCGCACACACAGGTTGCAATCAAAAAGTCAGGGTGGTACTGGAATCACTGGAACATACCCACATTCCAGTAGTTTTAGAAAGATATTTCACATTACATCTTTGGGTGGAATAGATGGAGGACCTTGGTTTTCCATTTAATTACCTTCAAGATATCAGATTCTATCACATTAGTACCAAAAGTGCATGACAAATGGTGAAAATGATCCAAACAACCCAATAATTCAGTTCTGTTCATCTTGTTAATACAGCTAGATGATTGTCAGTATTTGACAATCTTGTTTAAATGCTTCCTTGTGATTTCCCAAATGTCACGCTGTAGGAGGCCAGTTTAGATGGATCAGTAATGAGACTCTGCATATCCCTTGCGCCCCTCCATTTTGGCAGACGCTCACTGTGACAACTGCCTCTGGTGACTGGACACGCTTCCACATTTTTGATAGAAAGACAGTTTAAGAGGAAGAAAGCATCGTAGGCCAGTTTTGGGGTGAGCTCCAAATACTAACGCATGCTATTATACATAATCGTATGCTTAATACTGATGTAGTTAGGTCATGGCTTTCTAAACCTAAATATAATTTCTAACAGACGATAGTGAAAAGGAAAAATGTGCCATGTTATTACAATCTGTCTAATGATTTGGATATTATGTTTTTGCATGTTGTTCATTTTCACCACATTCATTTTTAAGACAAGCATGCTTAACTATTAATAAGCAGAAGTTTAGTTAAAAAGTTACATTAATATATATTTGTATTCTTTTAATTAGTATGTTTGTTCTTCATATCAAAATAGTTGCTATTTAAAATGTTATGTCCTCCACACACTCAGATTGTTCAGAATTACATAAACACACCGAATAAATTAAAAGACAGAACAAAAAAAAAAAAAAACATGCCATTGACTAATTTATCAAAGTATGCTTCACAAGCCACAATTTCAATCTCTAAAAAGCAACAAATTACTTTCTTAGTATTAACTAAATTACAGCATCCATCCATGCAGTATTGTAGCATAATAACAGATATGTTGACTCACTTTGAAATAAAAAATAATGCACTTAATATGAAGTGATTATGACCTGTCAGATATTTACATATCCTTGGACTGTGGTTCCACAAGGATCATTGGTAACTGGTATTGAGAAAATTCAGACTAGAGCTATGTACCCTCTCACATTTCAAATTAAAATCTGTTGCATACACAAAAGTGTTGATTTCACTGGTGTATATAGTGCCCATGACTTTGACCATTCAGTAGTGATTACTGGATGCAAAGGGGCAGCATGTTAAAAGGGTTTCTCTTCTTTTTAAAGATAGTGAGTGTGAGAGAACTTAAGCTGATTCCGGTGCAGAGAACAGCTTTTGCCTCAAGCAGAAGAACTCTGTGTGTGTGTGTGTGTGTGTGTGTGTGAGAGTCTTTCAGCCGGTCAGGAAACCTACAGCAAAAAATTAGCTTTCTCATGCCTGGAAAAAGTCATTATGTGTGCTGTTTCATGTGAAAGCCAGAGAGTCATGGTCAGATGCAAAAGTAACTTCAGCAAGGGAAGCTGCATGCAGCACTACTGAGTGAAAAAGTAACATCCAAACAAATTCCTCTGTAACAGAAAGAGCACCACTGAATGGAATGAAAGACGTGGTTAAGAGGTTAACATTTTACTGGACTGCATAATGTGTTGCGTTAATACTTTAAATTTGATTAAAAAGTATTATTTTATGTACTGTTAAGTCATTTTGCTTTGTAGAATGACATGTTCAGATCCTATATAAGGATATTGCATTTTGCAAAGGAAAGTATTTTTTGTTTATTTTTGGCTTGCTGAAACAACAGGGGCTGAACTGACACTTTTAACATGGATGGTGAATAACATAAAAGATCATACTGCTGACGTTGAAGACTTCGTTGTTTTGTTTTTATTTTTGTTAACAATATTTGCCACAGCTGATTAATAAATAAATAATAGTAGCAGTAAAAAAAAAAAGAATCATTCATACACAACTAATTACATGGGCAGATTATCGATTAGTAAGGGCTTATTTTTTTGTGGTTCCTTACACAATAGAATGTTATGACCTCAATTCACTTTGACCATAATGCATAAATGTAATGTTTGCATCATATAACAAGCTCCATATGTAAGCTTTTTCAAACATAGTAAACTTGCTCTCTAGCACACTGGTACAGCACTGTGCTTGTGATGGAAAGTGCTTGAATATAAGTCCCGAGAGCCACAAGTGCTCAGAAACTTGTAGAAGCAACCTAAAATGACATGGTTACTTCACAAAATGTGTTTTAATCCCATATTTACTTTTGTTAACACTATCAGTTAGGTTTATTGTTGGTGTTACCTCAGTTTCAAATGTGATAGTGCATTAACCTTTTAAAATGTATAACAACCAATGGAAAAATAAATAAATAGATGTTGCCAGATTCATGTTCCACTGTTTTGGATAAAACTGGATCCACTTTTAGCATCACTCACTAGATATTTCACTTTGAAAGTGCCAGAAAATGTGTAAGAAGCAGCATAATGTCATTTTGAAGAAATGTCGCTACAGGCACATTTTTTTTTTAAATTAGCCTGGGTTGAATAAACAGCTTTTTCAAGGCCATTGATATCTATATTTATGTGAGTGTTGTATAAAATATGTTTTTCACAACAACATTTGCATACATATTTTAAAGAATGATGTAATTCAACATTAACTGAACTGCAGTTTAATACGCAGAGAACAAAGGCATTCAATTCTGTTACAGTTCGAAATACATGCTTCACCTTTAAGTGCTGTAAAAAGGATTTAAGAGTGTATATTACTCTTGAGCGAAATTAGCATCTCCATTATTCAAAATCAAGAGCACAGCAGGAACGATCCTGTCTGATTTAAACTCTGGCCACGTTGCCAAAGCAGACAGGGAACGTTAATTGATTGGGTGCAGACCATTATTCAATGTGTTTAGCTCTTTAAATGTTCAAACAAATAAAGTTCACTTAAAAAATAAAAATAAAAACCTTCAGTCTCTTAGAGCAACTCTATCCTTGAATGGTAAAATGATAAATACAGTTTTGTTATAATTTAGTCACTTATTTCTTTCTTCATGATTGGAGATGTTTTGAAGATTGTTCACATTGACATTATGGCTTTCGGCTGTCAACCTCAAAAATGGACAAAAAGCATCACAACAGTAGTCCATATTCACTACTATTATATTGAAAATATTGCAAGAAAACTGCAGCAGCATTTACGTTCACTGTTTGGAAGAGATCAGCATAAGCAACGTTCTTTCTTCATTTTGTGTTTCAAGAAAGAAACTGTCATACAGGTTTGGGACTACAAGAGAGTTTACTTGTACTTGCTCTGTTCTAAAAGTACAAATAAAATATGATTCATTCATGGATGTGACATCAGTTTTTTTTCTCTCTTAACAATACAATTTTGAAACATTTGTGGCTTACATTCAGGTGTGACTTATTTTCCAGATAACAAGGCAATCCTCAAAGGCATCTAGCCTGTTACCTATTGAATTTATTTCAGCGATTTAAGGTTGATGAGCCATGTTTAAAAGTTTGGAAAGTTTCTTAACTCCAGTCCTCCAGTGACTTGTCTTCCCTTTTTTTTTACTTGCCTTTGTGCAGTCACTGTATAATTGATTTTGCTGTGTCTTTGCTCCAGGAGACAATTAACAGCAGATTAGACCTTTTTTCTTAAATAGTGCAACTTCTCCCGAGTCATTATTAAATCCATCACAACAAAAGAGACGTGCAAACATTATTATGGGGGAAAAGGTGTTTTTATGTAATAAGCTTTATGAAAAAGTTAGACATAAAAATGAATGCCTGATAAAATCTTGGTTGATCTACACTGTTTTTAATGTGTTTTATTGCCAGTGGTGTTGCTGAATGTCAAATATTACAATAAAGCAGAAGATTGACACTCGACCTGACATTTAGGGATATTGTCTGTGTACAGGTGACACCACCTTTGCAGATTTCACCAAATGCTCACTAAATTTCACCAAATGCCACTCTCACGCTTCAAGATGAGCCTAATACTAAGGTTGTCTCTTTTTTGTGCTTTGATACCACAGACAGACAGAAAGAGTGGGACGCGGAGTGGGAGTGGAGATCTCCACTGGGATCTCTGACTGTCTTCGACAATATAGACAGTACAAAAGAGCAAGACCAACAATACCAATGAAAACATCGAATGCTACAATACCGCCAGAGGCATTTCAGAGAAAGCACAAACAGAAAAGAAAGAAATGGAACAAAAATGCAACACAATTTTATATGATTATGTGTCGTAAATAACTTAATTTCGTGACCTTTCTTTTTGTACCACACTGGCTTCTTCCACACTTCCGACTGATATGATTAGCACTTTAAACAGACTCGGCATCTGCTGCAGTTCTTCTTAAGGACATCATCAGAGAGCACAAGACTAACCCTTAATATTTGTTGCTATTTGGGTCAGTCCAGTGATTTTCTCAACAGTGGCATGACACATTTTGGAGACAGATGAGAGGATAGTTGACATCTTGGCAGAGATTGGCATTTTGATGGATGGCACTGTAAATTGTGGTGTGTTTTCAAGGAAGCTGGTCATCTTTTTTGGTCATGGCTCAAGGCACTTGGATGGGTTCTTATTACAGTCACTCGGTTCACATTCTTTTGGCACAAAAATGTAAATACAAAATGTGTAGTTCTTTTTCAAAATTAGTCAACAGTTTAGTATTGGGACCAATTTTCACTATTAACAAGTTGCTTATTAGCATGCCTAATATTAACACATAGGTTGTTTATTAATCCTTATAAAGCACATATTCTGTATGACCATATTCTACATCCCTAACACTACCCAATGCCTAAATTAACAACTACCTTACTAACTATTAATAAGCAGTGAATTGGAATTGTATTGAGGTAAATGTCAAGGTTACTGGTTTGTTTATGGTGAGGATTGGACCTTAAAATAAACCCAACATTCTGATGGGATGAGCCACATTCAAAGTTGTTGAAAAATCGCATGTTTTACTTGATTTTACCATTCATTTGGTATATTTCCGATATGTAATTTAGGTTGAAGAACAAAATATGATATGTTTATCACAGACCTTTTAGTCGATTTACACATAAATTGAAAGCTATTACTCTAAAATCCATTAGAAATTCCATTAGAAACCATGACTCAAAAATGCTAATTATCTCATACATTTCATGGCTACAAATTGATCAGCTAAAACAAGGGTTCTACAGTGATACTGCAGGGAGTCCAACAGTAATTGTTTGATGTTAAATATTTAAATATATTTATTAATTTTACAAAATTGTGTTAAACAAAACTACAGTATTATTCTCACCCCAATCAAAGATTGAAGTTAGTTAAGAGTTTAGTTAAATGTTTGATTGCCATTAAAGGAACAGTTCACCCAAAAACAGAATTTACTCACACTCAGGTCATACAAGATGTAAAATAATTTTTTTCTTCATTGGAACAGTTTTGGAGAAATTTAGCATGACATCACTTGCTTACCAATGGATTTATGTATTGCTTTATTTGAGAATAAATCTAATTCCATTTTCTGTTTCTTGTTTAGTAAAAGCATTATGTAATATTCAATACGTGTTATTGGCTCTGCTATATTTTAATCCATTATACAGTGATTCCATAATCTGTAATAGGGAAAAAAGAGGGACGATGGAAATGTAAAAGATAGCAGAGAGAGAAAGAAGGCAAGATAAACATGTAGCTGTATAATATACATTAATACCACAATATTTCTTACATTTATATATGTATTTGTGTGTATGTGTTGTGCGCTGTGTGGGAGAATGTGCTGTTAGCTTGCATAGAAATGTGAACTGAAACAATGAGCCTAACCAGAGATGTATTTGGAGTAATCCCAATTACTGCTGCAGCTTGCAAAGAAAGGCCATGTGCTTAGCCAGAAATACTCATGCTGATGGTGGATGTGACATATAGAAGACTTAGATCATGCATAGAACAATGCAAATGTATTTGTCCACCCACATGTAGCAGGAGTGTTTGACTGGTGGGTGGTAGAAGGTTATTAACAAAGGCATATAGGTGTAAAAAAAAAGAAAAAGATCCTATTCATTTTCTGCTTGAACATTATCCGTTAAGTTGACAGAGGTTCCTTTTAATAGAATAGTTCATGCAAAAACTGAAAATCTGCTGACTTCCAGGTCATCCAAGATGTAGATGTGTTTGTTTCTTTATCAGAACACATCACTTGCTCACCAATGGATCCTCTGCAGTGAATGGGTGCCGTCAGAAAGAGAGTCCAAACAGCTGATAAAAACATCACAATAATCCACACGACTCCAATCCATCAATTAGTGCCTTCTAAAGTGTTATCATCTTTGTAATAAACAAATCCATCATTAAGACATTTTAAACTTCAAATACTTGAAGTTCAAATACTTTTTTTCCAGTTAAAAAAAAAGTCCTTTATTTATAATACTGCTTTCTCCAGTGAAAAGTTGAGTCGTCTGAATCAGGAGAGAAACAGATCAAGCACTGTTCACAAAACTGTTCTAAACAAATATGTTGCAAAAATGGCTCAGAAGTGTTCTAAAAAAACACTTGTATGATAATAAAATGTTTGACATTTTATTATCTACTTAAATTAAATTCATACATTTTTAGTGTGGTTCAAATGTCTTAATAGATTGTGGGGCCATTGTATCTAATACAGAGTAACTGTTGAGCAGAATTTTCATTTCATTAATAAGAGTGCTAATTGCATTATTTGTAATGTTGGGAAGAATGTTTTGCTGAACAGTCGCTGCATCTGTCTCTTAATTTGGCACAGAGCTCCAATACGCACACTCAACCTCTTCATCTGTGGCCTTCTCTCTGTTCCAGTTATTTCACAGAATAAAATGAAAGAAATGCACCCATGCTCTTGATATGCAGTACACTGCATACAGCAGCAATTGTTTTTATTTAAGATTACCCCCCAAAGTGTCAAATATGCCCAGTTTTATGTGTGACTGATTGATATTTAATTCTTGTCTAGACATGAATTATGTACACTAGTTAAATCAATACACTTTTCAGTCTTTTACTGTGTTTTTTAGTTTATTCTGTTGTTGATAAATGTATAAAAGTTGGATTATTATAGAACTAGTTGGGAATTACTTTCTGACCGGATACTCTAGCTTTAATTATTTGTTTTGACTAAATCTTTCTGGTGACCCAAAAGCATACAAGTCTACTTTGCTCAATAAAGAAAATGATTCAGAATGAGACATTACAGTTATGTCTGGACAACCTGTTCCTTTCATCCAGTTTGGACGAGCAGCTAGATAGAACATCCACAAAATCCACAAAAAAGGCTTTTTTTCATTTCTGAATACTTTTATTCAGAAAGGATATTTTAATTGATCAAAATAACTTTATATTCATCAAAGAATGCATATAAAAAGAAAAACAGAAAAAAAACCTTAAAGGGTGGTCGATTTCGATTTCACTTTTTTAACATTAGTTAGTGCGTAATGTTGCTGTTTGAGCATAAACAATATCTGCAGAGTTGCAGCGCTGAAAGTTCAATGCAAACGGAGATATCGTCTTTTAAAATTCTCGAAGTTTAATGCCTTCAAAAACGACTGGTAAGGGACTACAACGAGTTACTTCCCGGGTCTGATACGTCACAAACCCAGATAAACCCAGCCCCCAGGAACATGTAAAGAAGAGGGCGAGGCCATGCTGCGCTGCTTTAGAGAAGAGGAAGAGAAAACTAGGGATGCATGTAAAAATCTATTAATTTGAATCGCGATTCTGTCTTCTAACGATTCTAATGGATTCACAAGTTTCAAAATCATTAAAGCAGCGGTTCTTAATACTGTTACTTGTGTCACCCTGCTCTGCATCTCTCTCTCTCTCTCATTCAGATCGTCAGATCAGCTCCAACAAACTGTTCCAATTGTACACTTATTTTCACACAGCAATGGGAAGCATTATAAATGGACACGCATGTGGTTGCTGTGCTGTATTAAAGCTTTAATCAGGATAAAACCGTATATTAAAAGCTAACAGAAGCAGTAGCACTTACAAATAGCAGCCTATTTAAAAGTATGAGACAACAACAACCAAACATATCATTAAGAGCCGTGCTTGCACAAGTTCTGCACGATCCTCTTCACTAATATCCTCTGGGTCTCAATCGGGCTCAAATTGATAAGCATTATAGACAACACCACTGATTACAATTCAACCGGAGCACATGCCACTGAGGTGAGGGGCGGGACGTTCAGACGTGCAGTAGAGGCGGTTTAGCGAATCACAACACACTGAGCCAGCTAACCAATCTCAGCCCATTACGTATTTCTGAAGGAGGAGCTTCATAAAACCAGGAAATAAATTGAGGCGTTTGTCAGAGAAGGGACAGAGAAGTGTGGAATAAAGGTAAATTATGTGAAAAATAATGCGTTTAAAAAAAAACAAGCATGAACACATGCTAGACTGCATCCCATAAACACAATCAAGCCTAGAAAAAAACCAGTCAACCACCCCTTTAAGAAGCACAACTGTTTTTTTAAATTCATAAAAGTAAGACATTTTTATTGTGCACCATATCAGTTTATTACAGTGTTTTTTACAGGATCAAATGACACTGAAGACTGGAGTAATGATGCTGAAAATTTTGCTTTACATCACAGGAATGAATAACTTTTTAACAATGTTGTCTAGGTGAGCAAGAGACTTATTTAATTAATCTTCTGACATCAAAACATTTTTCTTCTTACCTAAGAAATCCCAAGACTAACAGTGGCAGATAAGGCAAAAAAGTAAATGAAATAGAATAAAATGAAAATTTAATTAATAATACAATACATTTAAAATACATGTAAATTCTAATTGATGTTGACTCCCTATACAAGTCAGTATCTTATGTTAGAAAATTATAATAAAACATATTTTTTTACAAAAAGAGGGAAGCAAATACTTTGCTAATACTATTGTGGTGAATTAAGTGATTATTACCCAGACATGCACAAATATCAACACTCAAAATACAAATCTCAACAATTGTGAGGATCAAGCATGTAACTAAAGACTGGAATACGCTATATGGAATACAAATCTGAACAGATTTTAAAACACTAGGCATCATACACTCACTGACTTTGTAGCAGTCACAGAGGAAAACTGACATTATACACTGAACGAATGAGGATCATACATTACCAGACTTTAAAGTCCTTCCGATCTCAACAGACTCAAACAGAAATGTGATCTTTGCTGCTTGGAGACTACAAATATAAAGAATCTGACAAATAAAAATGTGTTCTAAAATCTGTTCAAAATACCAAACATGTTTGACTGGATAGAATAAAAAATCGGAGTCTGCGACCATCATACACTACATGATTTTCTATGAAAATTGTCGATTTAAATCTGCAACTGACTCTGATTGTCGGCAACTATTTTTAACGTGTTCTGACTGTAAATTGGAGGAAAATTGGAGCAAAAATCATGTAGTGTATTCCAGCCTTAAGTGTGCACAGCAACCAACTAAACAAAAACCAACAGTTGCAATACATTTACTGTAAAAGTAAGAAACTAGTAGTTAGCAATATACTGTCATTTCAATCATTTTTTACATTTAAAGTTATCAGAGAGAACTATCCTAAGCCAAGATGGATCCGGAGGTATTGTAACTCCTCCCAGAGACTAGATAAAATTACAGGCGAGAGGATGATAAGAGCTGCAATGCAGGGGCTAAAATCATCAGGGAGCAATTGAGCAGATTCACACTGAGCCTATCCAGCACAAAAACACACAGGGAACACTCGCTTTCCTCTTGCCCATTCTCACTTTCTTAATATTACAGAGGCACAGTGCTGGGATACCAATGCCCAGATTTAATTTCAATGATTATAGTTCATTGTGAGGCGGGACAGGTCCAGCTTGATGAACACTTGCGTAGCTGGCCTGCAAATTAAGATTCACTCAAACACACTAGAGCGCACTGTTAAGCACTAGCTAGGGAGGTTAATTCTGCAGTGCTCCAATCACACTCCGGTTAGCATGATTGTGTTATCACCTACGATAAGAGCAGACAAATGCTTCCTGATACATTCCTCATTTTATTTGCCAATTACCCTCGGAGACCTTAATTCGGTTTGAGACGTGTGATGGAGATGAAGCCCGACGTTGATATTCTGAGTCCGAGGCTCATCGTTGTTGAGTGTATGTGAGGATATTCTTGAAATATTTCAGTATATGTCTATTAATGACTGGTTTCTGCCACCATTGCTGACACAGACACCTTTGATGGGAAGCTTCATTAGACCCAGTGGGCCAGTTTGAAAGCCACGTGGGAGCCCTGTGGAGATATTATTGTAAGATAATAGATGGGAAAAATAGATGGGTTCTCAAAAAAATAGATGGGTTCTGACTAGCAACCATCCAGAATGTTAGTTAATGTGGTACAGCTTTATAGTTGTTGTTATAAAATAATGAATTGCAAGGTACAGTGTACCTACTATAGTGCTCATGTTGAATTGCAAAATACTTTTTCTGCTATTGAGGTGGGATACAGGTAAGGTCAACAGTGTAATTAGATGTAACTATAGAAATAATGAAAGATGCAATTACAGATAAGTCAGTATTTTCAGATGCAAGTACAATGTTGAAACATGTATGTATTGCACAAAGTAAGTTCATTGTATTAAATCATTCATTTAAAAGTAAGTGCACAGTAGTTAAGGACACTTAACCAAACCCCATTTAATCCCAAATTTTTTTTAAAGCATGTGAAAAATTGTGTTCTCATTCATAGGTTCACTCAACGCTGCTAAGATAGTACGCTAAGATGCTTTGGGAACGCCTCCTGGGTGTGCCGATTGTCTGAAGCCCTTATAGAATTATGCCAATTAATTGGCTGATGATGCGGATGCCGTCATCAACGTTCTTACGTCGCCTCCTTATACTGGTGAACTCGCCATCTGCTCCTCAGATTTCTCTGCCTTCACGAAGCGGCCATATTAGCCCTTCTGTTGTGATTTTTCTTGTCCGATTTTGATTGTTTTCTCTTGGGATTTCTTTGTTTGCACTTCGGTGACTGCCGTAGTGGAACTCTGTTCTCCTCGCGGTGAAGTGCCATGGAGTATAATTGCTGTCAGCCACTGTGTTCTCGCTCCATTGCGAGTGACGACCAGCACAGTAAGAGAGTTAAATGTATGGATTTTTCGCACGTGCGCGCGAGGCTGTTTACAGCATCTCGAAATGCACATTCTGCAAAAACTTCCATCTCAAAACCCAACACTAGGCTCGTGGTTTTTGAAAGGGGCGTCATCCATTTTTCCCCATCGTGCTCCGGATGCTGCTGAGAACTTCCGTGAATTCACGACCAGGGGCTCGGATGTGGAGCTCGAGGCGATGGAGAGCGAGCAGACAGGCTTCAACCTTTCTCTCCCTCTCTCGCCTGAGCACGTGTGAATTCTCCGGTTGAATTCGTGCAGGAGTATTTATGTCCTAGCACAAAGGCATGCAACACCGTTTCTTTCAGGCAAGATGACGTGTTATTCACAGCAGCATCTCTGCATCTAATTCTGGGAAATGTGGGCTTGCTTTAGCCGATGCTCTCCCACCTAGCGGCCAGGAAGCGCAGGCTTCTGCGGCCTACTCAGAGCTTGTGGACGTGCTCGCCACTGAAAAGCTCTCCATCGATTGGCCCGTCGAGCCCTGCGAATCTCAGTCGTCTAATCTCGACAAGCGTTTCCTTAGCGGCCCAAATTCAAGGCCTGAACGGAGAAAGCTACCATTTTTCAGCGATCTGCATCATGAGATCTCCAGATCCTGGAAACAGCCTTTCTCCTCCTGCCTTACTTATGCGGCAGCCGCTGACTTCACCAGCCTAGTGGGTTCTGTGGAGCAGGGCCATACTGCCATTTCAGTGATCGAGAACATGCTAGCCTCTCACCTCTCACCCTCTTTGGCGCCTTCATGGATGTCCCGCACCCTCCTTCCTACCAAACCAAGTAGGACCACTTCCGCCCTTATCAGGAAGTTGCAGCTGGTCAGGCAGGCATGGCCCTCCATACCAGGCGGATGTCCTCAAAGAGATGGATGAGGGTGGCGGCTTAACTCCAGAGGCAGTCAAAGAGCGCCGTAAAGCCACGGACTTGGCCCTTAGAGCCATCAAGCACACTACTCGTGCTGTAGGACGCTGTATAGCTGCAGAGCGCCACCTATGGCTTATTCTCACAGAGATTCTTGTAAAGGAGAAAGTTTTTCTTCTTGACGCCCCCATCTCTCAAACTGGACCATTTGGGGAGGTAGTCAGCTCTATGGTGGAGAAGTTTCGGTCCAACAAGTCTCAATCAGCTACCCTCAGGCAGTTTATGCCTAGGACGACGAGGGACCACTCCAACACCCCCTCCTCCTCCTTGTCTAGAGAGTGCTCCTTGCCCAGGAAGGAGACCACCAGTAGGAGTAGCGCCCCAGCTCATCCCCTCTGTCCACGGTCTGGGGAGCCCGCAGCCGTCCATTGCTCCACCAGCGACCTTGCAGGCGGATTGATCTGAAGCGGCCCGACAGGCCTGCCGCTCCATTCCCCCCCTGCTTTAGCACCCCCAACAAAAAAATCCTGGAGCCGGCACTGGTACACTTAGAGAGCAAATGACATTTGCATTATCTAAAGAAAGTCTAGTTCAAGCACTCTCAAAAATTCCTACTAACATCACTGAAGCAGCTGTTTACACTATGAAATTAATATCTAACTTACAGATTCATACACACATCTGCATTTTATTGTTTCTGACGAGAGATTTCGCCAGAAAGAGTTAGGCTATTCAGTCAGTGAGCGAGTTAAAAAACACTGGCATTTTAACGATGACTCATCTGAACACCTCTGATTGGTCATTCATTCAAAAGCTCAACAGCATAGTGCGTCATTGGTTGTAATGCGCAGTGCTGTAAAAACGCGTCTGTCTCTGGCCCAGCGCCAACCAGCGAATGCAAATTTGAATTTAGCTGAACTAGAAAAAAATATAAATAACAAATGATTATGATACAGCAATATTTGTATAAAAAATATTTTAATATAACTAATTACACAGCCCAGATACTCATAAAAAATTGTAAAACTTTAATTTAGTTACATTAATGAACTTTCTGCAAGATAGTGAATTCTTCTTTGTCATTACAAACATCAATGGTTTCTAATCAATAGAGAGAGAATTGCTCTTCCATAACACAATTAAAACACTCTAGGACAATTTGCCTATATATTGTTCAACTAAAGGAAAGAAGGTATAAAAAGACTTTAAGGAATAGTACACTCATTTTTGTTTCTGTTTCAATGGCTGACATATATACTGAAATGTACTATCCGGGCAAGCTGGCTCCTTGAGGGGCATACATCTGGTTTGTGGACATGGAGAAGGCTTTTGAGTTCCCTGGGGTGTCTTCTGTAGGCGCTTTGGGAATATGAGGTACCAGGACCATTGATTCGTGCCATCGGGTCCCTATACAACCATTGTGAAAGCTCGTTTTCATTCTCAGTAGTGAGTCAAGATTGTTCCCAGTGCCGATCCTGTATGTAATATACTCTGCTCTCTCTGTGATGTTTTCCTGATAGCCTCGTTGTGCTGTAACATTCAAAACTTGTTTTCTGGTGCGTGTACAGCGGTGGGAATGAGGGTCAGCACCTATATGTCCGAGGTTGTGGATTTCAAACTGAAAATTTTGGATTATTCATTTCGAATAGTGAGTGATTCACTTTGAAGTAGAAGAGTTCAAGTGTATTCGTTTTTTCTGTTCATTAGCCTGATAGCCTGAGGGAAAAAGTCAAGTCATGTCACCTTTATTTATAAAGCGCTTTTAACAATACAAATTGTAACAAAGCACTGCACAGTATCAAAATAGGCAAATTGTGTTAATAATGTAAAATTACAGAATTTAACACTCAATTTTCAGCTGAATGCATTTCATTATTGAATTTAGTAATGGGATTTTCTTAGTAATGGCTCAGTTCAGTTTAAATAATATCTGTGCAATCAAGTCGATGATCTTGCTGGAAATGAAGATTCCCCAACTAAGCAAGCCAGAGGCAACAGCGGCAAGGAACCAAAACTCCATCGGTGACAGAATGGAGAAAAAACCTTGGGAGAAACCAGGCTCAGTCGGGGGGCCAGTTCTCCTCCGGCCAGACGAACCAGTAGTTTGTTCCAACTGCAGCAAAGTCAGAGTGTAAGTGGTCCACTGGTTCCAGTGGTCTTTCCCCGATGGATGTCTAGGTGATGAGGTTCTCGCTGGAGATCTGTCTCTGGGGCTCATCTATGTGTCCTAGACTCCGCTGACGTTCAGGGCTGTAGAGGTTGCCTCTAGGTGCTGATCCTCCATTTATGGCAGACTTTGGTTAAGTCACTATAATCGCTGATGGTTGGCTTTCTCTGAGGTCCTCCGAGGGGTTGTCATCGTCTCTTCTCAGGTGTTCGGTCATCTCAGATCGTTTAAGGGTTGGATCCACACTGAAGCTTGTGTAATTCCTAGCAGAAACATAGAAACAATAAGACAATTAGCGTTGCAGTTGTTCCATCCAAGAATAACCCTGGATGAAATGATCAGTATAACCCCAGCTAAAGCATAATAATGTGCATTTGTTCAGATATACTGGCAGTACAAGATTGTGAGATGCATTATATGAATGCTTGGCTAAAAGAGATGTGTCTTTAATCTAGATTTAAACAGAGAGAGTGTGTCTGAACCCCGAACGTTATCAGGAAGGCTATTCCAGAGTTTAGGAGACAGATATGAAAAAGTTCTACCCCCTTTAGTGAACTTTGCTATCCTAGGTACTACCAAAAGTCCAGAGTTTTGCGACCTTAGGAGCGGGTTGGATTGTAGCGTGATAGAAGATTAGTTAGGTATGCAGGAGCTAAATCATTTAGGGCCTTATAGGCAAGTAATAATATTTTGTAACTGATATGAAACTTAATAGGTAACCAGTGCAGAGACTGTAAAATTGGAGTAATATGATCATATTTTCTTGACCTGTTAAGGACTCTAGCCGCAGGATTTTGTACTATCTATAGCTTGTTTATTGAAGATGCAGGACAACCACCTAGCAGTGCATTACAATAGTCCAGTCTAGAGTTCATGAATGCATGAACTAACTTTTCAGCATCAGAAACACTTAACATAGTTAATCCGTAGCTTGGCAATGTTTCTAAGATGGAAGAATGCTGTTTTTTGAAAAAAGCTATCCCTCGGTCAGCTAGTGCGGGATCGGATGCTGCGGAGACGTCTCCCTGAGGGCAACAGAGAGTGCAGTCTGTGGAACGGGTGGCTGGAGTCCTTGATGATCCTCCTGGCTTTCCTTATACACCGCCTGGTGTAGATGTCCTGGAGGGAGGAAGCTCACCTCCAACAATGTGGAGGGCAGTTCGCACGACCCTTTGCAAAGGTTTGCGGTTGCCAGCGGTGCTGTTTCCAAACAAGGTGGTGATACAGCTGGTCAGGATGCTCTCCACAGTGCAGGTGTAGAAGGATCTGAGGATACTGGGGCTTATTCCAAACTTCCTCAGCCATCTCAGGAAGAAGAGGCGCTGATGTGCCTTCTTCAGCACTGCATCTGTGTGAGCGGACCATGTGAGATCCTCTGTGATGTGAACGCCGAGGAACTTAAAGCTGTTTACCCGCTCCACAGGAGTCTTGTCGATGGTGATCGGTGTGTGTTCTCTGCTCTGTCTCCTGAAATCCACCACCAGCTCCTTGGTCTTGTCGATGTTGAGTGAGAGGTGGTTCTCCTGACACCATTTAGTCAGGGTACTCACCTCATCTCTGTAGGCTGCCTCATCATTGTCAGTGATCAGGCCTATCACCGTTGTGTCATCAGCAAATTTGACAATGATGATGGAGCTGTGTTTGGCTGTACATTCATGTGTGTACAGGGAGTACAGGAGTGGGCTGAGGACTCAGCCCTGCGGAGCACCAGTGTTGAGGACCAGGGGAGATGAGGTGATGTTGCCCATTCTGACCACCTGACTTCTGCCTGTCAGGAAGTCCAGAATCCAGCTGCAAAGAGATCTGTTCAGTTCCAGAGTCTGGAGCTTCGCAACCAGTGTGGCAAGCACTATGGTGTTAAATGCTGAACTATAGTCCATGAACAGCATTCTCACATATGTGTTCTTATTTTCCAAGTGGTAGAGAGCAGTGTGCAGGGTGAAAGCAATAGCATCGTCTGTGGAACGGTTGCTGCGATATGCAAATTGTAGTGGATCCAGTGAAGCAGGCAGCACAGAGCAGATGCAGTCTCTGATGAGTTTCTCAAAACACTTGCTGAAGATGGGTGTCAGAGCAACGGGCCTCCAGTCATTCAAGCATGTGTTTTTATTTTTCTTCGGTATGGGCACAATGGCGGATTTTTTGAAGCATGAGGGAACCACAGACAGGGAGAGGGAAAGATTGAAAATGTCTGTTAAAAACCCCGGCTAGTTGGAATGCGCATGCTCAGAGTACACAGCTTGGGATGCCATCCGGACCCACAGCTTTGCGGATGTTCACACGTTTGAAGGATCGGTTACATCCGCGACAGAAAGGGAGAGTGGACTCACCTCTTCTGCAGCAGCCGCAGGAGCGCTCTCTGTATGGGCGGTGTTGTCAGCCTCGAAACGAGCATAAAAAGTATTAAGCTCGTCCGGTAGAGAGGCGGCAATGTTCACAGTAGCTGGTTTATTCCCTTTAAAACCTGTGATGTTGTTGATGCCCTGCCACATGCTTCTTGCATTTTTGGTGTTGAATTGTTCTTCAACTTTGTTTTTGTATTGTTGTTTGGCGGCTTTGATGGATTTCCTGAGATCGCAAGTGGCTTGTTTTTGATCATCAGTGTTTCCAGATTTAAAGGCAGATGTCCGTGCTGACAAGGCTGCTCGAACATCGATGTTAATCCACGTTTTTTGGTTGGGGTAGATGCAGACTGTTTTTGTTGGTACTACGTCCTCTATACACTTCCTGATGAAACACGTTACAGTATCTGAATACGCCTCTATGTCATCATCAGACACTGTCCTGAACATGTCCCAGTCCACGTGATCAAAACAGTCCTGTAGTATAGTGTCCGATTGGTCCGACCAGCATTGAATTGTCCTGAGGGCGGGTGCTTCTCGTTTCAGTTTCTGCCTATAAGCAGGCAGGAGCAGAATGGAAGAGTTATCCGATTTGCCAAAAGGTGGGCGGGAGAGGGATTTGTAGGCATCCCGGAAGGGAGAGTAGCAGTGGTCCAGTACACGATCACCACACGTGTTGATGGTGATGTGTTGGAAGTATTTTGGAGCTATTGTTCTGAAGTTGACTTTGTTAAAGTCCCCTGTAACAACAAACGCCGTATCTGGGTGCACTTATATTCCCATACAGTTCCTTGAGTGCCAGGTCCGTGTTGGAACAGAGACAGAAGTTCGATAAGATACGAAAGAAATGCTGGGAGCATGAAGTGAGATGCGGATTTCGTTTTCCTTCCAAGTTCATCGTGACCGTGAAGGAAAAAGTAACGAAGACCTTTGACTCACCCGAGGTTGCTGAAGCACATCTACGAGGCGCGGTGGAGAACTGGTGAATGTTGAAATCGCTGCATTGGACAACGAAGTCAGAAAAGACTATCTTTTTCTTTGATATATTGGGAAGACTGCAAGGTATAATTTTTGTTGTATTTTGTAAGATGAGTGGGGGGCTGTACTAACGGAAGAATGTCATATGGCATCGATGGTGAGTTGAAAGATGCAAATGTTATTTATGGGGTGAGCATCCATAATGTTTGCATGAGATGCAGTTTTGAGGGGGAAGGGGAGAGGGAGCGGGTGTCTGTGCCGATTCTCAAGGTTCGTAATGTTCAAGTTCATGGGAAGGTTACCTTTTTTGAGTTTGAGTTGGAAGGTTTAATGTGCAGCTTTTATGTAAAAGGGCACTTTTACATAAAAGTCGAGCACTTCGGTCTAAACAGTGTTTCCTCTAGGCAGGACGCACATCCCCTGTGCACAAGATCAACTCAGCTGATTGAGGAAAAGCTGCCAAAATGTCCTCCGCTGAGGTGAGCACTTGTGCATTACTAAGGTAAAGTAAGATTAATGTGCCACTCAAGTTTAAATGTCTTATCTCTCCAGAGCACATTTGGCAAGACTGTCCACTCGGACCTAAAATTGTAATATGTTTTTTAATTAGTAACTTATGAAGATGATAATGAGGCTTGACAAGAATATCTCTAAAATAATGATTAATGAGATGGAATCAGGTCTGTAGGAAACAAATACAGGAGCAGGTTTCCTTTAGTTCAGGAATGGTTGATGCATGGCCTAGCAGTTGCAATAAATCTAGAAGCTATTATTTCAGCTTTGGGGAATAATTTATTAAAGATTCAACATTGCTTTGATTTAAGTGAAGTGATTAAACTTTAACTTATGATTTATACTTTATTAACGACTCGTCCAGCGACCATTAACATCAGTATATCTTTAACAATTTTATTTATCTTGCTTTGTGGCCAACGATAAAAATAAACAAAATTAGTACTTTATCCAATTTAAGCTAGGTAACGCAATATATGGCAAATAGTTTAAAACTTGAAAATCACACAGCCCAATACATCATTCTTTATAAATGAAACAATATTTATTTGCTAACTGTTATTCTACAATACATGGACTAAACTTAATAAAATACATAAACAACACATACACCCACACATTCAGAGTTTTGCGGTTAGAAGAAAGTTTAAAAATAGCACTCCTGTGCTATCTCGTAACTTCAACTAGAGGAAGATCACAAACAGAAACTTTGCTATCTTTACTGCATACAGATCAATTCATCAGTTCAGTAAGGTTATGGATAATTGTTTGATTACTTGCTTTAAGTTGAGCTGGTCGTCTTATCGTTTCCCTGTGTTTCCTTCGGATGGCTGAGGGAATCCTGGTGGCTTATTGGCTCGTTGCGTGATGTGACTGAGGGAACCCCTCCTGCGATTGGCGGTTGCCTGGTTCCTTTGTGACACGATGACCCTTGAAGTTCTTCTCTTCCTTCCACGTAGTTTCAGGCTTTCAAGGTTTCTTCAGGAGTTTTACTTAGTATTGGTAGTATTTATTATGTTTATGTTATGTTACGGGTTCAGATTAAACATTAGAAACAACACATCATGCTTATAGAAGACATACATTACAACCTTAATATATATATATATATATATATATATTGTCTCTTGAGTATATAGTTTTTATAGTAGCAGTAGTTACTGGTTGTCTTTTAGAAATCCCCTATGTAGGTTTGGATTTCTTTGTCTGCTCCAGGAGATTAACAAAACGGTTCCTATGGCATTTCAGAGGTAAAAGGGCTTTCCAGGGGTCAGGAAGTAATTTCTTCTGGATGTCTGGTGATTTCCTCAGCTCGGGGTCTCATCGTAAATCCGTCTTCCTTGTTGATAGAATCAACTTTGCTATTCAAAACAAAACTGAATTATTTGAATAGGTGCAACAGAGTAATAGGGAAGAGAGAAATGAAGAAAAAAGACACAGGCTCCAGTCAAGACTCGAGCTAAAAAATTCTGATAAGCTGTCGGACAAGGGCCAGACTAGGGCCCTTTGAATCCCATGCAGAGCTCTAATCTCTCATATTTTATATTAAAAAAAACGTACTTTGCGTTCCCAAAGTTGAACAAAGTCTTACGGGTTTGCAACAACATGAGCGTGAGTAAATAATGACAGAATTTTTAGTTTTGGTTTGAACTAACCCTAATGCACCATGTTTACAATGTTACATTGCTGTTCCATGACACTGATTTTTGTCTAGTCAAGCTCATTGCTCATATTTTTTTCCTCATCTAGGATTAAGTTCAAATATAATAGTCGAATTAGAATTCAAGCACAGAGCTGTCAACACTGCAGTAATTGCGATGTATTCCGCCGAGCATATTTTTACATGCTTAGAGCTGGAGTCTCAGGTGCATTTGACTGCTCTACAAAACACCCTCCTTCCCCCATCAGCACCTGTAACATACCTGCCGAATGGAAAACAAAGAGAGCCTCTGTTCTGCCCCTATGGCTTTGGATTCCACTGGGAATCATGTCCATTCTCAGCTCAGATTATACCTTGATTCTTTCCATATGCTAACCCGAGCCCTCCTGTTCCCCATTGTCATATTGCACTTACTGTGTGCCAGACATTCCTTGTCAGGAGATTTTTACTGCTGCTGTATCAGGAACAGAGCTGCTATGTTTGTGGGTATGTGTGTTTGATTATGGACACAGTTTCATTGGCCCCATCCCCAAAGAGAGATACCTGAATAATAGATATGGGCAAGAGCAGAAAAACTGTCATCTATTCACAGAGGAGGAACAACAGCATTTTATTCAGTTTATTGCATCTGTTTCCCTCTGCAGAAACGAGAAGCCAACAGCACATGAATCCTGCAAAACCCACACAACCGCTGAGAAATGTAAGGATACTGGACCTCCCATGAGTTCAAAATATATTATTATCCATCCATCCATCCATCCATCATCCATGGCTTTATATAGCAACATTCAAATTATTTTTCTTGACAAATCTTTACTTTCCAGTGAAAAATTAGATACAGTATATGGATTATGCTGAATTTCAAATCATTTTAATTCAATTTTCTTAAATAGAAACTCTTTTTTTATTTTGCATTTTGCTATACATCAATTCTAATTGGAATAAAACAAAGTCTTCAATTTCTTAATGCCATAACATTAATTCAGGTAATAATAAATAAATCCTGGTTTCAGTCTGGACAACCACCAGTTTGATGATACATCCTGTAAATTGTATGTTAATCACTGGCCTCAAAAAGGTCATCAACAAGCAGGGTCAAAGCTGAAATCACATTAACTTTAAGCTTTGAGCACAACGTTTCACTCAGTTCAATGCTTCGAGTGATGATATAATAGTATATCAGAAGTAGTTCTGCAGTGCAGTGCTAAAATAAGTATCAGTTCCTCACAATGGTTTTGCATGAGTAGGTTGATAAGACGTCATTACTTTTTCTGAAACCCAAAAAGGGTTTGGCTTTGATCATCTTTGGATGGGAGAAGGACACATCGAGCCAGGACACTGCCAGCTGAACGTCTGAATGGAATATTGATCTGAGTGACTCCTATTAAACCATTAGATAAGAGAGACGTGTTGACCTTGTGCTTTGCCATCCTGCATGAAAAGTAAAGATCTCAATTTTTCAGAGAATCTTTCTGGTAGGCCACCTCTGGGTGCACACATAGGTATCAGCTGATGTTCTTGAAGCGGCGTGTGCGGTTTGTCTATGATTTGTTATGCACTGCTAAGTTGTATGCCTTTTGGGTTGTATTTTAACTACGTGCATAAGGTTGTAGCAAATGCAAATATTTCCCAGACTTTTGTGGCATTGTGAGCGTGGTAGAAGTGGATGTGCATGTATATTTAATGGCAAACATCCCTCTGGCCCAGCAGGACTGTAGATGCTAATGAGGACTGGCAAGTTGAGAACAGAAAGTGCCACTCGTCTCTTCCCTTGATACACACCATAGAGAGAGGGGGGGGGGGGAGTTTAAGGAAAACATAGATGCACACAACTCCCGCTACAGGGATGATCCGGACATCTTTTGAGAATAAAATAGTTTACACGTGAACAGCAAAGCTGTTTACCACCATACATGGAACGACAGTATCAATGGAGTCTTTAAAAGGGATCGTTCATCTAAAAGTGAAATCTCTGTATGGTATCTGACATGACTTTAAATCATTTAACTTTCTTTTAAGAAAAATGTCTAAGCTGCTCCTTTCCATACAAAGCATACAGTGATCAGGTGGTCCAAAAAGATCATAATAAACACCAGAAGGTTTTTGCATTCATATTCAAATGTGATGTATCAAAACTCATCATGCCAGGTTTGATGTCAGTGATGCCAAAGCCATTGGTTGTTTTTTTTCGTGACTGGCCATGATGTGCCAGTTCTGAATATGTAAAACTGCAAATTAGATTTGAGATCTACCGCAGAAGGTGACATTTTCAATTAATAATAACTGAAATGTATGTGTGTTCAGATGGAAAATTATGACGGAAAATACAGTAACTCGTTATTTTAGTATTTTATTTTAGCCAATTCTCACTATAAGCTAGTTGCTTATTAGCATTAATATTACTAGCATATTGACTGTTTATTATCACTTATAAAACACATATAACTGCCTTACTCTGCCTGATCATGTTATATCCCTTAACTCTACCCCATACCTAAACTTCACAACTACCATACTAACTATTAATAAGCAGTAGATTAGGAGTTTACTGAGGCAAAATATGTAGTTAATAATGAGAATTGGTCCACATACTAAAGTGTGACCAAAAATAAAATACTGCTGTATTATATTAATTATTATGAGAGGTGCTTCTGATGCAAAGTATTACTAATATTATCATCTCACGTGCTGCCTCTTCTTCAGCACAAATTATGGCATCTACCATGTCCCACATCATTTGTCACACATCGACTAGAATATTTATACAACTTTTTTATGCAATCAAGAAAACAGTGTTCCCCTGGGAAGCAACTTCCCAGACCACTCTAGTAACGGCCTAGGAACACCTTAGAAACAGGGTGTTAGTCATGGTAAGCACCACAATTTTCATGTACATGTCTATATAATTATTATCATCAGCATTATATTGCAATGATATAATATTCAATTACTTGGTTCCAAATATAATTACTGTAAATAATTAAGATGAGGTGGACTAAGACACTGAGGAGGACCACAGAGATCTGAGTCCACTTGGTTCACTTATGGGTCAGACAAATAAGGTTTAAGTTTGGTACTTTAGAAGAGTTTTTTCCCCCTCTGTAGTGTGACTATAAAGAAGATTCATCTGTAGTGTGACTATCTATAAAGACGAACTTCTGTTTTTCCTCTGTTCTATTTGTTAGAACATGAAAGGCACTGCTTGCACGTTTTTGCACACCATACCAAACACGAGAGCTGCTGTTTCAGATTCAAATCACAGCTCAAATAATTTTTGTTTAAATAATTAAGAACATTTTGGAACAAATTAAAGCTGTAGAAAATATTATTACAACGAAGCGCAACGCTTCAACCAGTTAACTCTTCATCAGGCACAATTCCTGCTGTTGGTTGTAATGAAATAATTTCAGTGTGTAGACATCTAACTTTTTCGTTTAAAACGTTCAGTTGTAATAAATATAATATAAAATAATATTGATATAACTTTAAATAAAGAAACACTTTTAAATAAAATAAACACCTAAATATCTAATATTAATAAAGTGTAAATGGCAAAAACTGTAAATGGCAAAACCCTTGATTATACCCATTTTTAATGCAGTCAGATCCACATTACTTTCGTGTCTCTCGTGTTTTTGTGCATATAGTTTTCCAATGATGTCATGCAACATGTCCATGTTGGCATCTGTCTAATTTGACTTGTGTTCACTAAGTTACAGATGCATTTGCACCCAAATATTATAGAATTTGAGGTAACAGTTTAGTTTAGGGACCAGTTCTGACTTTATTAGCATGTATACCCAGGGCCGTTGAATGCTTGAATCTGATTGAATTTAATGGCCTGTCGTCAATTATTCCTTACGTATTGCATATTACTAGCATTTGGCTGTTTATTAGTACTTATAAAGCACATATTAATACCTTATTCAGCTTGAGCATATTTTAGATCCCTACCCCATTCCTGAACTTACCAACTACTTTACTATAAATAATCAGCAAAATAGGAGTTTGAGGCAAATGTCATAGAAATAGACAATAGTGAGAATTGGTCCCCAAATTAAAGAGTGAGCGAATTTGATTGGACACAGCTCATATTTATTTTGCTATTGTATCTATATGGTTAGTTATAATTATTGTACTCAGCAGTGTTTCCTCTGCTGTCCCGAACAGACCTGTAACCTATTTTTGTCTTGCGATCCACCAGTTTAAAACCACTGCTATGTAAACACTGAGCTGTACTCTAGAGAGAGCACATCTGTTCAGCCAAATCACTGACATTGTGAGGAATTACCGAATCTGTCACAACAACTACAGCTCTCTCTGTTTTACAGGAATGATGGTACAAGGTCTTGTGTAGAAACATGTAGATCAGCAGAACTCACAAATCATCTTTGCATTTGTTTTTTACTGCCATTTATTATAAATACTGAGAATATTTACTATACATGTAGATATAAAAGAGTTGATTGTATCTAGATATTGACATGTCCCAAAAATGTACAGAGTTATTTCAAAATAATCTCAACCTACAAACCTGAGACACTAGAAAGAAATACAGCAAGAACGTTGCCAAAGCTTTGCTACATAGTAGCAATTATGGCTTCAATGTGTGCATTGAAGCCGGTAAAACCTTCAAGTCAAGACAAAACCAAGTATACCTTGCACAAAATAAATCTCAGTACAGTGTAGAACCTCATAATACACAATGCAATATCTGCCAAATGTAGCTTATCAGTATGCGCAAGTACAGTAGCTAGGAAAAATGTTTAACATTTATCTTATGATGTCAAAGTCAAATAGAGACATCCAGGTGCTTATGCTTGTCATCATTTGTCAATGCAGTCCTCCCAGATCTGCATATTCTTCAGTCTGGATGGTATCATCATAAGGTGCTTCCAGGCAACATATTTGTGATGGTCCAATTCTGGCCAGTGCATTTATGGAGCATCAGCTGATATCCAAACTCATTGTCATTGTTCTCCACGAGTTCAAGGCATCGCTTTGACTTTGTATTCTGGATGGATCCTCCCTGAAGAAAGGAGAAAGAAAATAGATATATTTCATTACATAATCCCCCGACTGTGCCTAGACATGTTCCTGTATAGATGGAGCTGTCAGGGCTTCATTCATCTTCCCACAACATTCCCTTTCAATGTGGGTAACCTTTCACACTTCATGTTCAGAAAAATCTCATCTGGCATCACTGCCTGATCTCCTTTGAAAGTGTAGTTATTCATACATAACATTCACATAAATGTTGTAAATTTGGATATAAACGAAATATAGCACTTAAAGGAATAGTTCACCCAAAAATTTAAATTAGCTAAAAAAAATATCCTCAGTACAATCAAGTACTGAGTTTGTTTCTTTATCTGAACAGATTTGGAGAAATTTAGCATTACGTCACTTGCTCATCAATGGATCCTCTGCAGTGAATGGGTGCCGTCAGAATGAGAGTCCAAACAGCTGATAAAAAACATCACAATAATCCACACCACACCAATCCATCAATTAATATCTTGTGATGTAAAAAGCTGTGTGTTTGTATGAAAATAATATCCAATTAAGGCATGTTAACTTCAAACTGTCGCTTCTGGCCAAAATACCAGACTATAATCCCTGTTGTCCACCAACATATTTCTTTAGAACTGGTTTGGACTGGTTTGTTACAAGGTATGTTTACACAACAACAATGTACTAAAAATGCAAAAGGCTTTTTTACTTTGCGTTTTTGAAAAGTTTCACATGCAGACAACAATGTTGTCAAAACAACCCCCGAGGACTCGTATTTAAGCCAGAAGCAAAAATGTAAAACATCATAATGATGAATTTATTACAAACACACTGCCTTTTGGACTCTCATTCTGACGGCACCCATTCACGGCAGAGGATCCAGGGTGAACAACTGATGTATTACTATATTTCTCCAAATCTGTTCTGATGAAGAAAAAAATCATCTATATCTTAAATAGCCCGAGGATGAGTAAATGTTCAGGACATTTTTATTTTTGGATGAACTGTTCCTTTAAAAGTTATAATTATTTACAGATCTTAATTTTTTTTTCAAATTCTTTATATTATAAATGTATTTCTATAGGCATGTTTTAACAATCATGTAGATATTTTTGAGCCCTTAACCTCAAGCCTACCTTAAACTTAACCATATCTCAACTACACAAAAACAGATACATTTATAGTGGCAACAAGTTTAATACAGATTTTGAAGTGAAATTAAAATCGTAAATTGCTGAAAATTGTCCCCAGATCTCATACATCAAAGTAGTCACATTCAAAACAATTTTAATGCCACAGTGTTAAAAGCTGTCATTTCTCAGTTGGCCAAAACACATGCAAGAGCCAATGCATTTGAATGTCTTTGACCTCAAACCTGTGGAGCAATGCTTGAGGCTGCAAATTTTAAATGTTTAACTAATGCGACACTTGATTAGAATTTTGGATTTGAATGAATGTGATCATGTTGACCATATTATTATTTTAATAAATTCAATAAAATCAGCCTATTCTATATATTTAATGAACATGAAAGGGATTATAACATTTGCACATCTCTAAAGTTATCAATTAGTAATATGCTTTTACAATGATGTTGACACTGCACACTAATTATGACAATTTTAGTAACCATGTCATCATACAAAAAAGTACAGTATGTGTGCTACTACTTTATATATGAATAGACATTATTACTAATAAGACATGAAAAAAAAATATGTTTAGCATTAACTAGTAATTCACGCTTGAATTGTATCGAATACATGTATCAGAGACATGATTAACTACATTCAATTTGTGTAATTATATTTATAGTATATGTTGTTTTGGTACTACTACTACTACTACTACTACCACTACTACTAATAATAATAATAATAATCTGGTTTTGGGATAAAATTTCACATAATCCTAATCTTGAAAGATGTTTTGAGGCCCATAAAGAAAATGACATGAGGAGGTGGAGAGTTTGGGTCAAAACATTCAAAACTTTAGAGACATCAGACACATCAAATTCATTTTCATCTTTCATCTTCTCTTCTGAAAGCGGATTGATAGAGTCACATCTGGTGTCTCTGTGAAGGAACAGCAGCGCTGCAGGCTTAGACATGAGAGAGCAGGCTAAGAGGGAAGCATTCACACTGATCTCAAGCCGGGGAGGAAGGGACTGCAGGACTGAGATAGGGTGGCTGAGTTTTTCACTGCCAGCATTCATTTTAGCCCGCTTTTCACAGAAGAGAATACCCGTGGCCCTAAGACCCGGGTTTATTTGGTCTCAGTACCGCAGACTCTTTCTCACTCTTTGAGAGGTGCTCAAGAAGTCCCACACAGCTGTGGTCAGGAGGACTTCAGATGGAGGTTTTACATCCTCTAACAGAATTCTTTATGAAGGGTTTATCTGAAGCCTATCGTGTGCACTGGGCAGCCTCCGAGTTTACGAGAACAGCAGTAGACACAGCTACAAGCATTACTGTTTAACAGGTCAATAGTGTCTGTGCTGTACAGCTGGATCAGGGCATTTCTAGTGTTGACTTCCTAGAAGAGTGTAAACACTGTGAACTCCAACCAGTGGTATTTTAGAATCATTGATACTAGTTATTGTTAATATTTTAAATTATAGTTATTTTATTTATTTTCATTTTTTGATATGTCTATATAGAATCTATATAGAATTTATTACGTTTTAAGTTTCAGTTGTAGTTTATTTAGTTGTAGAATTTTTATAATATAAATTATTATAATCAGATTTTAACATTGTAAATTAATTATGTGTTTTAATATACTGTCCTTTAGTCAGAGATGGAAATGTTAAGATATGGGGACAAAAAAGCTTCTGCATGAGTTTGTTTTTATGTATAACATAATAGTTCAGCAATATGACATGAGCAAACAGAGTGCTGTTCTTCATAATATCAGCACAATCCCAAATGTAATTGATTTTATACAGAAGTTATTTAAACAAAAATGTGATATGACATTAAAGGGGTCATATGATGCGATTTCAAGTTTTGCTTTCTCTTTGGAGTGTTACAAGCTGATTGTGTATAGATAAGATCCCTGAAGTTGCAAAGACTAAAGTCTCAAAACCAAAGAGATATTCTTTATAAAAGTTAAGACTTTTCCACGCCCCCCTAAAACGGCTCATTCAAACACGCCCCCACATGTCTACATCACTGTGTGGGAAGATGTGCATAAAACCGCCCAAATGTTTACGCAAAGAAAGAAGGCAGAACTATTATTCTCGCTTTAGTATTGTTGCTGCCACCGGCGCCATTTGTACAAAGCTCATCGTTCTGAGAAGCGAGGCTGTGCTCTGATTGGCCAGCTATCCAGTGTGTTGTGATTAGCTAAATACTTCAAGCGTGAGACGGAAATGTTATGCCCCTTACCGTATTGTGACATAAAAACAATAAAACCCATTACAAACGAGGCATTTGTTACATCCAGTGGGGATATAATTACTGATTATAATGAGTCATGACTTATGTCTTTTTACATGGTAAACATTACCATGTCTGCATTTGTGATCAGAGAGACGACAAACAACAAGCGCTACTCTACACTGCTCAAAACTCGCGTTTGAATCGTCAGTAGCAGAAACGTACTTACAGACTGTGAGTCAGAAGCGTCAGACTATAAATTGCTTATCTTTATTGACATACAGTACATTTTATCATGATCTCGAGAAAGAGACCAAGATATGAGTTGTCATTCCTCCACTATGACCTCCACCACCAAAACTATTTGAGAAGCTATTGGTTGAGGTTTTATGTGGAATATAATTTGAAGATGATATACAGGTATTATTAATCATATTATTATTAACTATTATTATTAATTATGAATGAGAGTTCATCAAATAAGAGCTAAATTCTGTGTCTAATTGAAGTACTGAAGTGGTTTTCACACCAGTTCCTCCTTTAAATAAACTAATTCCTCATGCCTTCTTCATTTTGTCCTAAGATATTGTTTTAAAACACAATGAACACCTGTAAGGCAAAGATAAAACCAGGCAAAAAACCCTGGCACTCATTTTTAGTGTAACTCTTCTGAGATGACAGTTTTTAAAGTCCCCATACTTTTGATTACAAAATGTCAAGACTCAGATTAATTCATAAATCTTGGCAAGAAGCCTCGAACCGTAGTAAGTAATGCGGCTCGCTGTCAGTTTATTGCTACTGCTGATAGTTGTTGAGCGGCTGAAAGTTCTGAAAGTCATTGATTTCAAAGAATTATGCTCAACTTTGAGCTTAAACCATCAAATGTTTTGAGGAACTGAGGGTTGTTTCAACATTAAGGTTTTCTTTCTGAGGGTTATTTCGACATCCAAAGGTTACTTCATTGTTTTAAAAAATTAAGCTCACTTTTTTTTTCTTGACAAATGCAACGAGAACAAAAACACCTCAATGAAGAAAGAAAAATTCAGAACAAAACAATTTGAAGTTTATATTGTTTTTTTGTTCATAGTTTGTTCTCTGAAAAGAGTTCATCATTTTATCATAATTTCACCCTAATTGGCAATGTGCATGTGATACATGTCGTAGTATGTCTGCTAAAGCTGCCTAGGGCACAAATGTTCCACTCATAATGATGCATAAGAAGTGTGTTGAAGGTTACAGGTTTCCAAAGTCTTTAAAGTGATTCATTCAAGCATGGGGAATCTAACGTGATGGTGTGCATCCAGCTGTGGGCATAGGGTAAATATGAAGGGCAAGGCTAAATCAGCATCACATGAACTGTTGTGCATCGCTGGCTGATGTTGACATGAAGGGTCCCTCACATACTCAGCAATTCACTATAAAGAATTGGTCAGTTGGCTATAAGAAGTAAACCAACATGGGCATTTAATATTGATCTAGTATATTTTAATGATGATGTGTGTATGTGAGTGTGAGACTGAGATTAGACTGCAGCATTGCCTTCAGCCATAGCTAATGTGAGATACATACAAAACACAAAAGGCAGTTAGGGAGGCAGCAGAGATATTTTATAATTGGAGAAAGAAGTTCCAAATGGCAAGCGATAAAACAGAAACTAATTAATGAGAGTAACCGACACACATTTCAATGAGTAACATCATCATCATCTGTCTTATAAAGAACAAAATAACTCCAATAAACAGATGCTCACATACAAATTAGTATTATTAAAAGTAATATGTCAGCCGTTTTATTTCTGGTCTAACCCCCATATGGTTATTAAAGAAAATGTTATAAAGTTATATTAAAACTGTAAAACACAATGAATCTTTTAACAGTGTAAACAGCTCATCTATGCACACCAAATAGATAACACAATAAAATGTCAAACCTAATTGTTTAGATGATTCATTTTATTTTAAATGAGTAAAATAAAAATTGAGTGCACTTTTTCTACATTAAATTCAACTAATGAAGAAAATAGAATAAACACTTATTTTAAGAGTAGAAATGACAGAATTTACCGTAAATAGATGAAAATAAAGATTTTATAACATTATGTGACAAATTGGTTTCACTTTTTTATGGTTCTTCTATAATTATGTGGTGCTTATTATTATTGTACTATTTATTTTCAGGTAGTCTCAATATTTTGGTAAATATTTAGGTCAAGTAAAGTTTAGAACTTCATCAATAATAATTAAATATGAATTGGTTTAATACAGATACTCTTTTGTGCAAACTTGCATGTTTTTAAGGGGGAGACACTGCAGGCAAAAACACAAAGTTTTTTCATGAACCTGTCAGTTTTGAGATTTTGGGCTTTTTTGGTTTTTCATAATGTGTTTATTTCAGACTAGTGGAAAGAAAACATCAAAAAGACACGATTTACAGTATGGCTCAATATAGGAGGAAACAATAACTAATTTTGAGAAAATGGCCTTTAAAATATGCATTGTAATTGAAATCTATTGACAAAAATAGATGAAGTGCTTTAAAATAAGTATTTCTTTCACAATTTTTGGGGGAATAAAATGTTGTAAACAATCAAGCAAATTATATATGAACAAATCCCTCTGTAACAATCAAGATACAGACAGGAATAAAAGTGTAAAGTTTAGTGTGTGTAAGTGTTACTGAAGTGCATATGGTTTTCTGTCTGTTTTAAGTATTTTTCTGAATTATGGAGTGACAGAAATGAGATACCCTAAATTAATTTGTAAATACATTTGACTCTAATATGTCAAAACAATTAAAAAATCTGAACCTGACTTCATCTAGTGTTCAGATTTTTGTACTAGAAATGTATGCAAATTAGCACATATTACATTATAAAAATGTCTTATTTACATATTTAAACATTTTAGACAATTTTAATACAAAAAATATTTGCAATTATCAATGTAATCAATCAATTGGGTAAAACAGGCGATAACTATTAATTAATTTATTTTTTACCCTATTCACCTGCAGTGTCTCACCTTAAAAGATCTTTTGCTTTTGCAAGGATGGAACATTCTAGAAGTTTCTGTAACATTTTGGAATATTATGTAATATTCTAGTGCTTTCTGGAACATTCCAGAACATTGTGGGACTAGTCATAAAAAGACACAAATCATCCAGTGTAAACTTCTAGATGAGTTTTGGTAACTGCTTATGTTAAAGTATTATGCATTTAATATAATATTTATGCTTGAGTAATTACAGATTTTAGAATTATAGAAAAGGTTATGTGATTTTCGCATTCAGCCAATTAAACTTTTCAACAATTCATAAATAAACATACAAAATAAAAATGGTGTATGATGAAAAAAACATGCATTATAATAATAATATATAATATAGAACGTTTAACAAGAGACTGTGCTATATTATGAATATAGCAATGTCTAAAGAGACCCCTTCAGCCGTGACTGTATTCCTTCCGCTGGAAGATGACGGCTGTGTCTGAAACCTCAGGCAGATGCCTTGCTGCCTCACTGCCTTGTCAATCAATGACTAAACAGACAGCATCTCTGTATGAAAGTACCTCTTAAGTACACAGCTTTTAGACAGGCTTCCAAGGCACCACAACATCATGTCTAATGATCTTGAACAAATTCAAATGAGCTTTAGAGATAATGGAGCAAATATTTGTTTTTCCTGTTAGATACAAATTTGAATGTACCTTGCTGCCTGCCTTCTTACAAGTGATTTTAGTATTATTATGTTTTCATAAATATGCTGAAGTAGATTATATTTAATATTGCTGTCATTTTAAAATATTTAGGTAAAATATTTCTACTTTTAATTCAATTTTAGTTGTTCTCTTTCAGTTTGTATTTATTTCCACCATGCCATTTATTTGTATTTTATTTCAGCTTTTGTTTCCGTTAACAAAAAAGTTTTTTTTTGTAGTAATAACCCTTCTTACCTCCATTCACTTTTTCAGCATTTTTCAGTTTACATAATTAATACAAATTTGACACAATAAACTGCCCTAGTTACTATCGACATTACATTAAGTTATGAAAATAGCATCTGTCATATTATAAAATATGAAAGACCTTTGTCTCTGGATCTCAGAAGAGCCCCTTTGTTTGATGTGCCACTTATTTTTTTTGGGAGGTTTTGAAAACACGACTTTAAGGGTATATTTAATCAGCTGATTTCTTTATCCAGCAACCAAAGAGCATATCAAGCCTGTTTACCATTACCCTCTCATAGCTTATGTTCATTATGAACATGTGAACTCGGGATTTGAGGGAATAATAGAGTTGATGATGCATTTGAGCATTACATTTGAAAGGAGCTGAGGAATGTATGACTCCTTCTGATCTTTGGGGCTCTAATTGGAGGTCCGGAAGAGAACTAATGATCAAATACTCCTCCGAAAAGACTATTTCAAATAAATATTTCACTTTACTTTTTGTTTCTTATTTACAGTCGTTTCCCTTGCATTACAAACTGTTCTTGCTCCCGAGGAACCAAACACAGTACTAGGGCAAAGATCTCTGAATGTCAAAAAGTAGACGTGCCCCTAAACGTCTTTAGAGTTACGCAGGTTTGTTTTCAGTGAGAAACCTTTCCCTTCATTAAACTGAAGCAAAGGGTATCAGAATAAATGTTTAATTTGGATTCAGCAATATTAATTAGTTTGCAGTGATTAATATTTTAATCTGTTGTCTTCTCAAGGAGCTCTGCTCTATTGAAATGTTGTGTTTTGTTAGTGTTTTCTTTTCAGTTGGATGACTAAAACATGAACTTTATCACCATCAACTTTCATCAAGGCAGTCACTCTTAAACTTCAATCCAAGCTCAAGGCACTACACTGTCCCTGACAAAACATGACACCCCAGTGGAGCAGAAGTACAAAAACATCAGCTTAAAACAGCAACCGTAAAGCCTTAGTTAAAACAGAAACGATATCCCAAAGTATCCCTGCTACTTTTTTAATTACATACAGCTATATACTGTACAGCTAATCATTTGCATTTATAAGCAGGGTATTGTGAGCAATTAAAGGGATAATTCTCCCCAAAAATTTATTATACACCCTCAGTTTGTTTCTTCAATAAAATAGGATTTTAAGAAATTTAGCGTTACATCACTTGCTCTCTAATGAATCCTCTGCAGTTGAATGGGTGCCGTCAGAAAGTCCAAACAGCCGATAATAACATCACAAATAATCCACACCACTCGAGTCCATCAATTAATGTCTTATGAAGTGAAAAGCTGCATGTTTGTAAGAAACAAATCCACCATTCTGGCATTTTAACTTTATACTGTCACTTCTGGCCAAAATACTAGTCCATAATCTATAATAATGCTACCTCCAGTTAAAAAAAATATCCAATCTCTGTTGTCCTCTCACATAAAAAAAATGCAATCACTGACACATTTGTTTTAGATTGTTTTAGACACGTTTTAGATTGTTTTTGCTTGTAAACAGTGCAAATCTGTGGATATATAATTTCCTGATTCAGACAAGAGGACCATTTCACTAAGAGAAAATAACATTATAGATAGAGAACCCATATTTTAGCTGATAGCAATGGTTTGGTGTTAAAAGCACCTTAAAGATAAATTGTTTATTACAAAAACACATCCTTTTACTTCTTAACATGCTAATTGACAGCTAATTGAGGTGTGTGGATTAATTATTGAGATGTTTTTTTTCAGCTGTTTGGACTCTCATTCTGACGGCACCCATTCACTGCAGAGGTTCCATTGGTGAGCAAGTGATATAATGCTAAATTTCTCCAAATCTGTTTTGATAAAGAAACAAACTAATTTACATCCAGGCTGGGTATGTATTCACCTGAGGGTGAACACATTTTCAGCAAAAGTATTTTTTTTAATGAAAAATTATAAAAATGGTTGGGGGGGGGATTATTCATTTCATGAAAATATACAAATGTAAGATATGAAAGCGTCAGTATTTAACACCTTGGGAGTAAGAAGCTTGTTGAATATGTGAGTGCAGACTGTGCAGCAGGTGTGTATTACCTGAGTAAAACGCCAGTGGAGCTTCATGCGTTTAGCCACAGCATAGCTGCACTCAATGAGCCGGGGTCCGGCTGTTCACATCCACCAGGCACTTGTTGTCATCATCGTCAATGGTGGGGCTCAAGATGCCCACGAATAACTGCTGAGTGCTGGTGTAGTATACATTCTGCAATGACAGAGCCGACTCATGAATAAAACCAGGCTTCAGAGTAAGCTTGTGAAAGAGAGCAATCTGGCAGCAAATAGTCACTTTACGTTTATAAGCTACTTCGGAAGATTACAAGGACAGGCAATTGAACTGTTCAATACGATAAATGTCGATATCTCATGTTATGAGACATCTCCATGCAGCAGACCATGAAAACACACAAGCTAAATGTGTGATTTCAAATCAACTCAAGATGGAGGGCACATTGTAGTGCTTTCAAACATATTCTGAAGCATTCTGGTGCACTCTGAAAGTAAAGGAAAACAGGGAAATAATAGTGCACAAAATAACAGGCACACAAAATAATAGTGCACAAAAAGAATGATTCATAAGTAAGAGATAAATAAATAAATACAGTACATACAAAAATATGAATTATTATAACAAATTATTAACTATAATTGTTTTCCCTAAAACCTTGCATATATGATTCACATGTCTGAGTATTTTTATGTGCTCTACTATAGGACAAAGTGTACAGATTTTGTCAGTTTTTATTTTCTTTAATAAGTCTACACATTTTAATAATTACAATTTTCTCACTTCACACAAAATTTTCAAAGCATTTATTTGATGTTATTTTTTTCTATATGTTTCACATCTGGCTGCTCTAAATAAGTTAATCAATTATTGAATAATGTTTGGGGGATATGCTAACAAACCTCTTCCACTCTTCAAGTGACAGGATGCCTTTTTTTGTCATACTAGTATAATTATCTTTGTTGACTAAGCAATGTATTATTTGTAATATACAAGTGGGAGATGGCATAATGCATTACACACACTCATACCGAACCTCAGTGCATTAACAATTTAGAACAGATGGTCACATTTAACCGCTACCCAAAGTGTCTATACTTTTGCAGAGAAAACACACCTTTATTAGCATTGTATTGAAGGGGTCACATCATACATATTTATCAGTGTATTTATTCCATGTGGTCCACTTATAACGTTAGTCCAGATCTACGCAGCCAAAAAAGTCTGAATAGGATTTGTTTTATGACCATCTTCCATCATCTGACCCTTAGAATTAAACAGGCTATTTTTGCAACTAGGCGCACAGGAAATACGTGATTCTGCCTACATTTTTTGCAAAATGTTTTACTGTCTCTGGTGTTCATTGTGGCTGAAAACTGCAAAAGATACCTATACATACATTTTATTGTGTTTTTCAGTCAAAAAGAACACTAAAAGCAGTAAAACAGCAAAAAAAATTAACACAAATTAAAATAACGGGGCAAATTGGCAATAAAAAAAAAAAAGATTTTGCACAATTATTTGCATAATATTGTGTTATGACCTCGAAACACTTTTACCATGCATGGTTTGTAAACCAATACATTTGATGTTTGCATCACATAACCAGCAGTATATGTATGGCTCTTCTGTTGTAGTAAACTTGCTCGGTAGCGCACATGATATAGTATTGCATTTGCGATGTGGAGAACTCGTGCGTGAGTCCAGTGAAACACGAATCACAACTCTTAATAAAAGACCTCAAAAAAATCGTAGAAAGAAGCTAAAATGGTATGGTTGCTTCAACAAATGTGTATTTATCTCACTTTCTGTTAGGGTTTAGTTTAGGGTCATCGTTCACCATATCAATTAGCTGTGATACATACAATAAAGCATTACCACAGTCATGTATAATTGTTTCTGAGATAACTTATCTCAATATTTAGTAGCAGTCACTGGGCATTTCACTTTAAAAGTGCCTTGAAATGTGAACTAATGGGATGGTTGCAGGATTTGATGTGACAGGAAATGACTATTGTGTCACGGAGGGCATGCCAAACCTGTCAAAGATTAAAAAGGAAGCACTGTTAATTGTGTTGTTGATGTAATTTCCTGTGATGGAAGAAGTGTCAATGTGTGAGCCAGAAACACCAGTGGCATCTCTCTGAAGAATCACCGGTAGTCACTCCAGATGGCCTGCAGGAGCTCAAACCTTCAATGGCATGTAGGATGAAGAGACTTGGAAGCCGTTAGTGTGTGTAGTGCATGTTTCTGTGTGACTGAACGTGTGTAGAGAGAAGGTGAGCATAAGGGGAGCAGCCAAGGGGCTAAGGAACATCTGGCAGACATGTCAGGCTCATCTCTTCAGAGCCACTCCGGTCGAGGCAAATCACTGCTTAAGTCACAAATTCAACATCGCTTGTTGTCTCATGCATAAAAAAGTATTCACCCATGAATGAATTCTTCAAATGTGTCATTATATTGGAAGCTGTGAAGCGAAAACGCTGTAGAAAAAGGTGGAGCGCTCCATTTGTTGCTCCTTAAGTTCGTAGAGAACACTGAGCAGCGGGTTGCTATGCAGGTGCGTTTTTCTCCTGAAGGATTTTCTCTTGTTTAAAGTTCAGAGAGTCCTCTGGCAAGCTTTAGTTTCAGAAGATAATATTACCAAAGTGTTGTAACATAAAACTCTTTCTCTTGACGATATTTGGGTTGAGAACAAGACTTCAGGCTTTTAGACGAATCCCAGGGTGGTACTACGCATTATTCTACTCATATAAAAGGTAAAAATAATTGGATACAAAGAAAATAGGTTAATGGTATGGTGCTGATTCACTGATTTAAAATAAACCTGCTCATAAAGAAAATAAAAAGTCTGTAAAATCAACATGGAATCAAAATGAGCATTCTCACGTTCTTACAATTGTACATGTTCCTGGACTTACACAAATCCTTAGTTATAAAAAATAAAACATATTCACAGGGAAATCAAAATCAAAGGGAAACCACACTAACCACCTCATATCCTAATGATAACTCACATACTTAGTCCACCATGTCAGATGTAAGTGCTGCATTATTGTTGTAAAAATCATAATTTATGACTCTTTCCTTAGTAATTGCAATAATATTTTTTTATAAACAGAATTTACATTCAATATATTTTTATTTTTGTGTGGTGTTTTGATGTTAATTCCATTTACAAACAAATACAGCTGTCACAGAATATTTGGAGTCTTTATCTTACATTTACATTTATCCAAAGCGACTTACAGTACAATCAGGTTATACATTTTTTTGTCAGTATGTGTGTTCCCTGGGAATTGAACCCAAAACCTTTGCGCTGCTAACGCAATGCTCTACCACTGAGCCACAGGAACACTTGTGGTCTTGAGACATTTTATGATCACATAAACCTGGCCCTGGCCTAGATCTTGGTTTCATTCTTCAATGTCTTGGTCTGGACCGAGGTCTTGGCTGTCAAGTCACCTTTATTTATATAGCGCTTTTAACAATACAAATTGTAACAAAGCACAACTGTCACTGCAGAATAAATGTTTACGGCACTGTACCATCTTTTTGAGTATCCTTTGTGTTCTATTATGAATGTGAAACAAAAACTATCATACAGTCCAGAGACTCGCTTCTTAAAATAAAAAAATATATATACTTACAAGTTCTTAAAAGACTATTTTAATGGCCTAAATAACCTTCTTCCGCTGTAAAGAACATTTTGTGCAATGGAAAGTTTCCATGAATGTTAAGGGTTCTTCATGGAACCATCAATGCCAATACAGAAATTGTATTTTTTAATAGTGCAGGCAAGTTAAATACACCTTGCCAGTTATGTACTCAACCGATCTCTGTGACTGGTAACAATGCTCAATCTCTGCAAAAACAACAACACTGGCATAACATTTTGAGTCAGCGGGAGTAGAACTAAATGCAATTCTGTATATATTTCACATTCCAGTATTCACAGAAGACATATTCATAATCTCAATTATTATTTCATTTAATTGTAAACCAAATGCTGGTGTCAAAAATGTGCTATAAACTAAAGTTCTAAACTCTAACTAAAGTGTGCTATTCTCAGAATGGAGGGAGCGAAGGGTCTGAACTAATCTCCTTGGGAACAGTTCTGTCTCACCATATTTTACATGTTCAGTAGTGTAGTCATGTGTGCACAGGTTTGAGACGTTTGCCAAGAACTTCCTGTTTTTGTATGAGCTCCATTGTCCAAAAAAAAACAAAGCCTCAATTCTGCCTGCACTGCGTTTTGCACATACTTCAAATGTTAGGAAAGCCACACCTTTGGAGAGAACCAGATGCTGTTTTCTAAAGAACATTGAGATGTTAGATTTGGAAATAAGTTGTTGTTTAAGGGCCATCGTATCTCTGTCATTAGCATCAAAGGTATCTTAAGCTATTTTATTTTGTGTCCTTAAGATGAAATATGCTGATGTGGACACATGTTTGAGAAATCTCCCTCAAAAGCACTGCTATGAGCTGAGTCCTGATTATAAACCCCACATGGGCCTTCTGAAAAGGTAAGACTAAACCAATCTGGATGTGACAGGAGCAGAATGAAAACTAAGAGAGAAAAAATATTACTATTATTGCCTATAAATCATCAAACTAGCACAAATAGCATATTCCACACATCAACAAAGTGCACCATATTATAATTATTATATACAATGTTCTGTCAGCAATTCAGACTTCTACTTTGATTTCTTTCATAGACTAATACAAAATGTATTCAATTGTTAGTTTTGTTTTACAAGTCCCTTAATATTTTCACTATTTTCTTTTCAACCCGAAATGGATTTATGTTTCCTCCTCAAACAAACTGTCATTTTTGCCTGGCCTTGGTAAAGATTTTGATCTTCCACATGTGCAGAAGCATAAACTATCTCTTCACGGTGAACCATTGTGTTGTCAGTATGAAGTAAACACCTTTACACATCTATTGTGTGTTGGTACTGTAGGCTGCACTACAAATAATTATGATCCATCATGTTGATGGACTGGGTTATGTATTTAGATAACATGTATGTTATGTTATTCATGCTCTACCAGTGATAATTAAAGCCTTTGTCATTTTCGAATCATACGCTGCCTTCATGTGCACCTGGGAAATCAGAAGATACAGCTTGTCACGCATTCAAATTGGAAACATAACACAGAAGTAGACTAAACTAAATAATTATATTGTGAACAATAAAAACAAATACTACATCTGATTTCAAAATGATGAATATTATTCATTTATGCTACTTATTTACAAAAAGCATAATGAAAGTCGAGTGATATTAGTCTTGTCTATCAACTGATCTGAACACATTTAATAATAAACTACAACATGATGCAAAATAACTTTCAAATCATCCATTATAATTCATAATTCACTACAACAGACTTCTACAGATCTCTCTCTATCTATAGATTTCAGATATTATAAATGATATTATACTTTAGGGTTTCTTCCAAATCAACACAATTAAAAGTAATAAACTGAATGTGTTTTAAATACACAATAACCAGGTATATATATATTTAGTATTTTTAAATCTCATCAAATTTGTAAAATAAATTGTATAATCAAAATGAAGGGAAAATTTTTATGCTATTCAAAAACATAAATCTTCCATTTAGGACTACATATTTTTTTATGCTTGTGAACTGCCAACATATAAAGGCGTGCAAATTCATATTAGCTTAATCATTTTATTATTTATATATATATATATATAATCCTTTTGTGATGTTGTAGTTTTCAATATCATTTTATGAACAGTTATCGTCCTCACCAAGCATTAACACAATTTTTTGTAACACTGTCACTCAGACATTAATAAACACCATTGTTATATTTCTATATTTTGCTGTGATGTTTAGGCCGCCTCTGACTTCCCCCAGAGTCTCACAGATATTGGCAGAAAGTGCTGGAAAATCAAACAGCCATCCCTGCACAAAAACACTTATGACTATCATCCAGCCCACTCATTCTGCCGCTCTATTGTGTCTGCCCATGTACTGAGTGTTTCTCATTTAAAGGCAACATTCACTTTCACTTCTTCAAACTATTTCATGGATGAAGTTTTAATAATAATAGTACAGATAACATAAAGTAATATGAACACCAAGAAGAACATTTGCACTGCTAAGGTTGCTCCTAGCTCAAGAGAATTAATGGAGTTCTCAGTTCCTCATTTCTTCTCAGATATTTCTAAAATACCTGAGAAGAAAATACATATTTGCTCTCCATTTAATCTCAGACACAGATATTAAATTAGCTATTTGTGTGATTCATCATTATATGTGTTGTCTGGGCACATAATGTTTATCTGGATTAGCTAGATTATTTATCCTCTCTGTTTCAGCAGAAAACAGAATTAATAATAATAATCAAATCAGATGAAAATGTCAAACAAAACATTCTCCTTCCTTTTTAGTAAGCTGTTGAAAACATCTTAGCTGTTCTAAACTATATCTGCTGAAAATTCCCTGATGATTTGTGAGCCCAACAATTCATCATCATTGAAAAACGAACTTCTCACCTGTGATTTTTTTATAGGCTAATATTTATTTGTGCTTGTTGTGTTCTGGGAATCATGCTTCCATAACCTTTCTCAATCAGCCCTTTCTCTGCTGGACCAGGTATTGCAGCACCTTCTATGACTTATTGTTCACCCTTTTCCTGCCCTTTACCATCTTGAGTGGCGCCATCAGCTCGAGTGCTGCTCTCTGACTCTTTCTGAGGATAGGAGAGCACCACAGGTCCTTCCACGTCACACCTGAAACCTCTTAGTTTTTCTAAACCTTTCTCTCTAAATATTACACTATCAAACATATCTTTTATTAATTTGACCATAACATTTTGTTAATTTTGAAGACCAAGAGATATTCCTTGGTCAACAACATTAATATCTCCTGAAAGAAGCTACAAAAAGAGGAGATCGGCAGGGCATTTTTGAAACAAGTTGGCCATGTCAAGATAAACTTGTACTCTACAGAACATTAAAGAACACCGCCTTCCTCAGCGGGTCGACGAGTGGGAACATGACTAGTAAAGTGCTATTTCACAAATTTGTAACAAAATTGGTGACATTTTGTGCACCAGTGCCTAAGAATGGTTTTGAGCATTTTCTTCATTTTTGCATTCACTGTTCCTTTTCTAGGAACCCTTCAAAAATGTTTATTTTTTTCCAGATTTTAAATAGTTTTAGACATTCAACAAAAACATTACACAAAAATGTTTTAAACAAGCAATGATTTGGTGAAAAAATTCCTTCTCAGCACATCTGTAATTTTATTATTTATCCCTTGTTTTTCGTAATGTCTATTGTGTTAATGTTTTACACTACAGTTTTTCAGCCAAGTCTTTAACCATAAAAAACAAACATAGATCAAATTTATTCAAGCAATTGAACAGGTGTACCTAATAAAGTGGCCGGTGAGTGTATATATATATATATATATATATATATATATATATATATATATCAACATGAAACATCTTTAAGCCGATAAATAATGCATTTTTCCTTCAGAGACACTTCAGATGTGCGCTGAAGAATGGATTTGAAATGCTTGAAATATGATTGTAATAACTGTGAAAAGGACAATACACCTGTCACGACCCAGGCCTCTGTGGCTCTCTCCAATGGCCACCGGAGGGCACCTTCTCCTGAGTACTGACTCGAGTGTGGACTACATTACCCATATGCCCCGTACCTCGGTCTAATCATCATCAGGTGTTCCCAATCTCACCCTCTATATAAATTGGTTCCAGACTCTCATTCCACGCGAAGTATTGTTTAGCCTGCCTAGCAACTCCGAGCGTTTATCCCCCATTGTATCTGCCTGTGTATCTGTTGACCCTCTGCTTTGTTACCGACCTGTTTCCTGCCTGCCGCCTGCCCTGACCCAAGCCTGGTAATCGACCCTGATTCTGTTTATCTGTTACATCCGTGACGCTGTTGTTAGACCCCTGCCTGGTTGACTACGTTTCATTAAACATTGCAAATGGATCCGAATGCCCCTGACTCGTCATTACAGAATACTTCGCCATCTCAGGATCCAGCGATGTTTCACCAGCTCTCTTCCGAGGTATCGGCTCAAGCTTCAGTGCTAGCCACACATCAACAGCAGCTGCAGCGACTCACCTCGCTCACCGAGGAGCTCGTGAGGACATTACAGGCACCCTCCGTGACAGCCCCGTCTATAAACCCCACGCCAACTCCGGCGCCAGCGACCACACCCACATTCGCTCCACAAGGTATTCGACTCTCACTGCCAGACAAATATGACGGTTCCCCGGGCAAATGTACAGGCTTTCTGATGCAGAGCTACATCTGTATATCCCAGCAACCCCTCACTTACCCTACAGATGATAGCCGTGTAGCATTCATTTGTTCTCTACTCACCGGCAAAGCACTGGAATGGGCTACAGCGATGTGGCAGGGTAACCGCATGTCTTTTCCCTCTTACGACCACTTCATACGTCAGTTTCGGGATGTGTTCGAACATTCTGCCAGCGGAAAGGAGGCAGGCGAGGAGTTGATCGCTTTGCGTCAAGGAAACCACACTGCTGCCGAATACACGCTTGATTTCAGAACACTCGCGGCTCAAACTGGTTGGGATAACGAGCCTCTTAGGCTGTTCTATCGGAAGGGACTCAACAGCGATCTACAGTCAGAACTAGCCTGCCGAGAGGAGGGTAAGACCCTCGAGGAATTCATGGACTTAACCATCCGTCTTGATAACTTGATGCGCTCACGACGCCCTCGCCGGGGTTTCCCCGCTCTGCCAGTCGACCAGAAATCCGCTGAACCGGAACCTATGCAAATCGGAGTCACTCAACTATCAGCGGAGGAGCGAGAGAGGCGTGTTCGTCAACATCTGTGCCTATACTGCGGTCAGGCTGGCCATCTGAGGGCTACCTGCCCCACTCGTCCCCCTCGTCGTGATTCTCCTGCGGTGAGTGCTGAATCTTCTCATAATAATTCATTCGGCGTTCCGGTTGCGCTTCGCACTGGGGGGAGGAGGATTGAGACTATAGCTATGATTGACTCTGGGGCTGCAGGAAATTTTATTGATGTCTCTTTTGCTAAATCCCATAATATTCCTCTCATTCCATGTGAATCCCGTGTGGCAGTGGCCGCGCTAGACGGCAGACCGCTGGGCTCGGGAAGAATCAAGTTCATCACCCCAGAGATACAACTTCAAACCGGCGCCCTCCACACTGAATTCATCAGACTGTTTGCCATCGAATCACCCCAGAATCCTGTCATCCTTGGTTTACCCTGGCTAGAGAGACACAACCCACGCATATCCTGGTCAACTCAAGAAATCCTTCAATGGTCAAAATCCTGTCAACGCCACTGTCTTATGTCAAGCCAACCCTCCATTCATCCACAGGAGAGAGAACTCAAGCCTCGCGATTCCTCAGAACTGCCCGCAGAATACCAAGATCTATCTGAAGCCTTCAGCAAAGCCAAAGCGTCCAAACTTCCTCCTCATCGACCCAGCGACTGTGCCATCGACCTCATCCCAGGCTCAGCTCCCCCTAGAGGCAGGGTTTTCCCCCTTTCACAGCCAGAATCTGAAACCATGAGGAAGTATATCGAGGAAGAATTAGCCAAGGGCTTCATTGTACCATCCAAATCACCAGCTTCTGCAGGTTTTTTCTTCGTTAAGAAGAGGGACGGAGGTCTACGACCCTGCATTGACTATCGAGCACTTAATGATATAAGCATAAAGTTCCGTTACCCTTTGCCCCTGGTTCCTGCTGCCCTAGAACAGCTCCGCAGCGCCAAATACTTCACGAAGCTCGATCTACGCAGTGCCTACAACCTGGTTCGCATTCGCGAAGGGGACGAGTGGAAGACGGCTTTTTCCACCACATCCGGGCACTACGAATACCGGGTTATGCCGTTCGGACTCTCCAACAGTCCGTCAGTGTTTCAGGCCCTCATGAATGACGTTTTCCGGGATATGTTGAACCAATGTGTCATTGTCTACATTGACGATATTTTGATCTACTCCGAGTCCCTCGAAACCCATATAAAGCAGGTCAGAGCAGTTCTTCAACGGCTCATCAAGCATCAGCTCTACGCCAAGTTACAGAAGTGTGAGTTTCACCAAGCACAGATCTCCTTCTTAGGCTACATCATCGGTGCAGAGGGGGTCACCATGGACGACAGTAAGGTGCAGGCAGTGCTGAAATGGCCAAAACCTACCACTATCAAGGAGCTGCAGCGTTTTCTAGGATTTGCAAATTTCTATCGACGTTTCATAAGGAATTTCAGTGTGGTAGCAGCACCTCTCACTTCACTGCTACAGGGAGGGGGGCAACATCTGAATTGGACACTCGCCAGCGAACAAGCCTTCCAACAGCTTAAACAGCGGTTCACGACAGCTCCCATCTTGCATCACCCCAATCCTGACTTGGAATTTACAGTAGAGGTGGATGCATCTAATACGGGCATCGGCGCAATCCTTTCTCAACGTCATGGTAACCCATCCAAATTATTCCCGTGTGCGTTCTTCTCTCGCAAACTCACCCCGGCAGAGAGGAACTACGACGTGGGAGATAGGGAATTGCTAGCCATGAAGGCCGCGTTAGAGGAGTGGCGGCACTGGTTAGAGGGAGCGAAAGTACCATTCATCGTGCTAACAGATCATCGCAATCTGGAGTACATCAGATCCGCGAAGCGTCTTAACCCCAGACAGGCTAGATGGTCCCTGTTCTTCTCTCGTTTTGACTTCAAAGTAACCTATCGACCTGGATCCAAGAACGGCAAAGCGGACGCGCTTTCCAGACAGTTTGACCATCTTCCCGCGTCCAGTTCAGTTGAACCTATACTACCTTCCACTGTAATTCTAGCACCCATACAGTGGGATATCATGACAGAAATTTCAGAAGCTCAGACGAACAGCCCTGTTCCACTCGACTGTCCACCCGACCGTACCTATGTTCCTGTCAGTCTCCGCCCACGAGTAATCAAGTGGATTCACGAGTCCCCCAGCGCTGGTCACCCAGGTATCAATGCCACCATGGAACTTGTCGCCAATCGCTTCTGGTGGTCAACTCTTCGCTCAGACATTACCCAGTTCGTCCAAAAGTGTGACACGTGCAACATCGCCAAATCCTCACATCAGCGACCGGCAGGTTTACTCCATCCTCTCCCCATTCCTCAACGACCATGGTCCCATATCGCCATTGACTTTGTTACAGACTTACCTAACTCCAATCATTTCACCACCATACTCACTATTATTGACCGCTTTTCCAAGGCTTGCCGGTTAATCCCACTTCCAAAGCTGCCCACAGCCTTCGAGACGGCCGAGGCTCTACTACAGAATGTATTCAGGTTTTATGGTCTCCCTGAGGACATCGTCTCGGACCGGGGTCCGCAGTTTACGTCCAGGGTATGGAGGGCTTTCTGTCAACAGCTGAACATTAATGTCAGTCTCACCTCCGGCTATCACCCCGAATCCAACGGCCAGGTAGAACGTTTGAATCAGGAACTCACCCGATTCCTTCGCACCTACTGTCACAACAACCAGACCGACTGGAGTCGTTATCTTCTGTGGGCAGAGTATGCCCAAAACTCCCTCCGAAAACCCGCCACTGGACTCACCCCGTTTCAATGCGTTCTTGGATTCCAACCACCCCTGTTTCCTTGGTCTGGAGAGCCTTCAGACCTCCCTGCGGTAGATGGGTGGCTAAGAAGGAGTGAGGAGACCTGGAACACCGCCCACGTACACCTTCAGAGAGCAGTTCGCCGAGTGAAGGAACAAGCTGATCGACACCGCAGAGCTGGTCCAAGCTTCACTCCTGGTCAATGGGTTTGGCTTTCAACCAGAGATCTCCGCCTTCGTCGCCCCTGCAGAAAGCTCAACCCGAGGTACGTGGGTCCTTTCAAAATTATCAGAGAAATAACACCAGTCTCGTACCGATTAGCACTGCCCGCCAACTATCGTATCTCACCCACCTTTCATATCTCCTTGCTCAAGCCCGCCGGTGGACCTGGAGGAGAGAGGGACCAGGAGGAGGCCGCCGTGGAGAACACCCCCCCCATGATCATCGATGGCGAGGAGGCCTATCAGGTGCGAACCATCCTGAACTCCCGACGCCGAGGCAGGATCCTCCAATATCTCATTGACTGGGAGGGGTATGGTCCGGAGGAACAGTCTTGGATAAATTCTCAGGACATCCTGGATCCTAATCTTACCACAGAGTTTCACAGAGACCACCCCGACCGACCCGCACCTAGATCCCGTGGAAGACCTCGGCGTCCTAGTCATTCTCGCTTCGGGAGCCGCTCCCAGGGGGGGGGGCTCTGTCACGACCCAGGCCTCTGTGGCTCTCTCCAATGGCCACCGGAGGGCACCTTCTCCTGAGTACTGACTCGAGTGTGGACTACATTACCCATATGCCCCGTACCTCGGTCTAATCATCATCAGGTGTTCCCAATCTCACCCTCTATATAAACTGGTTCCAGACTCTCATTCCACGCGAAGTATTGTTTAGCCTGCCCTAGCAACTCCGAGCGTTTATCCCCCATTGTATCTGCCTGTGTATCTGTTGACCCTCTGCTTTGTTACCGACCTGTTTCCTGCCTGCCGCCTGCCCTGACCCAAGCCTGGTAATCGACCCTGATTCTGTTTATCTGTTACATCCGTGACGCTGTTGTTAGACCCCTGCCTGGTTGACTACGTTTCATTAAACATTGCAAATGGATCCGAATGCCCCTGACTCGTCATTACAACACCTATGTGTATCATGTGCACAGCAAGTCTGTCATAAAGGCTACATAAAATTATAATAAGAACATTACTGTAAATAACGTTGTGGAATCTTTGTGCGCTGTGTTTTGTGCGTGCGTTGAGCGCATCTACAACGGAGCTACACCTCCATAACAGTTAAGTTCGCTTGTGCATTTGCAGCCTTTTGTGCAATTGTCCGTAGTAATATTGTGTTTATTTCATGTATATCTGCTTTATCTCATATATAATGCGTTTGGTTAAGTTAATAGAGCGTTAATAGAGCACTTCAGTTTGCCGGTGGTCATCTTTAGCTCAGCGCATGCAGCTCAAACGGCAGCGCACAACTAATAACTATGATTGGGACTGTCGTGTATATAACATTCTAATGGGAATATTATTATAATAAAATGTTGTGAATTCTTTGGGTTTAGTTGCCATGTTTCAGCGCGTTTTTAAGGGAAGCCAAGTGCACATCCAGGAGTTTCACGTGTGACTAACGCATAACTTAGTTCAAAAAAACATGTGCATTTCCGTATATTTGTGCATATATAAGCTGTAATATTATGTTTATGTTTTATAAATATCTGATGCTCATGTAGCCTAATTAACCTGCTAAACAAGTGCTTCAGTTTACCGGTGTTCATACAGCGCACGCAGTTCAAACAGCTGCTATTTAAAACAGTGGTAGCCTATTAATTTGTTACTTTTTCTAAATCACTGAAGCATTATTAATAATAACCACCACTTTTATTTTATCTTATTATTTTCATCAAAAATATGGTTTAGTAATTAATATAATTTTATTATTGTCCATGCAGATGGCTCTTCCGTTTTTTTCATCCATGGCACATGCATTTTGATTCTTTACACATGTAATGATGTCCAATGACTTGTTTGCATTATTAATGCATTATTATATTTTTATAAAATTTATTATGACATAATTTGGTAATGGGAGAGTAAATTATATTTTTTTAACTTCAAACTAGGCTGCTTATGTTGAAGTGTTTGGGATGTGGCTTTTAATGATGAGACCTTTTTTTAAATGAATCTCTCAAAAAGTATATACAGATTTGGATATAGATTTATTGGCCAACATATCGGTTATCGACTTTCAAATATAAAGAATTATCGGTTAACGGTATCAGCCAAAATAGATGCTGTTTTTGTTGATGATCACATTATTTGTCATATGCATACATACGAGATGGCTCATTTCTGCGTCTTCCTCGCCTGTGCTTTTGGTCAGCACATTCTAGAACTGTTAACAAGTTCCCCAAAAATAGTACATATAGAATGTTAAATAGTACACATATACTCTTAAAAATAAAGGTGCTTCAAAAAGTTATTCAAGCAATGCCATAGAAGAACCATTTTTGGTTCCACAAAGAACCATTCAGTCAAAAGTTCATAAGGAACCATCTCTTTCTTACCTTTATATAAGCTGAAGAACTTTATTTCACCACAAAGAACATTTTGTGAAACAGAAAGGTTCTTCAGATGTTAAAGGTTTTATAAAGAACCATTAAGACAAAAAGGTTATTCTATGGCATCGTGAATCACCTTTATTTTTAAGAGTGTAGCATGCTAAAGTGTAAAATGTTCTTTGAGAAAAACTAATAAAATGTATTTTACCAGTTCACAGCCTAAGTAAATGTCCCACTCTGATCCACAATGGTAGCTATAATATAATTTAAATGGTTCTAATAATTCCAACATAACTGAACATTAAACACTACTAAATACTATCAAATCTCCCACTCTTGCTCAAAAACCCATAAAATAATGCTTAATTTCATATTTTTACTCTTCTCATTAAGTCCCAAGCTGTCACGTGGTTTTCACAGAATGCAAAATTGTCATTTGATTTGAAGCAAATAGTTTAAATTACACAAATTAACTAATTAACTAAATAGGACCAAATTAATACAATTAACTAAATATTTTACTTTAGCTCAATGGCAAGACAGAAATGTAATTTAATTAAAGGGTTAGTTCACCCAAAAATGAGCCTGTACCCTGGAGGCATCTTATAGGTGTATTATACGACTTTCTTCTTTCAGACGAACAAAAACACCCACCCACTGCAATGATAACACTTGGAATAGACAGGACAATTTTTAATATAACTCTGATTGGATTTGTCTCAAAGAAGAAAGTCAAATACACCTATAGGATGCCTCGAGGGTGAGTAAAACATAGGCTAATTTTCATTTTTGGGTGAACTAACCCTTTAAGTTGGATCAAGTACAACATTTTCTTTAGAGTAACGACAAAACATATGCACTTTTTTTCAGTGCACACGAAATGTATTAAACTGACAGCCCTGATAAAACAGCAACAGAGAAGAGAACCAATGTCACGGTCACTCTACTGATGCAGGTGAACAGAGCGACTCACCTGAGGTGTCATCCCATGACAGAGGTAAAGGATGGGAATGTTGTCAGTGTCTGGCCCTTGGTCGAGACACAAGTCAGTCTTCAGAGAGTTTCTCAGCTGAGAGAAAAATAGCATCATCAGAATTAAGTGGACAATCAAGTGCATGTCATTTTTCGCTGTCAACCATCTCTTTCACGTACAGCACATACGGCAGATAAAGCGCAAGGCTGTTTCTCACTTGCATTATAATGTGGTTCCATTCTCCTCCTAATTACAGGTTCTAATTATAAAATTAATTTTCATAAGTGTATGCACACTCATAAATCATCTAAATGATATTCCAGTCAAAGTCCTCTGTGAACTAAAAGAGCCGCACTGTCACGCCTCCCACGAATAACTTTAACTCGTTGCGCTTTTGTTTACCTGATTTTTTTTTTACCTCCAGAGTATAAAGAGCTTATTAGTTAAATAATTTCATGCAGAAAAGAAATCAAAAACTAATTTTCTCCATAGGCTTCAAAGCGTATTGCAACTGTTACGTCTAATGAAAATAATGTTTAAACACACGGCCGTATCAGTGACAACAGGATTCCTAGCGGAGGACTTCAATGGATCGTATCTCTGTTTTGGCATTTTCTGTTGGATTCGGCTGAATACTGCTGTGCCTTTTATCACCGCGTGCTGAATTTCCAGCCAACGTGATTGACAGACTCATCAAATGCATTCAGTCAGAATAAAGTAATGAGGGTGAGAGCTATTTCTGAGCCCTTTACTCCCAGAATTCATTTCAATAAGGCTGACCTATTTTCCACAGTTTCTTCCTTTTAAATTGCGCCTATGAAAACACATATGATGAAATCAAGCACCGAATGAACACCTCAACCAGACAGCCTGTTTCTGAGTCAGTACTGAGTCAAGTGTATTATTATTTAGTCCAGTAGGAAATAAAAAGCGAATGAATTATTTTGACTTGACATACATGGCTAATAAAAACAGTACGGGTGAGTCGTGCTTCCACGGCATTATTTTGTCAAGCAAATTGGAAAATCCTCTTCAGACGCCTTGGACGGAACGGCGAGTGGGTGTCACACGTGGCGAGCGCTGCTCTTAAATCCTGCCTCAATGGTACAATATCTGGGCATTCACAATGAGCTGAGGAGCCACGGTTAAAGCATTAGCATTAGTGTGGAGAGAAAATGTCTTGCAACTGCCAATGCTCTGACTGGATATGCAGGGTTTTATTACAACACAATCTGATTCCAGATAACACTGCACTGCTGGGAAATGAGTCTGACAAGATATACAGTTATTTGCACAGTATTTGTACTCTTTATTTTTCTCTTTTCATGTGCAAACTGCTTCCACTTCATTGGGTTTAATACAAATACTCACCACTCCATATGCGATGGTGTCTGTGTACATTCTCATCTCAGGGTAAATGTTCACTAGGTACCAGCGGAAGGTCTTGCACTGCAGTTTTTTCCTCAGTGCTTTCCTTTCTGCAATGTCACCGATGTCTATCCCTGAGTCCTGATGATACACGAACAAATAAGTAGAGATACCAATGAGTTTAAAGGGGCAGTTACCCCAAAAATTTAGATTCTATTCCCCTCAAGCGGAACCTGTGTTGTTGGAGATCAAACAGTTGCTGGTAGCTATTGACTTTCATAATATTTTTTTTTCTCATACTATGGAAGTCAAAGGCTACAAGCAACTGTTTGGTTAACAACATTCTTCAAAATATCATCTTTTGTGTTCATCACATAAAGAAATTAATATAGGTTTGGAACAAATTGAAGGTGAGTAAATGATACAGAATTTTTTTTTCTGAACGAACCTAGTACTCTGTTTGGTTTCAGTTTTCTAGTCCTACTGTACATTTTCACGTCCCCGTCATATATGTCAATGTGATTTCCAAAAACTGACTGAAGCTGATTGACACTGACAGGAGCACACACACAGGCACACAAATATAGAATACAGTAAATCATGGCGAAATACCCTATTTATGGTTTTAATTTCTAAATCAAACCCAAACTTGATGTTTTTAACAAAAGTAAAACCATTTGTTCACTTTGTATTGCATGGTTAATCATAATCAATGCTTAAAAATTTAAATATAATAATTTAATGTGAACACCAGTGAGGACTAATATGTAGACAATGACAGTAAAAAACAATCATTTGATTTAATATACAGTATATATATAAATATATATATCAATTTTGATATCTGTTTCAGTTCATTTATCGGTTTCACTTTATTTTGATGGTCCCTTTAACACATTCTGTTGACTATAAGTAACATTGCACCTACATATCTACACTCTCATTAGACTGTTAGTAGAGTATTCGTAGACTGGTAGGGTTAGAATAAGTTGACATGTATTTACAAAGTTACTTATACTCAGTAGAATATCTGTTGCGATGTCATCACAATAAAGAGTTAGCAGATATTAATCAGACAGTCTACTAATATTCTAATGAGAGTTTGTTGACGTGTAGGTGCAAAGTTACTTATTGTAGAAAGAATGTTCATAAGGGACCTTCAAAAGAACGTGTTACCCATTTATCATGTTAAACTAAATGAAAATGATATATGTTTCTTTGGCAACTAGCTACAATAACATTTTATCTTTGTCTTTTATCATAATTAAGTGAACGTATGGGTAATTTTTTATAATGTAATTATTTTGGTTTGAGCAGATGTTGCCAATTTGAAATGTCCCTGGTTGCTATTCTAGCTTCTAACAACTGGTACTTCATTTAGAAACACTGTTTTTTTCTTTCTCAAATTAAAAAATAAGTTTTATTTATAATCACTTTATATGTTTTTCCAATGTCCCATTATAATTTCCAGTCCTTTGTCATTTAACTAGCAAAAGCCAGTTTCTTAAAAGGATGGTCCACTCAAAAATACAGCATGTAATAAGATATCTTGAAGAATGTTGGCAACTAAAATGTTGGTTTTGGTTGAACATTCTTCAAATGATCTTGTTTTGTGTTCAGCAAAAGAAATAAATGCATACAGGTTTGGAATGGCATTAGGGTGATTAAATGATGACAGAATTGATTAAATTGTCACTGCATGGTGTACCAATGACCTTTAGTTATGACTACAATCATAATATAGCACAACCATTCGTCCTCACAATGGAGGAAGAGATTATTAGACTGGATATATAGAATCAGGCTGAACAGCCACTTCTTATAGCAGTGATTTATGGAAATGCAGCATTGCTCTCCACACCACTGGAACAGAAATAGCAAAGAACATCTCAGTTCATGTTGCTCAGCACACTAGAGTCATGTCTTTGTTCCTGCATCAACAGTCACTTCCCTTTCTCCCTTTCCCTCCTCTCAACATTCAGCTTGGGTCTGGGAATCTGCTGTAATCTCACGATGCCTTCCGCTTTCACCAGATCTTAATTGCTGTCTCGCTGATAAATGCACAAGCAGGGCCAAAGCTCCCTAAATAAATGGAGCACTGTAACATATGGTTGGAAGCAGAGCTGAGGGCTGGAGAACTATAAATGTGGTAATGGCTGCTTAATAGTGAGTAACAACTGTATTTCTCTACGCATTCTAATCACTTTTCTACAGTCTTTAGGATCAGATTTACTTTACAATCATTCAAAGTTCTGTATGAATGTACAGTACTGACTGTGGGCATAATTGTATTTATGGGTCACTCCTTTTCCTGTTTTAGACAAAAAAAATGAAAAGAATGAATATGTGTGTGACATAATTTAAGAAAGTATTTCTAAATAAGGGTATACCAGACTTTTAAAAACGTTATGCACTGGCTGTTGTCAGACTCCCAGTGCAAAAAAGCATCTCACAAATCTAATTTTGGCCATCACTCATTTTTTATTCTTTATTTGAACAAAAGAACAATGACTACAGATCACAAAAAGTACATTCTGATAATTGATACATGTACCATAAATAAATAAAAAAGTTGGGTAAGTCTTTATTTTAAGGTGTCCATAATACAGAGTAATTACTTAGTTAAGTACTTAGTAGTAGCTGTTGTACTTACATGAAACAAAATGTACTAACCATGTAACTAAGTTATGCAATTAATTTACATGTACATGCATTGCATGTAATTATGTACATGCAATAGTTAACTACTGTTGCACATATTTAACAGACCGAGTCTGTTACACAGCAACTTATGTAACCAAAATATTGTTACATACGTGTTGCAGACTTTCTACAACGTTATTATAAATATAAGTACACAGACATACGCTACTTAAAATAAAGTGTATCAAGATTGTACATAAGTGCACTTAATGTGTATCTATACTGTACACCGTATACAGCAGCACCTTAGTTTGATTTAACCCACCAGTACACAGCTTAAGTGCATGTAATACCTCTATAATTGCATAAAAAATACAAAATATTACACACGCATATGCTACTTAAAAATACAGTGTATCAAGATTGTACTCAAGTGTACTAGTAGCTGTGTAACAAACTCAGTATGTTAAATATGTGTAACAGTAGTTGACTATTACATCTACATAATTACAAACTGTAAATACAGTCTGCTCCATAACTTAGTTACATGGTAAGTACTTTTTTCATGTAAGTACAACAGCTACTACTAAGTACTTAATTAAGTAATTACTATATATCATGACACCTTAAAATAAAGTGTTACCAAAAGTTGTTCAAAAAAAGATTTAAAATCCTTATACTTGCATCAACTTTAGGTTTATAAATAGGTTCCTTGTCTGATAAAACATATCCATTTCCCCTTTTGACCCGTATGTAAAATATTCCAAAGAAAGAAAATCAAATATCACCATAAGCCATTCTGAGACCGTTGGCAGTTTATCAGAGATTCATTTAGAAACATATTCTCATAGGCAGCATAAGTAAGGAGATTAACTAACCTCCAATTTGATGCATCATGAATTATTCATTCATAAGGATATAAAGTATAAGGGGAAATAATGAATTAAACTCATTGTCTGGCCATCCAGCATGTAGTAAAAAGCCCTAACATGATACAGAATGCTGCAGCACACCTGGTCTTCAGTGAACCCTAAAAAGCTCCCTTCACACCTCCTTTATCTCGCTACACTGGTTGCCAGTATCTACCCACATCAGATTCAAGCCCCTGAAGCTGCCATATAAAATCTGCACCCTCCTACACACTCACTTTTACACATCTATGCTTCCTCTGAGACTGCTGGGGTCTGTGAATGAGTGGCGATTGTGCTGCTATCCCAATGAGGCACTCTCCAGAACATTGTTACTTGATGGTGGAATATCGAAAATGTCACCAGAACAACCCTATCCACCTTATTCTTCAATGCAGAATTGCAGGTTAAATATAACTGGAGGTGGACAACACCACAGGTCAGAAACTTATGCCAACTCTTACGGAAAAAAACAAAAGGTGGATATATCTTTCTAACGCCATGGTCATGTGGACTTTGACATTTTTACAAACACTGCAATGGCCATATTTTATGTCACACCCTTCTGCATCTTTTTTAGAAAAGAAAAAGGTTTCAGCAAATAATACAACCTACTCCACTGCAACACAGCAGATTTAAAGCTTGCATTCTTTTAATTCAGCTAATATGTTGCACCATGATGCATCAGTCACATTTTGAAGCAATGCAGATTCAGATGGCAGAGTTCACTAAACTTGTACTTTCAAATATAGTGAAATCTCCCGCATTCACATGCGTATGAATGGAAGTCAATGGAATGAAAAATGTACTGTGACTGCCCCTTAAATCTATAAGAAGAATTAGAAGAGGCAACTCTTCCATGACCCTAGTGAAAATAAGTATATCCTAAAATGTATTTGAATTACATTTCATGCTAAGTACACTACAACCACATTTACATATTTATGTACTTAATAAAAATACCCTGCAATTGTACTTTTAGTATACTAAACTGGTATACTTAAAATCTGCTAAATTGAAACAACTATAGTATTGTCATGAATCTGGTTGCCACTCACCACATCTCTTGCACCACACTACAGCGGCACATCACCCATGGACTGCATCTCCCATCATTCACTGCACTCACACATTCCCATCCACCATTACACCAATCACACAGCTGTCACCAATCACTCGTTAGCACTGATTGTTTCGTCACACCTGCACCTCATTCACACACCCACATTTAAGCAGAACACTCACCGCGAAGTCTTGTTCTTGCCCCGGCTGACATTTCTGAGCGGTCTTCATCCTGCTATCTCTGTGTTTGACCCCGGACTGCCTGACCTTGGAACTCTGAACCTGTGCCTGTGACCTCGACCCCTGCCTGGTATTGTTTACGTCTCTGCTCTGCCTCTGATATTCCTGTTTTGCCCGCTGACCATTGCCTGATTGATTCTGTCTAATAAATATTGCTGCAAGTGGATCCACTCGCCTCTGACCAGTCATTACAAGTATAATTTTGTACTTAATGCACTTTATTTATGCGGAAGTAGTGCTGAAGTCCAACAATATAAGACACTTGATTGTGCGAAAGTGGACGTATTGCAAGTATACCTTAGGTATTAAACATTAAATATTTTGTATTTCAAGATTGATATTATACAGAGATCATACAATCCTCATCTGTAGTGACATTAAAAACACATTTTAGGAAATGTGCATTGCGCACAAGTGGTACTCCAAATGAAGTGTCATAATATTTTTTATGCCAGTAAGTCTCGAGTGATATGTCAGTAAATATGTTCATAGATTTGAACTATACTTAGTATGAAATAAATGTATTTAAAAAAAAAATCTTTTTTTACCAGGGGCAAATTAATTACTATATAAACAATATTCCTATGAAACCTAACCCCTAAATCTTGTATTGCAACTTTTCTCCTTTGTGTCCTTTGGATGAATTGTGTTTTAGCAGTTCTCATTTATAGGACATGTTAGGATAAAAACATCTGCCACTTAAGTGAATGTAAATGTTAACAGGACTTTCTAGCGGTAAGTATATTAGCTGACATAATAGACCTCACCTCTTGTGGAATGTTCCAGGCCATGTAGACGTGGCTTTTAAACTCATCCATCCACACTTCAGCCACTCTCAGTGCATTTCTGCGCACGTGGGTAGTGAGATCATCAGTGTAGGGCTTGTGGGCGCGCTCAATATGGGCAATACGGGCACAGGGCAACACCTCCACACTTCCTCCACACTGCCACACCTACACACAGACACAAAGAACCTAAATAAAAATACATTTTCATGCTGAGAAATAAAAAAGGCACAATTCTTGGCAAGATAGATCTACTCGCTGGACCAGACTGAGGAGCAGATGAAGTGCAGAAGCTTCTATGAAGATAACACTAAAGACTAAAGCTCATTTGGACCTCTTAAAAACACCCAGACCTCCACGAGACCCTATAAAGTCTGAATAGGAATTTAATATATGGAATATGTGTGGAATCAGTGGAATAAAAATATTTTAAATCAGTAAAAGATAATGAATGTACCCATACATGTGAACACAGACTACAAAATGGTTCCAAAACTGAGTGAGGGAAGCTGTTGTCTATGGCAGCATCCTAACACATATGGAAGCTCAAAAGAGACTGATTTAGAACACTCTACAGAGACAGCAGCTCTGTGCAGCAACAAATAGAGCTTCACGTGTGAAGCAGAGTTTAGAGTTAACATGTTGCTAAGTTAACCATCAGCCCGCACAAACACACACACACAAATACTAGTTAGTCTGTCCATTTTTAATATGATCAGACCAATTTTACAAAAGTCCTTAAAGGATTAGTTCACCCAAAAATGAAAATTAGACCATGCTTTACTCACATCCAAGGTGTATATTACTAATCCAATCAGAGTTAGATTAAAAATTGTCTTTCTAGCTTTATAAAGTCATGGGCAGTTGTTTTTGTTCAACAGTCCAAAAGAAGTCAAATAAAGCGCATCTTAGCAAGAAAAATATCCTGCATTTAAAATGTTATAAACAGTTTTCTCTCACTTCTGCTATCTGTCGTAGGAGGAAGCTGTTCCGGCGGATGATATAGGACATGTGTCGCGCACATGCCAGAGATTACTTATGAACGCGGAAGCGTTCAGCTAGCAAAACTAAATGTTGGTCACGAATTACAAGCACAAAATGAGGATGATTTTGATATAAGCCAAGAGGAGACTGGTTTTCCTTTGCTAAAGGAAACTTGTGAGACTAGCATATCTCAGAGGCACGCACGCGACGCATACATCCTTCGTCATCCGCCGGAGTGGCTTCCACCTACGACAGATAGCAGAAATGAGAGAAAAGTCTTTATAACGTTTTAAATATGGAATATTTTTCTTACAGAAATGCATCGATTCGCTACAGGAGGCCTTTATTCACCCCCCCCGGAGCCGTGTGAGGCACGTTTTATTATGGATACGCAGGCTTTATTTGACTTCTTTTGGACTTTTGAAAAGAAAAAAAAACACCCATCCACTGCCATTATAAAGCTTAGAAGAGCTTAGATTCGTCTGAAAGAAGAAAGTCATAAACGCCTAGGATGCTTTGAGGGTGAGTAAATCATGGGTTAATTTTCTATTACTTATTACCAAAATAATATTTAAGAGCAATTAAATGAAAATGTTTGATAATTTATTAAGCACTTAATATGCATTTAAGTATTAAATGCATATTAAAGGCAATTAACTGAATATATTTTTGATCCTCTTAAAGAGATAGTAGGAATAAAATACTTTGGAAGTCAATGGTGCCCCAGAACTGCTCTGTTTCCCACATTCTTCAAAATAACTTCCTTTGTGTTCAGCAGAACAAAGACATTCATAAAGGTTTGGAAATAGTTGAGGGTGAGTAAATTATGACAGAATTGAATTTTTTGGGTGAACTACCCCTTTAAGTAATACTTGAATGTAAAACTCAAAATTGAATTAATACTTAGAAATATCTTTGTGTAATTTCATTATTATGTCTCTGAAATATGATTAGCACACTGTCAAATGTAGACAAGCATTTAAGGTAAACTAAAACATAATTTAATGTATTTTCTATTGAAACCTGTAAGTTGTGCATTTAATATATTTGTAATTACATTGTAATGAAGAAGTTGCAATTTAGTAAATTTGAAATATATTACCTTTAAATGTAATATTGAACAATAGACAGTTATAATTATATGTTACATGTGCTTTGGTATTTTTAGACAACACATCAAAATAAGTGCACTTTTTTAAAGCACAGCAAAATATTATTAAGACATAATGATTTAAAATGCACTTCAACGTAAAACAAAAAAAGTTATACAAAATTGTACATGAGTGAAATTTTGCTTAATTAATATTCTCTGCATTTGTTTTTAATAGGCTAATATATATTTTTTCTCAGTTTACCAAGTATTTTGGATTAAGCTGTCACTGAGCAGGTCACATATTTACAGTATGATGCCTCAAAATTACACCTCAATAGGCAGCCAGGTAAGTGTTAAAACTGAGATTTCATCTATATGTCCTGCTGAAAAAAACAGTGTGAATTCTGGCTTATACTACTCAGCAACTAGCAACAATATTCAACTTAGTTGAACAGGCTGGTTGACCAATGAAGTCTTAGTAGTTTATTTAAAAATTATGGTGGGGACAACAACAAAGCCGTATACTAAACTGAGAACCTGTCCAAAACACAAGAGTGCATTGGTGAAAAGCTACACTGTACTGTCTCAAAAAATTATAAAGCTGCATAGGGCAAAGAGCTCTTACAGCAACAATGAAATATGCACACAACTACTCTCTATATGTAGACAACACTTCCATTGCCCTGTCAAGATGAGAACTGAATTTTGAAGGCACTGTTATGGCCAGACAATTTTCAGCAACCACAGTCTGTGGAAAAATATGACAATCAGAGAGGTCAGGACTTCCCTTTGAAGCCAGAGGAAAGATATCAAGATTGTGTCGAGTGTATTATGAGGCTGAGCAGGAGAAGATATCAAGGATGCCCGATATATGCTTCACTCCAGCAGGTGCACTCTGCTCTCACTGTAGGGAGGAAGATGAAGCTGTCATTCTAGTTCAAACAGGACTTCTATCAATGTATTGCTCACTTTTAAAGAAAGTTCACTCCAACAGCCATTGGAAGCCACACAAAGTCATTAATTTTCAATGAAATGTGGCAATTCCCAGAAACATGAACAACTGTTGCAGATTCAAAAAGGTTGAACAACTGACACAATCAAGTTTGGAATAATTAAGACTTTGCCTTTTTAAGTTTTCTAAAGAAGTCTCTTCTGCTCACCAAGGCTACATTTACTTGGTCAAAAATATAAACAGTAATATTGTAAATATTATTTTATTTTAAATAAATAAATAATTTATTTGATGTACAGTAATGCTGACTTTTCAGCATAATTATTCCAGTCTTCAGTGTCATATGATCCGTCAGAAATCATTCTAAAATACTGATTTGATAAAAAACATGTATTTTTATTTTTTACATTATTCTTTTTTTAATATATACATTTTGAGTTGCCGGTGCTTAATAATTGTGACCCTGGACCACAAAACCAGTCATAAGGGTCAATTTTTTGAAGTTGCGTTGTATATATCTTCTGAAATCTGAATAAACAAGCTTTACATTGATGTATGGTTTGTTATGATAAGACAATCTTTGGCTGAGAAACAAATATTTGAACATCTGGAATCTGAGGGTACAAAACAAATCAAAGTATTGAGAAAATTGCCTTTAAATCTGTGCAAATGAAGTCCTTAGCAATGCATATTACTAATTTAAAAAAATAAGTTTTAATATATTTGCGGTAGGACATTTTCTAAATATCTTAATGGAACATGATCTTAATATACTAATGACTTTTGGCATAAAATAAAAATCTATCATTTTGACCCATACAATGTATTTTTGGCTATTGCTACAAATATACCTGTGCTACTTAAGACTGGTTTTGTGGGCCAGGGATACAATTGTGGATTTGTTTAAGTAAGCTTAATAATAAAAATAATTAAAAAAATTGTATTGAACAAGGACACATTATTTTGATCCAAAGTGAGAGTAAAGACATTTCTATTCTTACAAAATAATTGTATTTAAAATGAATGCTGTTCTTTTGAATGTTCTATTTTGTCACAGAATTCTGGGGGGAAAGTATCAAGTTTTCCACAAAAAAAGAAAAATCATACTTTGAACATTGACACAAATAGGAAACATTATTAATAAGCAATGCTTAAGCAATTCAGTAGAATGATTTCTGTAGGATCATTAGAAATTCATCTTTGCCATCACAGGAAGAAATTACATTTCAAAATATATATAATAGATATTACACATCCATCCATCCATGCATACATATATATTGTACATAGAAAACAATTATTTTAAAATAGTAATATTTCACATTATTAATCTTTTATTACTGTTACTGTATTTTTGATCAAATAAATGCTTGGTGAAAAAAATCATTGGTGAGTGACATCTTTTTAAAAGCATAATATTGTATTATTCCAAAGTTTTTACTGGTAATGTATGCAAATGAGCAGTCACGATGCAGCAAATCTTGTGGAAGTGTCGAAAGCGATCCGCTGCCTGTTTCTGTCAGACACAGCGATCGTGTGTGAACGCCTACTACAGTAGCATCCAGCAGAGCAGTAACTCACTGACCTTGAGTGATTTAATCGCTGTCAGTGTGAACACACACTTAAGAGAACAGGAGATCTGGTCAAGTACACACGCCAATCACCCTTAGTTGTGAGAGCACCTGCCTTGACTCGTGTAGAGCTTCGGTAAGTGGCTCTATGAGGTGCTTGAACGGGGCGAAAAGAGTCAGTCAGTTTAAATCTAAAATCGCACCAGGCTACAGTTATAAGCTGGAACACAATTAGGACTTGTTTTGAGTGAATTACGAGTAACCCTTCAATGACATCTGCAGTTTCTATGACAATGGTACGTCAATGACAAGCAGACTTGGAAACAACATGCGGCACATAAAATTAGCTCCCTTGGAGATGTCTGAAAGCAAAATGTCCAAGGACAACCAGCTTGGATGGTTTCCCAGTTCAGAACGGTGTAATTAAATGCACTTACTACTATTAAGTGGTAGTTGTTAAATTGAAAGAAAAGAAGCAAACCAAATCCTCGGTGTGGGTGGAATTGCTGTTGTTATGATTTATTGTCGTTGTTGACCATGGCGTGCATTAGCAGTCGCACTGCCTTGATATTTGCTCCTGTATAATTTACCCTTGTCAGACTCAATGTTTGACAGTCGCTGCTCTACCGTGAGTAACATGCGCACTGAACTGATAAGTGGGTGGTTTAAAAATGTCTGTTTCACAAGTATGTGCGTATATATGTGTGAATGTGTGACCGCTCACTTTTATCCCTCTTTTCTGCCTGCCAATCCTCCTACGGACACGAAACTAGAGCAACCCTGCCATTTGTTGGTACTAACTTTTAGCCTCCGATGTGCTAACATTTACTCTCAAATGATCATCCAAATGCTTGAATTTGTTCTGCTGTGATGACACTGATTGGAGAGTACAAATGAACCCAAATGTCATTCATTTCCTGGTGCAAACATTTGTTCAAGGGTGCTCCATTACCGTGGAGTGTGCTCACCTCACATCACGGAGAGATGTTTGGGATGGCAAGAGTGGCAAAATCAACTCCTAGTGAATCAATGGCTATGTCTGAAATATAACATTAGTGTACACACTGAATATTGGCTGCTATTTTTTTTTAATAGCATGTGAAACTAGTATGTAAGGGATAATGACCAGTCAGCAACTCAGCTTCAGGGTTTATTTTTGTGATTATGACTGTCTGACTGAAATATTGATTTATTTTATTACATGATAGGAAGGGCACTGTGGAGTCACATTAGATACACAAAACTAGCACAGATGTCAATGTAAATTATACATTTTAGTGGCTATTATACATAAATATTTGATTGTTGTGACTGACAATCAAAAATGAAGCAAGAGAACGATGCTGTTATGTTAATTCAAAACAGTACAATGCTACATTGTTGTCACATGACCTAATTACTTGCTTTTTTAAACAAGTTTGAATACAAATTCTTAATTATTGGAGGTATTTTAAAGTATGTGTCCAAAAATGTGTTAAACAATCACAGCTGATATTACTTTTTTTGGTTAATTTGTTTGGAAATACAAAGTAAGTTTGAGTGCACTGCATTGTGGGAAACAGTACTCCATGCAGTGTGGTCTTTGTATACTGCACATTTTGTCAAATGTAAGTGGGTTGTTTGAGTATGTGCATATAAATTCATATATTGTGCACAGTATCTCTGAATTTTTTTTTTGTTAAGGTTATTTACGCATAGTAACAGTTCTATTTAGAACCATATCATCCTGAATAATCATTTCACATTATTTTTTTTCACATGAGTTTTTTTTAAATCTGTAACTGCCAACAAATGGTTTCAAAGCCACCTTATTATTGATTCTGAAGCTCAACCATTTAACTACACAAACTATCAAAACACTCTCAACAGGTACTTGATAACCTTCTTAAAATTTTAACTTTCAAATTGTAACTAGATTTGCACCAATCAAGTCTTTTTTACCTTTGTTTTTATGTATTTTTTTACAGAACATGTGACCAGTTAGGTTAAGTTGAGGATACTTCTCCACTAATCAAGTAAGTGATATTGAGATACTGAATATGTCATACATATTGTTAGAGATCTCAATTATTATTTGGGCTTATGCATAAACATGCCCAGTCACAAAAAAACATTAAAGCTATTTCATAACTTTGTATTACTATTTCACTTTAACATTGTGAAAGGCATACATATATCAATTCACAAGGGCTACATTTGGCCTTCATAAACTGAACTGCTTTTACTCAAGGAAATAAAAGAGATACAGTGTAACTCTAAACTCAATAGTGCATTTCTATCCAGACAGATACTGTCAAACCCAACAACCTTGTAGAATATCAAGGACCAAATCAGACAAATCTAGATTCGATCCAAGCATGGTTGAAACATGAGGAGCCGAATTCCACAAGACAACAGCAGAAAGTCATAAATCAGACCCCCAGCCCGCCTGAATACACCCCGACCAGGCGTCGAGGACAAAGGCTAAAATTCCTGGGTTCACAAAAACTGTAAAATCATCTTAAAGGACTTTCATTCTCATTGTTAATGAAAATAATAATTTATATGCATAACTGCATATTATGTATGTGACCCACAAATTTGAATATCCTTGTTTTAATCATTGTGTTTATCGTGCTTTTAATTAGTATTGACTAGCTAAGCCTTAAGGGTTAATGTCATGTTTAGTATGTATGAGCGTGATAATTCCAGCTTTGAACATTTCTTTTAATTGATTTCCTGTCAAATGCATCATATTCTGGCTATAGAAACCACATCCAAAAGGATACTTGCAAGAGAATGTAAAATTCGGGCAATGTGACTGGCCATGACATGTTAATTTATTAAGTGGGTGGAGCTACAAAGCGGCACCCAGAGTCAGCATGGGATCTAATTGGTCAAGACAACCATTGGGAGGTCCCTAAAAGGCCGAGTTTAAATACTAGGACAGCCCTTGAAATCACTCTCTAACTGCTCTCTAGAAACTCTTAACTTCTCCTCGCGCTCTTGAATGCTCCGTCCTCTTGGAACTCTCTCTCTCTCTCCGGAAAAATGAACTCTCTCTCTCGCCATGTGCTCTGGACCACACCCAGCCAGTTGCTACCATGATGAGAAGAAAAACCACCTAGCTCTTTACATCCTTTTATTCTTTTACTTTTGTTTATTTTCTTTCCGTTGAGTTCGTGTGCTAAGTTACGTTTGCCAGCGGAAACCAGCCCAAAACTCTGCAGGGCCAGCCACGAGCCAACGCCCACTTCAACGACTCCTGAACTCTAAGCCAATCAGCGACTTCGGAGAAACCCTTTCCCGCAAAGACGGAGGACAAAGGGAAATCTTTAAACACAAAAGCAACGCAAGTACAAACCCCAGATTCTTGCTGTAGCTGGTGTAATATTGAAAATAGATTTTAGCCTCATTGAAAACTCAATGCGAGTGTTAAAAATGTGATTGATGGTTGTTCAGGTTTATGCAATTGCACATATTGCTGTAAACGTGGGATATCAAATTCTCATTCTCTTAATCTAATCCTTTCCTCACTTTCTCTCTTTCTGCAACGCGTGAATGTGTGAATGCTTGTGTAGATTAGTTTACATGTCTTAGATTTATATAAATAAAGCCTTGTTTATATTGAAAAGAGAAATATCTTGTGTTTTGTGCTCATAAGTTAATGCCTTAATCTGTCGATTTTGTTACTGTGCTATTTAATAGTGTTTTCACTATATTTTGGGATTTTAATATCCAGTGCAGAGTTTGTTATACGGCTTGTTCGGTGAATCGCCGTGAAACAGTGAGTCTGTTCAAATTCCCTATAAAATCATTAATGATTCCCTTTGAGCTAAATTGACCTGTTTCCCTTATAACAATATATATATTATATGTTATCATTACATATTGGTGGAGGATCTGCGGGCAGATTAATCTAAATTATGAGCATAAACCAAGTTATTTAATCTTTTATATTCTTACGGATGAGATCTGAGATCGAGACTGGTGTGTGTGCGTATGTGTGAGTGACGTCAGCAGCGCGCGCCTCCTTGAATGAATGAGCACAGAGAAGGCTGTAACTCGAGTCAGCCTCTCCTTTGTTTAACTGCAGTAAGGGAACTCAAAGTTAACAGTTAAGATCGGATTTGAGCGTTTTCCTCTCTTCTTGTAATGCCTTGTTTTATAGCTGAATTAATGTCCTGCGTGTTCCAGGTCATCTAATAGCTATAATTTAATCCCAAATCTCAGTAACTGTTAGCCGCACGAAGCTAAACTGCAGTAATTAAAAGGGAAATAAATCAGTGGATAAAGAATAGTTTTGAGCGTGTTCCTCAATTCTATTTATCAAAGCCTTATTATTCATAGTTTGATCGTCAGTGCGTGTTCCATTGTCCGATCATATATGCTATGACTCCCCGGGTTAAACATTAGAGAATAATGCTTGCCTGTTTGTGTACACTGCTCACAAAGTGAATTAAATCTCGCGAAACACTGCGCGTGTCCGAGAGCGATTTGAATGGGAGTTTTAAAAGCTTTATCAAGTAAAGTTTACCTTTGAACCAACAGCGAAGAAACCCTGTTGTGTTTATGTCCATATAAACGGACACGGGCTTGTGATCACTGTTTCCTCAACCGCAGCACGAAGCTATTATTTGAATAAGGTTTAAGTTTAACTCTGAACGAACTGAAAGTTTAAGCGCCACATCGCAGAACAAGCGGTGTTGTTATTTGTACAGTGTTGAGATGCACCAACATTTAATGTAACATGCTTAACTGTATTTGTAATGCAACAATTAATATGCTAGCCACTAGTTTGTTTTGGTTGCCACAGATACGATTGTGACACGAAAGTCTTAACATACTTCCGGAGCAACTTTGAACTGCGCACGCGCAGTACATCGATGCTGTTGCTGACGGCACGGTTGTGTTTACATTGAAGTCTATGCTAAAGCCATTAGCCTCAAAGGTTAGAAGTTAGCATTAAACATCCAATGGTTGAATAAAGTGTGTGTTTGGAAAAGCTAAAGTGGTTTAACCCTTCAAACATTTAAACTAATATACTTGTTGGTCTTTCTCTTCCCTATTTCTCCCTTTTTACCACTTATTTGTAGTTCTACTAGAAAGGAAAATACTAGTCCAGAATTATTAATTGTGCCAAATTCAAATTTAATTAAAACATTAAATTTATTTGGAATCATTCTAATTTTCCCCCTCATATTGTTTAATATGATCCTTCCTTCTAGTATTCCCTTTTGGGCATAATCATTTTAGGTACAAATAAGTATTGAACTTTAAAAGTTTAAGTAAACTTCTTCTACCTAATTGATTTATTACCCATTTAAGTAGATTCTATTCAGACTTATACTCACTCATTACTTTATTGCGTTTTACCCCTAATTCTTCCTGTTTTGGTTATAAACATAACCACTATTTTATTTACTTATTTCCTCATTTACTTAATTTCATATTTGCTTATTTTGCCTGTTTATTACTTTACAATTTTACTTTGTCTTACCATTTTCTTTCCTCTTCACTTTTCACATTTGTAGGGACCTGTAAGAACCATCAATCAATTCTAAGTGTATGAGATATACAATCCTGTCAAGAGGCGAATCATCCTAACGAATTTGATTGCAATCAAACCTACTTTTGTTCTTCTTAACCTCTCTATATTTAAAACGCAATCCAAATTTTAACAACTCATGCAACGCTGAGATCAATTTTAATAGAGATAAGTGTTGAGCAACTGTCGCCTTCGCAGCCTCCCTGGTGAGCGATCCAACTGTAAGGTGTGCGTTGTCAATTCTGTCAGACTAAGAAAAGAGATATCAGAATTATTATTATTATATTTGTTTGTCTAAGACAAAGATTTAATAATATTGTTTGCCTCCTTGATAACAACATTTAATAATAAAAAAAAAGGAATTCTCCTCATTTTGAAAAAAATTAGAGAAGGAATTGTTTTTTTTTATTAAATTTGTTTTTCACCTTTTTGTCTCTTTTCCCTCTTCCTCATTAGAGTGACGAAGTCTTCACATCGCTAGTCTACCTAGATACTCTGAGACCAACACAGTGATCACCACACTTCACCAGTGGTTCAAATCACTGACATAACACTTAGTTGTCGCACCACACATAAGCTTCCACTCCACACAGATCTGTGTCAGTCTCTCTTCTCACCAGCGTGCCAACATGCCGCAGACTGCAGACCCCCTGGCAAAAGGGGAAGATGTGAACACTTGGCTGAGAGGCACGACAGACAGCCTCACCCCCAAGACGTTTGAACTGTTATTATTTTTAATAATAATCCTAGTCCTGAGAAGATTCCTGACACAAGATTCAAGCCAGAATAACAACCATGAGGAGCTAGTCAAAATTGCCAGCTCCCTAAGCTATGCCTTCACGACCCAGCTGAAACTGAGCGACAAGCACATCACCCACCTTCAAGAGGAACTGACATGTGCTCAACGTCGCATAGACAAGCTGGAAGTGAAAGTTCAAGATCAACTCAAAGCACCCAACGAGAGCGAGCAGGAAACAACGGAACAAGTTAAGGAGCTCCAAGCAGCCCTGACAGCAGCTCAGCTCGACCAACAACATGCAAAGGCTGCCCAGGAAGACCTGGTAAACAGACTTCAGTATGCCAACCAGCTACTAGAGAAAGCCAAGCATGACATCAGCAACAAGAATGCTGAAATAAGTGCCCTGAAGGACCACCTTGAAAGGTACAGAATTGAAATGGACAATCTGACCCCACAACTAGACGATACCAATGATCAGCTCTACATGGTCAGAAGAGGACTCAAACATGCTTATGCGCAGAAGCAAGAGCCAAAGCGAGAGAAACCACACTCAACCTCACCACTGCTGAGCAGAGCAGAGTCCCATGTCCAAGAACTCGTATACAGCGAAAGAAGCGAAGGGCCACAACCCAAAACCTCACCAGCCTTCGCCACAGAACTCTTTCCTGTCAACGAAAGAAAACCTCCCATCCAAGCAGACCTTGGAGCTGCACCTGGGATGACCATCAAAGACCTCGATAAGCTGTCTAAAAACATCAGCAAGTTCAACCCGAACTCCACAGGGGGCCACACCATCCAGGCCCACCTTCAAGATATCGACTTCTGTCTAGAAATGAGACCTCATGTGACTGACAGAGACAGGTTATACCTCCTTAGAGCCACGTCCAGTTCCGAGGTACGAAACTTCCTAGATCGACAGCCCAGTCGAACGAAGTCAGACTACCAGCTACTTCGTGAGGTCCTGATTAAAGAGTTTACCGACCCTGACTCCGAACATGGACTGTTAACTGCCTTAGAAACCAAACAAGGTCGACAAGAGGCTCCACAAGCTTACTACAACCGACTCCGACAAGCCTACTTTGGTGCACACAACGAACCTGACCTTGAAGAGGATGTGAACTTCAAAAGCCTCTTCCTAAGAAATCTGCACCCTGGAGTCAGCCACCATCTAGGCGTCATGGCCTGTCCACGCTCCATGACCATCCAACAGTTGCGTGACCTAACACAGAAGGCCTACAACAAGCAGAAGATGGCCTCAAAGAAAGGTAACAAAACATCCACACTCTTGAACTCTGTCAACAAAGACTCAAGCCTTGCACTGGACGACACCCAGATGCATCACAAAACCAGAGTCCTCCATCAAGAGCACAGAGAACGTGATCCCCATGTCCACGAAAGCTATCAGCCCAACTTCTGGAAAAATCCATGGGACCAGCCACGCTTCTCAAGAAACGCAAAAGATAGCAACAACTGGAAACCTAACCAGACATCCAAAGGTAATCGCCTGACTCATCCAAGAGCATCTCGTAGGGTTAAGCGACAACGAAACCCACCTCAGCAATACTCAGACATGCACAGTGCTGAGTATGCTCCAGAACCATACAGCTTACCGTCAGAAGACATGGAACAAGTCATGAGCCAACTGAACGAGTTCCTTCAAGATAAGCTGAACACGGATGACTAAGAAATTGAGTCATGCTCGCTGTGACCAGCGACAGAACGGAAGGCCGATGATCGCATGGTACACCACCATATCCGAGATGACAAGCACCTGTTCAACAACCACACAGGACGAGCAAGTCTCTCATGGCCAACCGTTGATGAAAACTGAGGTACCAGAGAACATCACCTCACTCACCCATCACTCACTAGCAAACTGCTATATTAACTCCAACTCCTAGAACCACATTCCTGTCTGTGCAACAGCAACCACCAAAGCACAGAAGGTCAGAAAGTCTGCCACATCCAGAAGGTAGCGCAAGAGAAATGCAACAAAGGAGACAAAGTTTGCATCCCAGCTTCACACAGCCATGCCAAACTACCTCCGACTGTCTGCTAAAGAACTTCCTGCCTTTCTGGACTGACCCCCATTAGATCATGGACATGCCCACATCCAAGCCAAGGATGAAGAGAGCCAGTCTTATGTAACATACCTGAAAAGGGGGGAGACGACACAGACTGGAACAGATCTGACCACACATACACTACACCCTTAACACACACAACATTACCTACACCCAGAGGTAACCACATCTACTGATAACACATTCAACAAACATATTCTTCCCACAAGTAGAAGATCCAAATTTAGCGCAACACAGTTACATACACCACCATGAAGAAACATATAGCTATCCTCACAAGAGTTAGAACACCTGACACGAAGTTAAGGTGCATGGCCCCCTAGCTGCACATGACATCCTAGCTCAACAGTAGTTGCAAATCATGCTAGGAAAACCCACAGCAGCTTTGTTTTGTTTTGTTCTTCTTTTACCTATCCTTTTCCTTCCCCTCTTTCTTTAGTAGGTGAAAAACCTAGACACCCTGCAAGGGTCAAAGGTCTGATATTAGGATTGACTCGCTACACCTAATATCCGCAAGCCACTCTAGACTGAAGGAAAGCCAGAGAGCTCCATGCACGATAGGTCGATTCATTTTACCACAAATTAGTTCACTAGAAACTAAATGTGAACATTCTTAAGTTAAGACAACTTAGAAGAAACACACAAATCTAGTCGCAAAAGTTGATCGAAGAATTAAAACAATAATTTCCAAAATTGAATAACCTAATGCCCGGCACCAGTACAGTAACTGTCATGGAGGTGTTGTCTTGTTGTTTGCTGTGTTTTGTCTGCTCCTTCTGCCTTTGTTTTTCCAGCGCTCGACGATGTCTTCTGCTAAACACCTCGCCGAACGAAGGGGGGTGTGTAGAATATCAAGGACCAAATCAGACAAATCTAGATTCGATCCAAGCATGGTTGAAACATGAGGAGCCGAATTCCACAAGACAACAGCAGAAAGTCATAAATCAGACCCCCAGCCCGCCTGAATACACCCCGACCAGGCGTCGAGGACAAAGGCTAAAATTCCTGGGTTCACAAAAACTGTAAAATCATCTTAAAGGACTTTCATTCTCATTGTTAATGAAAATAATAATTTATATGCATAACTGCATATTATGTATGTGACCCACAAATTTGAATATCCTTGTTTTAATCATTGTGTTTATCGTGCTTTTAATTAGTATTGACTAGCTAAGCCTTAAGGGTTAATGTCATGTTTAGTATGTATGAGCGTGATAATTCCAGCTTTGAACATTTCTTTTAATTGATTTCCTGTCAAATGCATCATATTCTGGCTATAGAAACCACATCCAAAAGGATACTTGCAAGAGAATGTAAAATTCGGGCAATGTGACTGGCCATGACATGTTAATTTATTAAGTGGGTGGAGCTACAAAGCGGCACCCAGAGTCAGCATGGGATCTAATTGGTCAAGACAACCATTGGGAGGTCCCTAAAAGGCCGAGTTTAAATACTAGGACAGCCCTTGAAATCACTCTCTAACTGCTCTCTAGAAACTCTTAACTTCTCCTCGCGCTCTTGAATGCTCCGTCCTCTTGGAACTCTCTCTCTCTCTCCGGAAAAATGAACTCTCTCTCTCGCCATGTGCTCTGGACCACACCCAGCCAGTTGCTACCATGATGAGAAGAAAAACCACCTAGCTCTTTACATCCTTTTATTCTTTTACTTTTGTTTATTTTCTTTCCGTTGAGTTCGTGTGCTAAGTTACGTTTGCCAGCGGAAACCAGCCCAAAACTCTGCAGGGCCAGCCACGAGCCAACGCCCACTTCAACGACTCCTGAACTCTAAGCCAATCAGCGACTTCGGAGAAACCCTTTCCCGCAAAGACGGAGGACAAAGGGAAATCTTTAAACACAAAAGCAACGCAAGTACAAACCCCAGATTCTTGCTGTAGCTGGTGTAATATTGAAAATAGATTTTAGCCTCATTGAAAACTCAATGCGAGTGTTAAAAATGTGATTGATGGTTGTTCAGGTTTATGCAATTGCACATATTGCTGTAAACGTGGGATATCAAATTCTCATTCTCTTAATCTAATCCTTTCCTCACTTTCTCTCTTTCTGCAACGCGTGAATGTGTGAATGCTTGTGTAGATTAGTTTACATGTCTTAGATTTATATAAATAAAGCCTTGTTTATATTGAAAAGAGAAATATCTTGTGTTTTGTGCTCATAAGTTAATGCCTTAATCTGTCGATTTTGTTACTGTGCTATTTAATAGTGTTTTCACTATATTTTGGGATTTTAATATCCAGTGCAGAGTTTGTTATACGGCTTGTTCGGTGAAACGCCGTGAAACAGTGAGTCTGTTCAAATTCCCTATAAAATCATTAATGATTCCCTTTGAGCTAAATTGACCTGTTTCCCTTATAACAATATATATATTATATGTTATCATTACAACCTCATCATCTCAAAATAGAAAATGTTGCAGTTACACAAAAATACTCACATAATGATGGATGTAAACACATCATAGAGGGTTGAGAAGATATTTCACTTGAAGTTAATTCATAATTGTGTTTTATTTCTATATGTATTTACATGTTGAATGTCAATTATCTTTTGGTAATGTATTTAGCTAATTACTTGTTAGTGCACTATCATTTTTGTTAATAAAAATCCCAATAGTAACGAAACAAAGTAATGTCTGTCTGTCAGTTCATAGATAGAGAAATCTGGCATCAATGCTGAAGATAACACCTACATACTGTGATGTGCGTGCATGCTTGCACAATGTATTTTTGTATGTAATTTTCAACCCTGCAAACCTCTAATGAAAACGACTTGCAAGGATGACAAGTCTATAAATACTTTTTAGAGTTTATGTCACCTTGCTATGTGCAGTTTTCCACAGTGAACTAACTGCGTAGAAATTCAACAATCCACATCTGAGATTCTGAGTCACCGTTCATGGAGTAAAACCAACGAGAAATGGGAATCTATGTAAAATCACATTAATCAATTACGCTCCAGCGGTCCTTGACAGTCGCTTAAGACAGCAGCGTGTGCTGACATGACTCTTTATTGTAGCTAACAGTAGCTATGTTTTATTTCAGACTAGAAAAGGCCATCTGTTTTAACTTCTGAGGTGCTCCATCAGCAAAGTCTCATTCGCTTTGGATAAAGAAGGACAGAAAGAGCCCTCACACAATGCTGCTCGATGCCCTTTAGACCTTGGCCAACTGCAAAAATACCAGCAACACGCTCTCATTTCCCTTCATCCTTAATCTCAGCCCTCCCAGAGGAGAGTATACATAGCAAAGAGCAGAATGGTCTCTGATAGCCTGGATGGATTGATGACATTCGATTTGCTTTAGTAAGCAAACAGTGATTCATCAATAAAATAGCAGAATCCACGTAGACTAGTGTAGAACTAACTACATAAAGAATAAAAAGGAATGAGCAAGCAGAGAGACACCAACAGAGAAAAATCAGTTATGATGCACTAAAAATATCAGCCACTCGACCAATCAAATTACAGGACCGAAACTCAGTGTTATATTATACCAGTCCCAACAATTCCAGGTCCAGGTGATATTTCAGTCTATAGTGAAATGACAAAATTAGAAATTATTTCTTATTTTAGGGATTTTGGGATGAAACATGACCTGAAATATCACATTTCCTCACCATTTCATAAGAAGCACACAGTGCTTAGGCCACAATAATCCATTTTGGTTGTTTTACACTGACCCATCAAATCTCTGCACGGCTTATTTATTTTATCTCTGGTACACTATCATTTGCTTACATGTTCCACATAATGTCCTTTATTTCTTCAAGTGATTCAGTGTGTGAGAGGACTCCATCTGCATATCGCATAAATGCTTCATGAGCTTTATCACACGACGCTCTAATCTCCGTTTATCACCTCAGAAGGCTTCAGACATGTGATTAATTTGCTTCTCACCCACTTGGCATTTAACGCTGATCAAAGACATAGTACGTCTACCTCTATATAGAACGGCAAACAAAGTATTTGTATTTGAAACAGTGATACGTGAAAATTGCCTTTCTCTTTGAGACTTTAATCTGCACACACATAACTCACCATCTCATTGTCAGCGTAGTGCTGCCGTAATACACTGCAGACACATGAAACCCACTGGGAATTGTGGGTAAAGTGGGGTAAGATGTAGTAGCGCCTCTAATCTGACAAAAGCACCTCTGCCTTCTCTCAACAGCCTGTCTTTTCATTGCTTTTACCATAATCTGGTATAAACAGAGACATGAACAAATCTAGCACACTGTGTCTCTGTGTGCCGTCTGGTGCAATCAGAATGATTCACTTTCCATTTATCCACAAACCAGCGAGGGACAGTGAAAAAGTATGTCTCTGGGAAAATTGTGCATGCTTTCAGAGAAGAGCAATCAGTGGCCCATTATCAAGCATAAAAATCTTAAAAGCATGCCATTCACTGAGGGAAAATTACCAGGGAGGGAAATGCCACCCTACTCTCTCCTTCAGCGTGATTGATGATTATGTTTCACTGTGCTTGGAGAGAGTGGTCATAGCTTTGAAATTCAAGACATTTTAAGGTTGTGCTGACTCACAGAGAGGACAGTCAGGGACAGCAAGTTTCCCCTTTAGATTCAGAATTGTATGCAAGTTACCCACACAGTACACGTGTATTTTTAAATTTTGTCATCAGCAATGCCCAATGCCATTCAAATATTTGTAAGTGTTGCTTAATGGAATAGTTCACCTAGAAGTGAACATGTGCTGATAATGTATTCACCCTCAGGCCAGCCAAGATGTAGATGAGTTTTTTTTTATCAGAACAAATTTGGAGAAATTCAACATTACATCACTTGCTCAACAGTGGATCCTCTCCAGTGAATGGGTGCCGTCAGAATAAGAGTCCAAACAGCTGATAAAAGCATCACACTAATCCACATGTAATGCACACGACTCCAGACCATCAATTAATGTTTAGTAAAGTAAAAAGTTAAATATGCATGTTTATGGCTGAAATATAAGTCTATAATATAAGCCTTCTATCCATAATATTGCTTTCTACAGTGAAAAGTCCTCTCATCTGAATCAGGAGAGAAATATGTACAGTTAAAGCACTGTTTACAAGCAATAAACAATCCAAAACAGTTCTAGACAAATGTGTCAGTGTATTTTAATGTGACAGGACAACAGGGGATGGAGGAAGCAGTTTTGTGGTGGATTCTGGCCAGAATCGACGGGTTTACAGTTAAAACATTTAATTATGGATTTGTTTATTACAACTGCACCTCTATTTACTTCACAATATGTTCATTAATAGACTGGTGTCATGAGGATTAGTTGTGGACTATAGTGATGTTTTATCAGCTGTTTTGACACTCATTTTAACAGCACCCATTCACTGCAGAGGATCCATTAGTGAGCAAGTGATATAATGCTACATTTCTCCAAATCTGTTCTGAAACAAACTCATCTACATCTTATGTGGCTTGTGGGTGAGTACATTTTCTGTGGGTGAAGTATCTAATGCTTTTGGGGGTCACAGTATGCTTGAAGGTTATTATTGGCTTTCTTTTATAATGGCTCTCTGCTCAGGTACGGCACATTTATTAAGACTGTGCTGGGACGGAGACAAAGACATATACAAATAAACCAGTAAAGCTGCAGTATAAATGGAAAAGAAAGCAAACAGGGTCTGAAGTTCGAATGACATAGGGGGTCACTGAGTTTTATTGAAGGCTATTTTGAAATATACCCTCAGTGAGCAATGGATTTTATGAGATTTTTATAATTTTTTAATGGTGGAAGGTTATGATGTGTGACCTGTTCTCTAACCAAATTAATATCTTTCAGCCTAAATACATACACTACCAGTCAAACGTTTGGAATGGTTCAATGTTTTTGTAAGAGGTATAGCATATTTTGCTCACAAAGGCAAAACCATTAATATTGTGAAATGTTATTATAATCCTTGATGAGCCATAAGGGACTTAAAATATATATATATTCATTATTTAAATCTTTTGACTGGTAGTGTACTCTGCATCTCATAAATATTCAGACTATTAATTAACTTTATCTAAAATTAAAAAGATAATATTTTATGCTACAAAATATTCTTGGTAAAAAATTTACTGAAATATGTATTCAGCAGCCGTATCCTCCAGATTAAAATTAAATTCTACAAAAAATTACAATTGAATCAATAAAAAAAAAATCATATTTTCAGGCTAACTCCCACGGGATGTTGGGGTTTACAGTTCAAGAAAACGAGAGCATATGTGAAATGAACACTAAAGACTCTTTCTATGAAGTCAGAAATTAAGTAAACCAAATGCATAAGTAAGGAAAACAATATCCAAGTGTTTATGTCGCCCAGAGGGCAATGCTATTTCAATTATAAAGAAATGGAAGCTGTGTCAAACTACCCAGACGTTGCCTAGAAAATGTTGCCCTATGAAACTCCTTGCGCAAACAGCAGGAGACTTGTGAGAGCAGCCATATTAAGGACAATGTTCACTTTGAGAGTTCAGTATCTGAAAACAGAGTAAAGGTGCACCATTCAACCATATCAGGAAGCTTGTATAACACTGGCCTGAGGCGAGGGTGGCACAGAAAAATTATTATGTGAAATGTGTGGTGCAAATCTAGCACTGCTTAAATCTTACACCTACCTTCAGTAAAAGTGGTCATTTTCATGCTGCGAGGCTGCTTTTCATCAGCACAGACTTGGTGCAGTATTAAAAAAAAAGTATGAATGTATAATACAAAATATAGGTCTGTACTGCCTAAGCTTTGAGAATCAAAAAAGGCACAGCAAATAACTTTTCAATGTGTTTCAATTTAGATTTTTGTAACAAAAAAGTATAGCGAATAAACTGAATAATTTTTTGACTTAATTTTAACATTTAATATTATACCAGTGTATCAGATATAATGGTTCCCTGTATAGTTTACAGCATTAGTCAGGAAAGTTTTGTTTTCCTTAGGAAAAATGTGCATGTATCTGGAATGATAAATAAATAATAAATGTGCATTTCCAGTTATAATTGGCACTATAGCCATTTTTGTGCTTCGTTTATAGTATATTGGTCGTCTGGACATTTGCAGTACTGAATAATTCTTGTACTTGTAATAATTCTTGCCACTTTAATTTATTTTTTATTTGTAAAGAAAGTATTTTTATGATAAAATGTTGAAATAATTGAAGGAAATAATTATTGCATTGATCAACTAATTGAAAAAATATATAACAAATAAAAGCAGCCATAAATTTAAAAGTGTCTTGCCTTGCTCTACTTCATCTCAAACGATTGAAAAATATTTTTATGGTTGTAGTTTTAATAACCCCACTTACACTGATGTTGGACGTCAAGATGTTGATCAAAAAGCTCATGTCTCATTTTTAAAGTCAATAGCAATTACAACCAGATCAAAAGAATGCATTTTGACAAGAGATACAGTAAATGGTGCCAACTTGAACTATCCTGCCAAGAAAAAAGGCCATTAGAGTCATTAAACCTTCAAGAGCAAATCCATTATCTTCATTACCCCATAGCCTGCTCAGAATGATATAGTTTCTCACCCTCACACCCAGCTCCACATTCTCTCCTCCGTAAATCTCCATGCCTTCATCCAGCAGCCCGATCTCTGCGAAGTACTCCCTGTCCACCACAAAGCAGCCAATCAGGGCCGGGCTCCTAAAGATTTACATTAGACAATTACATTAACTGAATATACATTTATTGTAATATCAGCCAAATAAATGAAGACATTTATTTAAATAAAACAAAGCTCAAGATTTAAATAATTAAATACGTACAAACAATAAACAAACAGATTTAAATAAATAAATAAAGTGAATAGATGTATTTAAATAAGTAAAAACAAACAAATAAATAAAGGATGATATTTAAATAAAAAACAAGCTTTACATAGAATATAAATAAATCATGAGTTATAAATAAAGTGAAGAGATTTAGTCAAATAAATGCAAACAAATAAAAAATAAAAAATAAATAAATACATTTCAATACATAAAATATTTACAAACAAACAAATAAATACATATTATTTTAATTGTTATTATTTATTCCTAAATTAATAAATTGAACAAAATACCTGATTGGAGCAGAGCTGTTGTTCAAGTTCCACCAGGATTTTGGTGGGTTCAGATACCGGCACCACAGTTCCCAGTCAAAGCCCTGAGCAGAGAGTGGGTACTCTTCAATCTCAAATGTGTCGTATTTGATATTGTCAAAAGATGGAGATATAATTCTGGTTCTGTCTTCTTTGATCCTTTGGAGAATAGGCTCAGCCCTGTAGAAATAACAATAAAATTGTTTACCACCCAGTGAACATGATTTGTTTAAATAAAAATCTTTTTTTTTTTTTTTTGTATGAAACATGAGGCTAAACAGGCAGTGCATTCTCAACAAGATTAAATAACAAACAGTGCCTATTCAGTCAGCTCATCCTCAGTACTATTTTAGGACTGATTCTTCTAGAGAGATGCAAATTGAGCAGTACAGTACGGCTTTAAAATCACCCAGAACAATTCTGGGTGCTATTCAAATTGCACTGACATATCTGGGTCAGATTGCTGAGAGAAAGCATGGTGTGCCAACTCTAAGATCCAGAAATTTGTTTGATGATGAAGAGCGTCTATATGATCTATGTTCATACAGGACCAGATTAAAGGAATAGTTCATCCAAGAATGAATTCGATGTGTTGCCAAGTTTGAAAATGAAGTGTGAGTGAAATTTGAAAGTTAGAGATGACGATTTTGAATGCATAATGACTGACATATCAGTCTGTTCCTCACATTATTAATAAATAAAATGCATCTGTGGCAACATTTCTGCATAATGATATTAAGGTACACATTTCGCGACACTGTGTGAAATGTCCAGTGAGTGGCACTAAAAGATTCATTTCAATCCGAAAAATGACAAATGTGAATCTGGCAAAGTTTTATAATGTTGGTTGATGTACACATGGCAGCAGTTTGGAAATATCCAGTGAAATGCACTAAAAGGTTAATGCTCTGTCATGTTTGAAAATAATGTAACTCCCACATTAAACCCTACTCTAAACCTAAATGATAGAGTTAACTAAAGTAAACATGAGATAAAAACACATTTGCTAATTCAGTTTGCTTCTACAAGTACTGAGGTCTTATATAGTGCATCATGTTTTACAGGAATCACACCCGAGCACATCACTTCACAAGTGCAAAACTGTACCAGGTGCGCTACCGAGCAAGTTTACTACATCAGAAAAGCCATACATGAGGAGCATATTATGTGATGCAAACATTAAAATGTATTAGTATGCAAATTGTGTACTATGAAAAAAATGTTTTAAGGTCACAACATAGTATTGTCCAAGGAATCTTGTGCATAAAAGTCTTTATTAATCAATAATCTTCTCCATAACCATAATTTGTGTGAAAAGGAATGTAAGTTGTTGGTGTTTTACAGCCTCTAGTGTTCATTTCAGGTGGAAACTGTTGTGAATTGGTATTGGTAGCCTACGTTTTAGGAGTTTTGCATAAAATACATGTTTTTCCAGCATATGTTGCACATTAAGCCTTTCATATAAATATAGTACAGAAGTAATTTGAAGTACTTTTAAGGTGCATTTTTGTCCATTTGTCTTTTGCACTATGGACAAGAGAAGTGTGTGCATTCTTAAAAAAAAATATTTCATGTTTCATGGAGGAAAGAAGTTCATATAGGTTTGAAGCAACATGAAGATGTGAACTAGGCTTTTTTCTGCAGATCTTTTCGGGGAAAAAAATGCCCCTCAGTTCCTGTCAGTGCTTGAACAAGTGCACTGATCCTTTAGACCATTTCAATTGAAAGAAGCAGTAATTACAGCTATGAAACGCTAGGAATAGCCGGAGTTCACATATCACCCACCAGCCAGTGTTGAACTCTACGTGGGCGTCAAACAGGGCCACCACAGGGGCAGAGGCAGCTCTCCAGCCACTCACACGTGAGCGGATCAGCCCCTCCTGCTTACTGTGCCGCACCATTTTAATGAAACCGGGTTGCTTGCCGTTGGTCTCCTTGACAAAGTCCTGTAATTTCTCCATTAACTCATCTGGGAGGAAGACAAAGACAAAGAGAGAGAGGAAGAGCTGTAACATTACAATGCCTCCTGGAAGACTGTCCTCATTATTCCTGGTCACAGCAAAGAGGATGTTGTTGTTACTGTGTGTGTGTGTCTGTGTGTGTGTGTGTGTGTGTGTGTGTGTGTGTGTGTGTGTGTGTGTGTGTGTGTGTGTGTGTGTCAATAAGGACTCTTGGGCCGGTCAATCGTGTGCACTTTAACAGAGAAGCCATACTGAACCAGGATGTGGAACTGAATGCATTGCTTGAGTGAGAGGGTGTGCTCTCACACCAAACAATACAACATTCATGAAGTTCATTCATCACACCTGATCTAACACCCTTCAGCAGCTTATGGAATATACTGATACTGTATGTACAAAGAAATAAAGCAGTTCAATCGAACTCAAAAGTACAAGCCATGGATTATTTATTTTATTATTAATTGTATTATTTCATCACACACACACACACACACACACACACACACACACACACACACACACACACACACACACACACACACACACACACATTCTTATTATTATCATAGTTAAAACTACTTGTTGCTGCTTAATATTTTCGTGATTTATTTTGATATATAATTATGATGCATTTTTGTGATATATTTTTATTTGATGCATAGGAAGTTTATTTGCATTTACTTGAAGTATAAATCTTTTGAAACATTATAAATGCCTTTAATGTCCCTTTTGATCAGTTTAATGCATCTTTGCTAAAGAAAAATTCTAATTGGTAACGCTTTATTTTTTAAGGTGTCCTTGTTACACGTTGCATGTACTTACAATTGTAATAACGACACATTATGCATAATTACATGCAGATAAGCCAAAGCATAATTGCATAATTATGCATAATTACATGCCTAAGCCAAACCGTAACCCTAACCCTAACCATATAGTAAGTTGATTAATATTACTCAATGTATAATTACACTGCAATAAGTACACAAAATAAAGTATAACCTAATAATTAGTTTACTTTTTTATTTTATCTTTACTTATCCCAGACTTTTGAATGGTGGTGTATCATTGTTATTATATCAATATTAAGCAGCACAACTGTTTTCCACATTGATAATAATAATAAGTATTCCTTGAGAACCAAATCAGCATATTAAAATGATTTCTGGAGGATCATGTGACACTGAAGACTGTAATGATGCTGAATATTCAGCTTTGCATCACAGGAATAAATTACATTTTAAAATATACTAAAATAGAAAACTGTTATTTTAAATCACAGTGTTAAATTTTAATAAAATATAACCATATTTTACATTATTTTTGATCAAATAAATGCAGCCTTGTATGGTTAGTATAAGAGACGTCTTTAAAAAAAAAATACATATATATATATATATATTCCAAACTTTTGACCAGTAAAAAGGACATTACATTAGAAAAGTGCAAAATAGAAGCATTTTCGCTTGTGGTCTTGTTTGTTTATTCCTATTAATAAATATTAACCACCATGTCAACGCCACTAAAATCTGCAACACTGATGAAACTTTAACAATCTGGCAACAAGTCAAAATTAAGGTGCCCCGCAAGAATATATAATGCAAACCATGAAGAAGTGTCATTAAGTTTTCATTTGGGTCCTTCATGTGTTATGCTTCACTGTTAAATTGAATTCCTGTGATTTATTTTTAATGTCACCTTTTTCTCCCTCTCAGAGAAGAAACTGGTGGAAGAGAGGGTGAGATCCTGAAGAGACAGTGGATGTTGATGTGAAAAAGATGAAGACAGACACGAGTCCACCTTCCATCCAACATATTCATTACTGTATGTCATGAAAGACTGGTGTAAAGACTGCAACGGATCAACTTTTAAATGCATTGCTTTAGAGCATTCTTGAGATCTCAATCTGAATGCAGCGCAAATTCTCTTTTCGGGAACTGCTACAATGGCATGATTTATGTTGGCAATACCAAGTATATGAATATGGTAATCATTTGGTATCATGCTATATATCAAAGAAGCATGGCAATACATCTGAAAGCATGATTGTATCATGATACCACCATGTTATTTTTTGGTAAGGGTTTGTGCAGTTTATCCAGTCGAGGGCCTAATCATCTTATTCCCTGTTTGCTGGAGCTAAATTAATTTTCTATTAAGTTTGCATAACAAACATGCTTGATGATTTCGCAGATGGTGTAGCCATGGGACAGAGAGAGAATTAATTCCACCAACTCAATTATCTGTTGCTGTAAAGACAAATAAATGATCACAAAGACTTCAAAAAATAAAACTCATCCCGACAAGGCCCAGTGGTACACAAGGTTTTTAAAAACCTTTTAACAGCGTAATATACTGAAATGGCTCATCAACTCTTTGAGTAGAACATTAGTTTGTGCACATTTGTGCAAACTTTTTTCTTCATCATCAAAGTATTTTTTTTGCAATCTATGTTTTCCATCCACATTCAATCCTGATATGTCTTTGTGCCACCATCTGAGTTGAAAATCAGGTACTATTATGAATATTACACTGTACAAATAAAGATTTTTTTGGGGGGGAAGTTGGGGAAAGTTTTTTTGGGGGGAAAGTTTGGATTAGAGAAAGTTTTACTAGAAAATACTATTTCAGTCTTTTTATTATTTAAACTCTGTTTAAATTCAACATGTTACATGCTGCTTCTTTGTAATTATTTGTGAAATTTACTAGAAATTTCTGAGTGAACCCAAGTCAAAAAAGTTATAAATTGATTTGCATTTTAACAAGTGAAATAAGTATTTGACCCTTCACAAAACATGACTTAGGACTTGGCGGCAAAACCCTTGTTGGCAATCAGAGGTCAGACGTTTCTTGTAGTTGACCACCAGGTTTGCACACATCTCAGGAGGGATTTTGTCCCACTCCTCTTTGCAGATCCTCTCCAAGTCATTAACATTTCGAGGCTGACGTTTGGCAACTCGAACCTTCAGTTCCCTCCACAGATTTTCTATGGGATTACGGTCTGGAGACTGGCTAGGCCACTCCAGGACCTTAATGTGCTTCTTCTTGAGACACTCCTTTGTTGCCTTGGCCGTGTGTTTTGGGTCATTGTCATGCTGGAATACCTATCCACGACCCATAATCAATGTCCTGGTCCTGACGGTACATAGCCCCGTCCATCGTCCCACTGATGCGGTGCAGTTGTCCTGTCCCCTTAGCAGAAAAACACCCCCAAAGCAAATAATGTTTGCCCCTCCATGTTTGACGGTGGGGATGGTGTTCTTTGGGTCATAGGAAGCATTCCTCCTCCTCCAAACACGGCGAGTTGAGTTGATGCCAAAGAGATGGATTTTGGTCTCATCTGACCACAAAACTTTCACCCAGTTCTGCTCTGAATCATTGGCAAACTTCAGACAGGCCTGGACATGTGCTTTCTTGAGCAGGGGGACCTTGCGGGTGCTGAAGGATTTCAGTCTTTCATGGCGTAGTTTATTACCAATTGTTTTCTTGGTGACTATGGTCCCAGCTGCATTGAGATCATTGACAAGATCCTCCCGTGTAGTTCTGGGCTGATTCCTCACCGTTCTCATGATCAGTGAAACTCCACGAGGAGAGATCTTGCATGGAGCCCCAGTCCGAGGGAGATTGACAGTTATTTTGTGTTTCTTCCATTTGTGAATAATCGCACCAACTGTTGTCAGCTTCTCACCAAGCTGCTTGGCAATGGTCTTGTAGCCAAGATGGTATTTTAGACCAGTGACTCCAGCCTTGTGTAGGTCTACAATCTTGTCCCTGACATCCTTGGACAGCTCTTTGGTCTTGGCCATGGTGGAGAGTTGGGAATCTGATTTGATTGATTGCTTCTGTGGACAGATGTCTTTTATACAGGTAACACGCTGAGACTCCCTTTAGAGAGTGCTCCTAATCTCAGCTCCTTACCTGTATAAAAGACACCTGGGAGCCAGAACTCTTGCTGATTGGTAGGGGATCAAATCATTATTTGACTCATTAAAATTCAAATCAATTTATAACTTTCTTTAAATGTGTTTTTCAGAATTTTTTGGTTGTTACTATGTCTCTCGCTGTTCCAATAAACCTACCATTAAAATTATAGACTGATAATTTCTTTGCCATATTTTTCCCCGCTGCTTATATAAAACATATATATTTTTATTAGCAAAAAATCTACATTTTGAAACCAGGTTTCACAGGGGTGAATTTGGATAATACGAATAAGAATATAAACAACGATTAGAAAACGAAAAAAGAACAACAGACAGCAGAAAGCACAAAAGTAAGCTAAACACAATTGAATTATAGACTGTTTCCTCTAAATGTTTGAAATGCTTTTGTCTTTTAAAACATACTACAATAATATTTAATTTACAAAAAAATCAGTGTATGTGAAAGAATGAAATCTCTGATAGAAATAGATGATGGTATGTACTAAGTATATTCTTCAGACAGAATGTTTCCAGTGTAGGTGACACCTGACTGAACTCTTCATATTGGCCAATCACAGTGATTGTTTTCTGACAGTTGTTTTGCTCTATTTCCTTGCCCTTAATGATCCTGACACCGGCCACAGGTATGACAGAAGCTAAAGGTCACTTTTCTTATATCACCTTGCCCTTGAGTGGGATGTTGTGCTCAGCCAGGCTCATGCCTATAGAGTTTATCCTTGAGCGAACGGCATCTCTCATCGATCACTGAGATTGTGGAATTGCACAAGTGAACGTGAAGAGAATGTCTCTTCCAAAAGCCAGAGAACATTGGATATGAACAGCTTGTGACTCTACAAATTGCTCTAATGTTTTACCCCCGCCTGCAAATATGAGTTTTATGATTGAACTGGGAGACACTAAATGAAATCGGTCTTCTGATTTAATTTGACAGCGAAAATCCCTCTATCCTCAACCTCACCAAAAACTTTCTTCAGAGCTTATTAGAGCATAACTTTCATCACCGTTGAAGATGACTGATTAACATACATGAACAAATAGCAATTGATTGGAAGAACTGGTTAAGATCCTATCATAATAAGACGAAGGATAACAGGTCCATTATCTCAGAGCTGCTCATGACTTGAAAGCATCAATCTTTCATCACCATTATCTCAAGTGCACTTCTTGTTTCAGTCAATACAAAACATTAAAGCTTGACTGATCCTACCATGGTTGGCTATTATAATATGGTAATATAAAGGAAGACTGACACGCTGAAGGTCTCTAAGCAATCTTATTGGGTGTCAAAGCTTTTGAGGAGACATTTTAATTAAGTCATTGATGTTAAAAAGACTTAAACTGGCATTCATTTTTGCATGATCTTTTCAATGTGAAAAAGATGTACACTTTAGCATACTTTCAAAAAGAGTATTTATTATTGAAATAATACATATGAAGTGTGAATTGTCATGTTTACAGACACAACTGCATGTTAATTGCAATTAAAAGAAATGTATTATAGTTTACATTAAGATTAAATGCAAATGTTTTTTGTGTTTTTTTTATTTTACTCATGACTGAAGTACTTTACATCTAATTTCATAAATACTTTTATTTTCTTTTAAATATGTTTCAAGTGTATTGCTGAATGTACTGACAAGCATTTATCGTAAACCTTCTGTTGAAACAAGTATGCCATGTGTTGAAATAGTTTTGATATTTTATAAATTTGTAATTGTGAAATAATCTAAACTTGCTTTAGAATATCAGCCAACACATTTAAATAAGTGTAATTCTTTAAAGCATGACAAAATATTATTAAAAATAATGATTTAAAATATACTTTATAGTAAAAAAAAATATTTGACCTTACAAAGAGTCGTAACACTTTATTTTAAGGTGACATTGTTACACGTTACATGTACTTACTATTATAATAACAATTAATTATGCATAATTGCATGCATGTAACCCTAAGCCAAACCCTAATCCTAACCCTAACCATATAGTAAGTACAAGTATTAAATTAATATTACTCAGTACTTGGGAATAATTACACTGTAACAAGGATACTTTAATATAAAGCTTAACCCAAAGTGCATTTAACAGGGAATAAACAGATAATAACAGTACTTAAATGTGTTAAAAACTTTTATCGGATCCTGTGAGGAAACCTGCTTTACCTGCTGGAAGGTGTCCTTATTATCCCTGGTCATTTAATAATTCAATCTTTGTGTTTGTCAATGTGGACTCCAGGTCCTAGGACAGCTATGCTGTATTGAATTGAATGTGAAGCTCTCAGTCAATATAATACAACATTTATGAAATCAATCAATCACTGCTTCTAACAGCTCAAAACGTATGATGGTCAGCCAGGACAGTCCTACAGAAAGTACTGAGGCAGTTCCTTTGGCTGCATGTTTGACCTCTAATTCTGACGGCACCCATTCACTGCAGAGGATTAATTGGTAAGCAAGTGATGTAATTCTGAATTTCTCCAAATCTGTTCTAATTAAGAAACAAACTCATCTATATCTTGAATGGCCTGAGGGTGAATACTATTCAGTAACTTATAAGTTATTATTGCATGTAATTCTGCATAGAAGGCTTTTTTAAGGTAATTTAACTGAATATATATTTTCTGAAAGTCTGAATTTTCTTCTTAAGTAAATTTATTTTGAAAAATGTGTAGATATTTTTACTGACTAAAATGCTAAGCAAGGAGAATCTTTTTTCGGTTTCCTTTCTTTTTTCTTTTTTTTTGCAGTGTAAGTCATCTCTCTCTGATGATAAGGTGGTTATTCATCATTTGTCCACTGCAGAGGTAAAGCATTTTTGTCAGCTCATTCTCGGGTTTTGAGAAGAGCAGGATTTAATTTTCTTTGGCCTTCACTGAAGGTTGACAGATTGTCTGTCGGTCCCACTGTTGACATAAAGTTGAGTGGCCGCTTCTCAACCTTCATCTATGAATTTACAGATAAAGCTAGCTGTCAGGACTATGCCAGGCTGTCAAGATTATGCCAGCTGAGAGAGCGGGCCGCTGGTCCTCAAAATGGTACAATTAGTGAGGAATCATCTGGGTCACTTTACCCTCTTTCTCGTCATGTCGGTCATGGTGTCTTAAGCACTAGAATAAAGTGTAAGCTCAACCCAGAAGTGGCTCTCACATTAGGGAGAGATGTCGAGAGAGTGACAACAGTTAGCACTGATAAGACCACCAATTCTAACCGTAATGACAAAAGTAAATCAGCGTGAGCTGATGCACTATGCCCTGATACACAAGATGACATGACACCAGCAAAATGTCAAAGACGGTATGTTTCGGTTTGTTTGTTTGTTTATAGGGGGGGTTGCAGAGAAGAAAAATATATTTAGGATGACAGATTCAATTCTAAAAAAAAATATTATCTAGCAGAATATAGAAATCTAGCAGCTTGACTCATCAGCGGTTTATCTATCTTAACCATGACATTTCTGTTCAGCTGTTTTACATCTTTGCAGATGATTCTATGAAGCTAGTATTTTTCAAGAAGAAATGTTTAGGTAGATTTATCTGTTAATCGTTGTAATTGTTGGTATCCTGTAAAAGCTAGTGAAAATGTGTGTATGTTGTGTGTGCACTTGTAGTCTACAAATATAAAAGTAAAAAAACAAAAAACAAAACGGTTCTTGCAGATAATATATTTAAAATTAAATAAAAGGACTTAGAGTACACTTTCATGATAATTTCTTAACACACTTAAGTATACTTTTAAAATGTGCATTTTGTAATAATGTCAAATTAAATGTTTTTCTTCCACAATACCTGAATATGTATATATAAAAATAACGGCAACTGTTTGGTTACCAGCATTCTTTAAAATATCTTCTTTGTGTTCAACAGAAAAAAAGAACAATTTGGAAGAACTTGAGTAAATTATGGCAGAATTTTCTGGAAGATGAGGTCAATATAATTTCAAAATATTAAATGTAATATAATAATAAACGCATTAATAAATTGGGAAGTTAGGATTGGGAACACTTGTTTCAGACAATATTAACACAGAACAATTCAGACAAATTAAACCACAAAATTATTTTATTTTTTTTCAATGTTGACAATTTGATAATGAATGCAATAATCACAAAATAGCCAAAATGCAGGATAATTTACTAGCCCGACCTTTCATTGTATTTTTATTTTATTTGTATTAATGTTAAATATAACGGGATGCTCTGAATGCAGCATCAAATTGATGGAAATTAAAGAAATAATGAGCAAAAAGGTCAGCAGACAAACCCGCCACATGCAACAATAGTCCAAAACACGAGGGACATGATCATGTGAGAAATGATTCATCACATTTCTTAGGTTTAATCTTTCTGGGCTAAATATTTCTCAGTGTGCAGCTGATTAGTATTCTATCACTTTAATCCAATGAGCAGAGCGGCTAATTAAGCAGACGGAAGGGTTAGATTGAAGACAGAATGTTGAGAAGCCAAACAGCGGTAATTATTAAGACTATAAGCCTCACAGTGAAAACTAGCTAGTCCAGCACAAGAGAGCACTAAAAAGAAATGCAGGAGGTTGCCGCTGCTTTGTTCCAGTCTCACAGGAAATAGTTAGGCCAATGCTTCACATTAATGGCACTCGCTACTTAGAGCTTTTGAGACAAACATTACACAATCGACAAACATGTTAAGCGTTTTGCGCTGTGTAAACCTACCGTTATTGCTGTTGTCATCTACCAGTATTATCTCTTTGAGCAGGTGACGTGGGGTTCTGTTCATGGCCGAATGGATGGAGCGCAGAATGACTGAGAACGCCTCGTTCACAAAGATGAAGACTATACTAACCTGCGGAAGGTTGGAAGGGTAAGACATGTTTTTGCACCTGCAGGAATAGATGAAACAAAGCAGCACAAATGTTAGTGTGTCAAGGCATTTACAAGAATTGGCTACAAATTGATGTCCTTTTAATTTCTAAAACACAAATCCCAAGATTTTGTTAAAGTATTACTAAATTAACCATGCATGCAAAATTGCTAGTTTTAAACACATTAGCATACCTGGATGTGTTAAAGGTCTTGACTTTCTTGAATATATCCCAAAATTTTAAGAATTTCAGAGTTTTATTTTCATAATCATAATTAAAAAAAAATATATATATACACTGAATGCAAATTCCATTTTATAATGCTTAAATTTTAACCCTGTTCTTCAAGTGACTTTATCAATACATTTTTTTTAAAGTGATTTTATCAATAATTAATATATATGATCGATGATACTATCAGTACTGAAAACATTTTTTTCAAAAATGCGGTTAATTAGATTTTTCTACTCTTCAAAAAAAATCCTGAAAACTTTTCTCAGAAATGTCCACTGCAGTATTCCAAAACATCACTGTTAATATTTGATAATATACTATAACGTATCTGCTAATCAGTATATTAGAATGATTTATGAAGGATCATCTGAAGGATCATGGCCACGGCCATTTCACCCTGCAGCCCAAGACCGGTTGCCCACTGAAGCTAAGCAGGGTTGAGCCTGGTCAATACCTGGATGTGAGACCAGCAGGGGTATTTTTATTTTTTATTTTTTTTTGCCATCATGCAGGGACAGTGAGCAGTGTTGGTTCTAACCTATCCTAATGTGTGCGCACGCCACGTGTGTAGAATACGCAAACACTTTAAGAAAACCTAAATTTGCCAGTATGTTTCCATTTTTTTGCCAAGTCAATTTAAGTGTTCATATAGGTTTCCATTGGCCAATGCGAATTGATTTATATAAAAAAACAAGATATTGTCAGACCTGACGTTTTATTCTTTTCCAAAACGACTAGATGCAATGATAGGCTGCATATATACACTACCAGCCAAGAGTTTTAGAACAGTAAGATTGTGAATGTTTTTTAACCTCTCTTCTGCTCACCAAGTCTGCATTCATTTGATCCAAAATACAGCAAAAGCAGTATATTGTGAAATATTTTTACAATTTAAAATAGCTGCTTTCTATTTGAATATTTTTAAAATGTAATTTATTCATGTGATCAACGATGAATTTTCAGCATCATTACTCCAGTCTTTGTCACATTATCCTTCAGAAATTACACGACGCGGCCATCCTCCACCTGTTCCGGCTCGGGGCCTGTTACCACCACCCCATCTCCCAGACACCACAGGATTATGTTGGAGAGAAGGGATCTTCCGGTGTCTGGGAAGTGTCCTGGCCCAAGTCGGAACCAGCTCGCCGGCCGTGGTGAAGTCTGTGTCCCTGCAGCCCATGGCAAGGTCGGTGTCCCCCCGAGCCCGGAAGTGGGTCTCCAATAGCGCTAATCTAATCTAATCTAGTCTTCCGAATCTGCCGCCGTTCGCAGCCAACCTAAGTCCGCCGGCAAAGAATATGTCAAGCCCCGGCCGCTGACTCAAGCCCGCCGGCCGCCGCTGACTCAAGCTCACTGGACGCAGATGATTCAAGCTCACTGGACGCAGATGATTCAAGCTCACTGGACGCAGATGACTCAGCCCCACCAGTGCCTGCTCCTAGACAGCGCCCTCCAGTGCCTGCTCCTAGATAGCGTCCTCCAGTGCCTGCAACTAGACAGCGCCCTCCAGTGCCTGCTCTTAGACTGTGCCCTCCGGTGCCTGCTCCTAGACTGCACCCTCCGGTGCCTGCTCCTCGCCAGCGCCCTCCTGTGCCGGCTCCTCCGGTAGTAGCGCCTCCCGAGCGCCCCCGAGATTCAGCGCCACCAGAGCGCCCCCGAGAGTCAGCGCCACAAGAGCGCCCCCGAGAGTCAGCGCCACCAGAGCGCCCCCGAGAGTCAGGGCCACCAGAGCGCCCCCGAGAGTCAGCGCCCCCTGAGCGCCCCCGAGAGTTGGTCCCGTCCAGCTCTCCTTCGCCTCCGCTAGTCCCATCCAGCTCTCCTTCGCCTCCGCTGGTCCCGTACAGCTCACCTTCATCTCCGCTGGTCCCGTCCAGCTCACCTTTGTCTCCGCTGGCCCCGTCCAGCTCACCTTCGTCTCCGCTGGTTCCGTCCAGTTCAGCACTACCCGAGTGTCCCCAAGAACCCGCTCCGTTCCAGGAGCTCACCGAGCCCGCTCCGTTCCAGGAGCTCACCGAGTCCACTCCAGAGCCCACTCCGTTCCAAGAGCTCACCGAGTCCACTCAAGAGCCCGCTCCGTTCCAGGAGCTCACCGAGTCCACTCCAGAACCCGCTCCGTTACAGGAGCTCACCGAGTCCACTCCAGAGTCCGCTCCGTTCCAGGAGCTCACCGAGTCCACTCCAGAGCCCGCGCCGGTCCAGGAGCTCACAGAGTCCACTCCAGAGTGCCCCCCAGATGTTGTGGACTTCCCCAATAAATTTTTTTTGGGGGGGCTACCCACCATGGTCCATTCAGTCCCCTGATCCGCCATGGCCGCCCGAACCACCTGATCCCCCATGGCCACCCGAGTCCCCGGATCCGTCATGGCTGCCCGAGTCCCTGGATCCGTCATGGCCGCCCGAACTCCCTGCCATTGGTCCCGGAACGAGCACCGCCCTGGAGGCCACCTGTACGGTCTACATGGCCCTTGAGGCCTCCAGAGCGCCCACCCCCCCCCTCCCCATTGGATGTTGTACGGCGCGGGTCGCGCGTGTTCGGGGGGAGGGGGGCAATGTCATACTTTGTTTCCCTGTGTCTTGTATCGCCCTTCCTCTTGTGCCCAAATATGGTCCTTCCTGTTTCCTGTTCGTTATGAGTTCAGTTAGTCCCAGCCTTGTGTCCTGATTATGTTCCAGATATGTCGAGTTAGCTCTGTCTTTTTATAGTCTGTTCTGCCCCATGTTTGCTATCAGTTGTTAAACGTCATTTGTGTGCGTCAGATCTCCATGTCAGATAATTAAGTTCCATGTTCCTGTGCTCTTTGCTTTCTGTCATTAAAGACATTATTATTTAAAGTATCTCCTCGTCTCCCTCGTTCCATATCCCTGACGGAACGTGACAATAAGAATAATAATAAACAAAAAATTTGAGCAGCAAATCATAATATTTGAATGATTTCTGAGGGAATCATGTGATGATGTAATGATGCTGAAAATTCAAATCACAGGAATAAATTACATTTTATAGAAAACAGGTATTTTAAATAGTGAAAATATTTCACAATATTACTGCGTTTGATATACTTACGATCAAATAAATGCAGGCTGGTTGAGCAGAAGAGACTTCTTTAAAAGACAGTAAAAATCTTACTGTTCAAAAATCTTTGACTGGTAGTGTATATCATATCATATATATATATATATATATATATATATATATATATATACACATATATATATATATACACACACACTCACTGAACATCTTTATTAGGTACACCTAGCTAGTACCGGGTTGGACCCCCTTTTGCATTCAGAACTGCCTTAATTCTTCGTGGCATAGATTCAACAAGGAGTTGGAATCATTCCTCTGAGATTTTGGTCCATATTGACATGATAGCATCATGCAGTTGCTGCATATTTGTCGGCTGCACTCCCATGATGCAAATCTCCTGTTCCACAACATCCCAAAAGAGCTCTATTGGATTGAGATTTTTGTGACTGTGAAGAATATTTGAGTAAAGTGAACTCATTGTCATGTTCAAGAAACTAGTCTGAGGTGATTTGAGCTTTGTGACAAATGCATTATCCTTCTGGAAGTGTCCATCAGAAGATGGGTACACTGTAGTCATAAAGGGATGGACATGGTCAGCAACAATACGCAGGTAGGCTGTGGCGTTTAAATGAATCTCAATTGGTACTAAGGGGCCCAAAGTGTTCCAAGAAAATATCCCCCACACCATTACACCACCACCATCAGTCTGAACCGATGAGACAAGGCAGGATGGATCCATACTTTCATTTTCTTTATGCCAAATTCTGTCCCTACCATCTGAATGTCGCAGCAGAAATCGAGACTCATCAGACCAGGCAACATTTTTCCAATCTTCTATTGTCCAATTTTGGTGAACCTGTGCGAATTTTAGCCTCTGTTTCCTGTTCTTAGCTGACCGGAGCGGCACCCTGTGTGGTCTTCTGCTGCTGTAGCCCATCTACTTCAGGGTTCGACGTGTTGTGTGTTCAGAGATGGTATTCTGCATTCCTTGGTTGTAACGAGTGGTTATTTGAGTTACTGTCGCCTTTCTATCATCTCTAACAGTCTGCACATTCTCCTCTGACCTCTGACATCAACAAGGCATTCTCATTCACACAACTGCTGCTCACTGGATATTTTCTCTTTTTCAGACCATTCTCTGTAAACCCTAGAGATGGTTATGCGTGAAAATCCCAGTAGATCAGCAGTTTTTGAAATTCTCAGACCAGTCCGTCTGGCACCAACAACCATTCCACGTTCAAAGTCACTTAAATACCTTTTCTGATGCTCGGTTTGAACTTCAGCAAGTCATCTTCATCACATCTAGATGCCTAAATGCATTGAGTTGCTGCCATGTAATTGGCTGATTAGCAATTTGTGTTACAAAGCAATTGAACAGGTGTACCTAATAAAGTGGCCGGTGAGTGTATATATATATATATATTTATTTATATAAGTGGTGGTGGGCCACCTGGACCAAAAAATGCCACGGACGATTTTTTGTCCCAGCCCTGCCCCCACATGATTGTAGAGCGCTTTGGGTGTACAGCAATACACAATAAAGCGCTATATAAATGCATCATTCATTCATTCATTTATGTGACACTGAAGACTGGAGTAATGATGCTGATGCCATCACAGAAATACATTTCACTTTAAAATGTATTACAATAGAAAAAGTTATTTTAAATAATAATACTATTTCACAGTATTGCTTTTTTTTACTGTAGTTTTGAGCAAATAAATACAGCCTTAATAGCAGAGGAGACTTCATTAAAAACATTTAAAAACTGTAATGTTTCCAAACTTTTGACAAGTACTGTATCTTCGAACAGAAAATAATTTACTTAAAATGTTTATAATATACACAATATTACTGTTTTGTAATGCAATTTTTATCATATAAATTCAGCCCTGGCTTTCCAAAATGTATATATATATATATAAAACTGTAGACCAGTGGTCTTCATAAATACTTCTTACATTTTATTTTTTATAAATGTTGTTTATTAAATTTGTGCTTATTTTATAATTTTAGCCAAAATAATAACATCACACAAATCAGCGTTTAAGGTGTATTTAGACCGTTTTAGCAGCCAAACAGTTTTAGTAACAAGAGTTTGAAAACTGCAAACCTCATGACAGATGTATAGTAAATAAAAAAACTCATATAATATTTAGTTTGATCTCTTGTGGTTTATAATCAGCATGTTCAGATGGTTAGGCAACTTCTTAGCTGACCATTTAAACATAACTTTATCTTCAGTTTCTGTCCCTATTCTGTTTCCTTTACATGGAAATCGGCGGAAATACTAACGGAAGACAAAAGACAATTAGATAAACAAGACATTTTTGGTAAATATGGTGGTCTTTACAATGATAGGTAATGTTTTGATGTTCTTGGCAGACTGGAGTTTATAACAAGTAGGCTTTGAAGGTTTTCAGACCCAGGTACTCAATAGCAATTTGGCTTCATGGAGAGAAAATAACAGATGTGATCAGATGTGAAGGAGTTCTTTATGTTGCTGCCAGGAAGACACATCCAGTAATTACAGGCTTTGGAGTAATTATGTTTTTCCGCACACACCTCTTTCAAAACCTGTCAAAATAGAGTTGTTGGTGTAAACATATGTTGCCACGCTTTCAACCCATAACAGATTGTAAAAAAATTAATTAAGTGTCAAGCTTTATATTACACTAATTTTCAGCAGTATTTTTATACACTAATGCTCAAAAATGTGGAATAATAAAGTTTTTTTTTTATGTTTTTGAAATATGTTTGTTATACTTTGTTATAGCTTACATGTGGAGATTCCACAAGATGCGGGTGCCAGAGGGAGCCCCCTCTCTGAGAAAGGAGATCCCTCCTCAGAGGAATTTGCAAAGAAGGAGCTGTAGCGATGAGCATTAGTTCGGGAAACCAAGACCGATTGGGCCAGTTCGGTGCCACCAAAAGGACCTGCTCCTTGTCCTCCCTGATCTTGCACAGTGTCAGTGCCAGAAGGCTCACAGGGGGAAATGCATATCTGCGTAGACGCTGAGGCCAGCTGTATGCCAGTGCGTCCGGACAGGGAGTAAAACAGCTGGCAATAGGACGTGTCCGGAGAGGCAAACAGATCTACCTGAGCATACCTGAAGCATCTCCCAATCAGCTGGACTGTCTCGGGGTGGAGTCGCCATTCTCCCGACAGAGACCTGTGGGGGGCGAAATCCTCCACCGCTTCACCGAATAGGCCGGCTTGGGAGATCGGTGAGTCCAAGAAGCGATGCTTGTCAGTCTCCCTCGTATCTGCCAAGGTCAGCCATAGGTGGCGCTCCTGGACCACCAATGTGGACATCGTCTGACCCAGGGCCTGCGCCGTGACTTTTGTCGCTCTTAGGGCGAGGTCCGTTACTGTGCACAGTTCCTGCATCACACCAGGTCAGCACCACCCTCGTGCAACTGCTTCAACGCCTTGGCCTGGTGAACTTGCAAGAGGGCCATGGCGTGCAGAGCAGAAGTGGCCTGTCCAGCAGCATTGTAAGCTTTGGCCGTTAGAGCGGACGAGAACTTAGAGGCCCTGGACGGCAGGCGTGGATTACCCCTCCAGGCAGCAGCCCTCGAGCCTCGAGCGTTCAGGAGATGGAGGAGGCCTCCAGTGGAGCCTAACGCTCTCAGCGGACCGGGAAAGCATGGCAGTAAGTTCTGGATCTGACTCAGGAAATGCCACTCTTCCTAGCGGTGGCAGCGCAGCCAAATCATCATCTCCAGAGGCTAGCTTGGCTTCCAATGCAGCGATTGACATCCTATGGAGAGGATGTCAATCGGATGTCAAAACGAGCACCAGATGCTGGGCCCCGCCCAAATGGTGCGATGCACTGGAGGAGTGAGAGGTCCGAGGAGACTCACTCGACGGGGAAGCTCTCACTTTAATCCTCAAGTCACCCAGACAATGAGCCGAATTAGCCCTCCGAGAACCGGAGGAGCTAGAACAGGGCATGACAAGGGGTATAACCCCCCCCCCCCCCCCCATGTCAGATGAAGTCAGGAAACGACCACATCCAGAAACACACGAGTGGAAAGCCATCTTAAAAAGATGCCCGTTGCTCGTGGAGCTCTTTTAGATTGCTCTTTTAGGGGGAAAACACTCTCTTAGATAGTGCTGAAGCGCCCAGGGGAGGTCGCGGTGAAACCGCAGAATGCAAAGCTGCAGCACACCGAGGAGAAGCAGCACTGAACAGCAACCTCCGCTGACGCTCCGTAATACTAACACCCAAGGCTGTCTCGTAGACACTCGCGGAGATTCAGTCTTCCTAAAAGGCTCGGCTCCGAAGCAAAAAGCTGATGTGCGTCTGCACTCGTTCTCCTTTTATACCTGCACTACGGGGCGATGTGCGCATGGCGAAACACGCACGTCAACTGTCAACTTTGTTCTGTTAACACTCAAAGGTGATTGGGCTTTCGGGCGAGATCCCATTTACGTCAGTCACTTGACATTACGGCGAACATTTTACCACTTAATATTTTTGTGGAAAGTTCCAAAAATTTGTGGTTGTGCATTGTGGTTTCCACACAATATTACTTAGCAAAAACATTTCAACATTGGTAATAATACGAAATGTTTCTTTAGCACTAAATCATCAATAAATTGCATTTTAAATAGAAAAAAAGTAAAATTATTTCAAAATGTTTTATATTTTTTGCTGTATTTTTCATCAAATAAATGTAGGCTTGGTAAGCACAAGAAACATCTTTCAACAAAGAAAATGTAGTATTCTTGGGATACATTGAAAATATCATGCTACACCAATATGTTAATCATTATATATTATACATAATTATATCAGTGCATGTTGGTGGTGTGTGGTGGAGCTAAAGAAGCAAAAAGGAGGCAATAATTTTCTCACTGCTCTGTTTGCATCCTCCGAGAAAACGCCATGGGTATATATCAAAATACTATTATAATACCATCATATTTTAGTGAGAAATGAACACAGGGCATCTGCTGACTTGCAAACATTGATTTGTGCTCAGCAATCACATTAGTTCACACAGGCATTCGCTGTGACAGTGAGTCAAGGACAGACAGACTGTCAGACACTCACCCTTCAGGTCTGTAGTCTGGGATGGGTCTGTCCATAGAGAGGCGGTCGCTGAGATAACCGTTGTAGCCGTAATACTGAAACATCTTGAGGGCCACTCTACGGCTCTCTGGCCCCAGATCCTGGCCCCAGTGGTTGAACAAGGACGAGTCGGAAAAAGATCGATCTAGCTGATTGTCATCTCCTTTCAGCGGGGACTCTGTCAGGGTCAAAGAAAGAGATGGTTGGCATTCCCCTGATAATGAAACGTGTCAGAGAACAGAGGCTACAGAAGGAAAATGACACTGAACATGTTTACATTCACCGATTGTGCTTAATAACATGACAGCTCATTAATAAATGCCTTCACTGGTCTTCTTTTATTAGGCAAACACTTGTGAAAAAGAATTGTGCTTAATAGTGTTGAAATATTCAAATCTTAAAAGTATAATTGTACAAAACTGTACTTGCTTATAATAAGAATTAAATAAAAGACCACCTAAGTTTACTTAAAAACATACTCTTTCTTAACACACTTTCTAAAAAGTTTTCATTAAAAGTACATATAAAGCAAAATCCAATCTACACATACATTTTTGCTCATTACTCTGTTTATGTAAGCACAAATGCTGGGAAATTTTTGTTCATTCCTTTTCAAACAGGAGGTTGAGGTTGACTCAAAATAACAAATCACATAAGCTGTGTGTGTGTGTGTGTGTGTGTGTGTGTGTGTGTGTGTGTGTGTGTGTGTGTGTGTGTGTGCGTGTGCGCATGTTTCTTTCTTGTTCTCTCCCCCATGATACTGATGGCTTGTTCGTGGTTTCAGGGGCATAACTTTCACACCTCTCTCTATCGTTCTCCATTTCTCTAGTTTCTATATGACGATGAAATAGATTATTTTTGAAATTCAACACAGCTGACATAGCTGGAATGGCATAGTGGTCATGTCAAGGCTTATATATATATATATATATAAGACAGATAAAAAAAAATAATGCTTTAACTCAAAGACTGCTGCTGTGGGAAGGTGATTTGCAAATGATTTGAAAAAATTAGAATATTTTACTGAGGGAAAAACCATGTTCCATGCAAACAATATCCGTACATAACACTCACATTGTGCATGAGCCTCGGTTTTGTTTGTGTTTCAATGTCACTTTGATTGACCTTTGTGCTTGACAGTCGCTTGTGACCTTTCCACATCTAGCAGCATCAGCCTCGCACTAACATGCAGCAGTTTGTAGTTATAAAATAGAAAGAGAGCTGCACTAATACATGTTTTATGAATAGATACTATATTAAAGAATTTCAGCTTAAGCTCAAGTTGCTTCCAACATCAGACATTAGCAGTAAAATCCTTCTAATGCAGACCCAATGTGCTCAAAATATTTTTTCATGGTTAGTTCATGCCATAGTTGACAAATGGAACCTTATTGTAAAGTGTTACCAAGATATCTTCCTATTTACGTTTCTATTTATTGATTGATTGATTGATTGATTGATCGATGGTCATTTTCATACTTCCAGTGTGAAAATGGTTTCAGGTTGAGCAAATCACTTCTATTCAAAAGGAATAGGTCACTGACAACAGACTGAGAAAAAGAAATGCAAAAGCAAATGTATAATTAAATTCCATCCACATCCAATTTTTAGCCCCATATGCTCAACAATCATATTGTATGCGAACTATCTAATATGGTGTTTTTTTTTCTCCACGGAATTCTAGGGAAGTCATCTAAAAACAGCCGATGCTCTATTAAATCTCCTGAGAACCGAAAAGGCAATATTATATGATTTTCCCTTGGTATTCTACACCAAAAAAGCCAACCTCACACGGATGGAGATGAGTTGTGTTCTTCATTGGAACAGATTTGGATAAATGTATGATGGTAAGCATTCCTTACCAGTGGATCCTCTGCAGTGAATGGGTGCCGTCAGAATGAGAGTCCAAACAGCTGATGAAAATATCACAATAATCCAAAAGTAATCCACACAACTCCAGTCTATTAATTATTGTCTTCTGAAGTGAAAAACTACATTTGTAAGAAACAAAATCTATCATTAAGACGTTTTAACCTTTTAACCTAGTCCACAATCCACAATAAAACTTCCTCCACAGTGAAAATGGCCATCCTTTGTTGGCCTCTCATATCAAAAACCGCTGACATATTTTTTAGAACAGTTTTTCCCTTCCTTTTTTTCCTTTTTTGCCTTTAAACAGTGCTTAATTTGTACATACAACTTTTTCACTGGAGAAAGCAATATTATGTATAGAGGACATGTATTTTAGCCAGAAGCAATGGTTTGAAGTTAAAAGCATCTTATGATGGATTTGTTAAATACATACAAATATATTTTTGCTGCACAAAACATTAACTGATGGACTTTTTTATCAGCTGTTTGGACTGATGGCACCCATTCACTGCCGAAGATCCATTGGTTAACATGATGTAATGCTAAATCTCTGCAAATATGTTCTGATAAAGAAACAAACTCATCTACATCTTGAATTGCCCAAAGTAAATTTTCAGCAAATTTTTATTTCTGGGGGGACTATTCCTTTAAAAACAGTAATTATCATAGCTATATCTCCAATATTTCAGGCTATGGGAACCGAATACACAGAATTAGGAAGTCACCTTGTTGTGAGCCAGATTATTGCAACCTGGACCTGTGTGAAAACATGACTACAGAGTCCCCAGTCAGAAAACTGATATTGAGGGGGGTCAGCCTGGATCACTGACGGAATCAAATACGGCTCTGTTGGAGACTGGATACAGAGAGCACAGACACCCACCCAAACGGCAGCTCTGAATAAACATGGAGCCGTGCTGCTAACACGGCTCTAGACTGTAGTGGGTTTTAAGCACTGGCACATGAATCTGATTTATTGGGCCCTGTGCAAAAACACGCAATATCTGACTGCTGAAATGAAATATCAATATACTGTATTTCTACTTGCTAATAGAAAAGGAATTCTGTTTTATGTGTGAAACCTGACTGTACTTCCCCTTTCCAGTTTTCTATTTTAAGGACTTTTGATAAAACTCTCTTAAGACATTGCAAAAGGCTAGGCAGGGGGGTGTTCTAAACAAATACAAGTGGATTTTCAACCATGCATATAACTATACAGTACATATTATTATAATCCATTTGGTATTAAAGAAGCCACCATCCAAAAAATAAATAATCATATTATGTGTTTTCATTTTTATTTTAGTTACACTTTTTACTAGAGATGTCACTCAATATAATATCGAACTGTTCGGTACGACATCTACGGTTCAGTGCGTGCTCATGAATTGCATTTTTTTGTTGTTGTTTTTTGTTTTGCATTTAATTATCATGTGTTTCATTTCCCTCAGAATTGGTGAAACGAGGAAACGCCTCCCTGCTTATAACATGCAATTTGAAAAATCAACATATGCCAAACATCTTCCCTTGTAATGACTTGAATTGAGAAGTGTTTCTAAACCTGCTGTCTAACAAAAAAGATTATAAGTTGCTTTTAATTCACAACATTAGTCGAGTGTTTGAAATAACTTCCTTTTGTGATCTGATGTTGCTTCTTGTCAATGAATGAGGCAGAAAATAAATGTTGTACTGTAATAAAGGCTGTGTTTATTAGCAATGGCTGAAATATACTTCATCATTATGGAAATGCCTGAGATGGCTTGAAGAACACAGATAAACCATATATTATTGCAGGCAAGTTTGTATCATCCTCCGGCTACCAGTATGAATGAAACACACATTACATGTGTTTATAGCGCTTAATAATGGCCAATCCATCCTATTTTTGGGTAAAAATATGAAAAATAATACCACTGTCAAAATACATTTTAAGTAGCAGTATAACAATCCAAATTTGTTTAATGTTGTTTTGAGTTTTTTGTTGTTAATTTGTTGCAAAAGAAAACACTCTGATGTGCCAAGCCATCCCCACTGGCAGACTTTTTTCAAGCAAATGCAGAAAATAAAAACTGATTTGTAGCTTTCTTGGGGGGCTATTGGGAACCCTAAATTAGACAATAATATACTAGCAATCAGATATAATTTCCACAACACTACAGCTTTAACTAACTGCGTTGTAAGACATGATGTGTGTGTGTCAACAAATCAGATTGGGAAATCCATTAAGGAATAATAAAGAAATGGCGTGTACATCAATACAGTATATTACTCATACAGGTGACAAATAGCTAATTTAGCTGATCTCCCCAACTGCGTGGTGACTGCTGTAGCTATAATGTGCTGGCTAATAAAACGTGTAACTGTCATTTGGCAAATGTACAATTTTATGGCTATTTATGCATTATTCTCACAGAAGAGTAACTGCTTTGACAAACAAAATAACAGATGACTGGCCTTTTTCAGAGAAATGTGCTACGTGTCATGAAACAGGAAGCAGCATTGACACAACATCTTGTAAAAAATGCTTTTCACCTGCATTGTAAATTTATTTTGGCAGTGTTTGGTGTACAAGATGGAACAAGGACGGCTTTTAAAAGCATTCACTAAAGAGGCCATTATTAAATTGACAAGGTCTTTGCACACCGAGAGTAAAAAAAAGCATTTTCATCAGTCAGCTTTAATACATGAAACAGATGTCACTTGCTTTAATGCAAGATACACCTTGTCAGATAATACAAATTGAATGTGCACAAAATTACACACAATTACAAACAGCTTGGGTCAGTGCAAACCCACTTTTGGCATTAAAAACTATTGTCGGGATTTACTTAATGCACGCTGTGAAACATCAGTGATAACAAGTCATGGACAGTTATTGCATACGCACTTTTATGAGTTTCCCTTTTAGACACAAAATTTATGAAAATATTTTAAATGATTCATGTAAGGTGATGTACTAAGGTTTGCAGTGTTTTTTTTTGCGATTATCCAGCTATGTGTGTGTTCTTTAATTTGCACATTGTCAGTAGATCAAAAGCTGCATTTTTTTTTACTCTCACCGGTGTGTTTATAGGATTGCAGTCTCACACAAATGAGTAAATTAGTAAAATTACAATATATAAATATACAACCCGAATTCCAGAAATGTTGGGACATTTTTTAAATTTGAATCATTTTAAAACTAAAAGACTTTCAAATCACATGAGCCAATATTTTATTCAAAATAAAACATAGAGAACATAACAAATGTTTAAAGAGGGAAATTGTACACTTTTATCCACTAAATGAGCTCATTTCAAATTTGATACCTGCTACAAGGTCTCAAAAAATTTGGCACGGGGGCAACAAAGAGCTGAAAAAGCAAGACATTTAAAAAAAATTCAGCTGGGAGAACATCTAGCAACTAATTATGTTAAAGGTGCCATAGAATGGAAAACTGTATTTACATTGGCATTGAATAATAAGAGTTCTGAACATGGACATGACATACAATGAGCCTCAAAAAACATTGTTTCCTCCTTCTTATGTAAATCTCGTGAATAAAAAAGACCACTGAAAAATAGGCGAATCAGAACATAACACCAACTGTGACGTAACAGGACTATTTTAATGATGTCCTTACTGCCTTTCTGGGCCTTGAATGTGTCAGTTGTGTTGCTATCTATGCAGGGTCAGAAAGCCCTCAGGTTACATCCAAAATATCTTAATTTGTGTTCTGAAGATGAGCAGGTCTTACGTGCTTGGAATGACATGAGAGTAAATATTATTATTTTATTTTTTTTTTGAATTTTAATTTTTGGGTGAACACTCCCTTTAAGAGCACAAAATGCTCAATTTTTCTGCATTTCAGGTCATAAGGCAGCCATAGTGTTTTTGTGGTGACATCGGCCAATCCTATATTTAGTTTTTAAGAAAACATAATAAACTTGCATGGTAAAATAGTCAAGTAAACTATAGATGTACAAATATATGATATTGCTGCATGAAATCATGCTGCCCAGAACATTTTTCTAATGTTACAAAATGAATGCAGCACATGTGTCCTAAAACCCTATTATATGTGCCTGAGGTTCAGTGATGTGACAGTATGTCTGGCTGTTAATTAGTCTCCTCCCCCAGGAGAGATAAGAAACCATGCTGGTGTGGTCAGGGGTGGCTTTTGTAGACTTCGTAACCTAGGAAACATCTAGTGGCTCAGTCTTCTCAGCATGTTGTCCCAAAGGCTCTTTGTTGATAGAGGAATTCAGTCCGCAAGCATGTAGGCCAGCTATCAGAGCCTTTCAACTCAACAAAAGAGACACACGGCTTCAAGTAATGGAAGTGCTTTCACAGACATTAAACACAGCTATGAGAAATGGCAGAATTTCATAAGCAGTCTGAGAATGACCCCACATCAGTGTGTGCTGAGCACATCACAGCAAGTATACATGAAAAGGTCAGGAGCTCTACTGCAGCCAATATGCTGCATGACAGCGATTAATTCTTCAGGATAAAATCTACGTTAAATGGCTTTCACAAGCCATTTTACTTCATAATGTGATGTATTTCTGATTGAAACTGGGTCTTTTACTTGTGGAAGAAATGAGGGACAGGGCTGTGGGTCAAGTTGTATGCTCGTTATTTGCTTTTATTGCCGCAGCATTGATTACATTAACATTAACTGGCATTAAATTACCGTGTTCACTATTTCCATTATATCTAGATGCTAAAATTAACTTACACTACTAATCAAAATGTTTTCGAAGTCTCTTCTGCACACCAAGGCTGCATTTATTTGACCAAAATAGAGTAAAAACTATATAATTGTGACATTTTATTACAATTTCAAAGAACAGTTTTCTGTTTGAGTATTTTTTTAATGTATTTCTGTGATGGTAAAGTTGAATTTTCAGCATCATAACTAGCTTCAGTGTAACATGATCCTTCAGAAATCATTCTACTATGCTGATATAGTGCTCAGTTATTATCGGTTATCATTTATGCTTTTTTTATTAGTAATGGTTCTTTTTATGTTCAATGTTGAAAACAGTTCTCTATGCTTAAAGGATTAGTTCAGTTTCAAATTATAATTTTCTGATAATTTACTCACCCCATGTCATCCAAGGTGTTTATGTATTTATTTCTTCAGTCGAAAATAAATAAGAAACATTCCAGGATTTTGTATCCATATAGTTATCATTTTTATCCATATAGTTTTAATGGACTCCAAACGGTTGAAGGTCAAAATTACTGTTTTAGTGCAGCTTCAAAGGGCTATAAACAATACCAGACGATGAATAAGGGTCTTATCTAGCAAAACAATTAGTCATTTAAAAAAAGATTTTTTTTTGCTTTATAAACACAACTGCTCGCCTTGCTCTGTTCATGACTTCACGTAATACGTAATTATGTTGAAAAGGTCAGCTTGAGAGATTTGTGTCGCCGCAGCAGTGTCCTCCATCTGCATAATTTTTTTCTCTGTGTATTCCGGTTCAAAAAGGTAGGACAGGGAGAAAAACTCCATCTCATCTTCTTCTCCAAGTTCAAAATCATCCAACATCGTTGTTTTACCTTTTTTTTGTAAACGGCGTTTGACTTAGTATTTGCATGTTCAACTTGTAAACACTGACTCGGTACTTCCGCTTACGTGAAGCGTGACCTTTTCAATGTATTACGTGAAGTGCGCATCGTAGAACAGAGCAAGACGAGCGTTTGTGTTTATAAAGCATATACATTTTTATTTTTAATGACCAATCGTTTTGCTAGATAAGACCTGTATTCATCGTCTGGTATCGTTTATAGCCCTTTGAAGCTGCACTGAAACTGTAATTTTGACCTTCAACCATTTGGAGTCCATTGAAACTAACTATATGGATAAAAATACTGGAATGTTTTCATCTAAAACCTTAATTTATTTTCGACTGAAGAAAGAAATACATAAACATCTTGGATGACAAAGGGGTGAGTAAATTATCAGGACATTTTAATTTGAAAGAGAACTAATCCTTTAATATTTTTGAGGACACTAGTGTAGTATTTTTTCTCCACTTCACATTTTGACCACATCACCACCTCTGGTGTGCATTATTTTCTAATAACTTAACTGGCTTGTTGTCAATTATTCCTTATATATAAAAATGTAGACACAATACTTGCTCCATTGTTGTGCTTGTTGTTATCGTCTGTTACAAGCAGGATGTGGTGGTTGGTCGGTGTGATTAGACAGCTGGGTAAAAATGACAGTGATGATCTCTGTGTTTTACCCAAAGTTGAAATAAACACTCAGTGGCAAATACGTGGCACTCCCATTGAGTACAATTAAAAAAAAAACAAGCTTTAAATACGGCCTTATTCTAATGTCGTTACAAACCCAGAAGACTTGCATCTGTCATCGAATCACAAATTCTTCCGCCAAACAATGTAGTTCCTCAGAAACGGTTGTGGTTCCAACAAAGTGGTTGCCGAGCAACACACTAATGTAAACATAGGTGTATGTTTGTAGAGTAATTTACAACAGCTTCGAACTTGGCTCAACCAATCAGAATCAAGGACCGGAACCATCTGTTTTATAAATAATATAATGTACTGGTATATAATATAATAATAATTATAATTGTAATAATAACAATATATATATATATACATATGAACTGGTTAAATTACGGCCACTTTCTGTAAGCCATCTTTATTTATTATTTCAAGATAATTTATATAAGGTGGCTCAAAAAATACTCACAGAGCTATATAAGATTTTGTTCATACAGTCCACCACATACTTGCTCTCACATGAACAGATCCCAGCCCTTCCTGAAGGAGGTGCGTCGCCAAACACAAGCACTGAAAGAAGCCGAGAGGAAGCCAAAGAAATACAAGTGACTTCCTGAATCCGAATACAATAACAATAACGGTTTCACAGAACCAGGAAGAAAGTGTGTGAGACATAAAATAGGGACACAGGAAAAATGACTAAATGAACAGGATTTATAGATACTGCAGATTGTGGATAATTGCTACAGGATGAAATTACAGCACACCGAACGAGCGGTTCATATTTCATCCGAGCTCCTGTGACTCCTCTGTGGTTTCAATCAGATTTCCACGCTGATGACTTGACTTGTTCTAGCAGGTTGTTAAGCCCTGGGAGCTCTAATCACATGCTCTCTGTGAGGAACATTATCAAACACAGTCAGGTGGGCTGAAACAGGATGGACTTCTACAAAAGGCCACCTGCATAAAGAGACGTGTCTGATGAATGAGATGCCAACAATGATTTGGCTTTACACAACTAATGTGCTCACATAAATTACCACATAAATACATTTTTTCACATAAAAAATCAACAAAAATCACTTTCCACACCAAAATATAATAAATCATATGATTATATTAAACAGTGTGTTTTGATATTTTCACTCCACAGTAATTCATTAAACCTTTGTTTTTGTTTAGCTAGCCATAAATATATTTTTAGAGCATTGATTTAAAGCTGATGTTTGAATTAGTTTCCTGATGAAGTCATCATGAACCAACAATATTCACAGTCACAGATGAACAGCTGAATAGTGCAACTTACTTTAGAAAAAAAAGCAAAAACAACTATATATATATATACATGTGCAGGTCATATAATTAGAATATCATCAAAAAGTTGATTTATTTCACTAATTCCATTCAAAAAGTGAAACTTGTATAATGTATACATTCATTCCACACAGACTGATATATTTCAAGTGTTTATTTCTTTTAATTTTGATGATTATAACTGACAACTAATGAAAACCCCAAATTCAGTATCTCAGAAAATTTGAATATTGTGAAAAGGTTCAATATTGAAGACACCTGGTGCCACACTCTAATCAGATAATTAACTCAAAACACCTGCAAAGGCCTTTAAATGGTCTCTCATTCTAGTTCTGTAGGCTACACAATCATGGGGAAGACTGCTGACTTGACAGTTGTCCAAAAGACGACCATTGACACCTTGCACAAGGAGGGCAAGACACAAAAGGTCATTGCAAAAGAGGCTGGCTGTTCACAGAGCTCTGTGTCCAAGCACATTAATAGAGAGGTGAAGGGAAGATGTGGTAGAAAAAAGTGTACAAGCAATAGGGATAACCACACCCTGGAGAGGATTGTGAAACAAAACCCATTCAAAAATGTGGGGGAGATTCACAAAGAGTGGACTGCAGCTGGAGTCAGTGCTTCAAGAACCACTACGCACAGACGTATGCAAGACTTGGGTTTCAGCTGTCGCATTCCTTGTGTCAAGCCACTCTTGAACAACAGACAGCGTCAGAAGCATCTCGCCTGGGCTAAAGACAAAAAGGACTGGACTGCTGCTGAGTGGTCCAAAGTTATGTTCTCTGATGAAAGTAAATTGTGCATTTCCTTTGGAAATCAGGGTCCCAGAGTCTGGAGGAAGAGAGGAGAGGCACAGAATCCACGTTGCTTGAGGTCCAGTGTAAAGTTTCCACAGTCAGTGATGGTTTGGGCTGCCATGTCATCTGCTGGTGTTGGTCCACTGTGTTTTCTGAGGTCCAAGGTCAACACAGCCGTATGGGGTATTGTGAAGAGGAAGATGCAATATGCCAGACCCAACAATGCAGAAGAGCTGAAGGCCACTATCAGAGCAACCTGGGCTCTCATAACACCTGGGCTCCCTTAACACCTGATAACACGCCGCATTGCTGCAGTAATTCAGGCAAAAGGAGCCCCAACTAAGTATTGAGTGCTGTACATGCTCATACTTTTCATGTTCATACTTTTCAGTTGGCCAAGATTTCTAAAAATCCTTTTGTATTGGTCTTAAGTAATATTCTAATTTTCGGAGATACTGAATTTGGGGTTTTCATTAGTTGTCAGTTATAATCATCAAAATTAAAAGAAATAAACACTTGAAATATATCAGTCTGTGTGGAATGAATGTATACAATATACAAGTTTCACTTTTTGAATGGAATTAGTGAAATAAATCAACTTTTTGAGGATATTCTAATTATATGACCAGCACCTGTATATACTGTATGTTTGTATGTGTGTGTCTGTGTGTATATATATATATATATATATATATATTCTATGTTTACATAGAGAATCTTTAAAAGCACTAATAATTTCTTACTAGTAAACATTACATGTTTTTACTGTAGATTATAGTGCTGTGCCATTTAAATTCATGTGTAGCATTAAAATTGAATTGTAATATCAGGCTATTTGTGATGAATATTTAGCTTTGGCCAGAATTCTCATATTAATGCATTCCTAACCATTATTACTTTTCTCTCTCCAATACATCAGTGAACCGTGTAAATGCATTACTTTAAGACATTAAATTACCAGTGGGATAAAATAATACAATTAGAAAACTGTAAATGTTTCACACTGGAAGCAGGCAGCTCTAGACATGCAGTTTAAGAGGTGGGGTGTTACAAGCAGGTGCAGGCCAGTTTGACACACTGAAAGAGGTGCCAGGGTGCTGGTGTAGTCGTACTGTACCGTGTGCACTGAAAGAACATATGACCCAATGCATGTAACCAACAATGAGCGCACACAAAGCACACTGCCAGATCACTTCCCACACAGGCATATTAATAACATCTGCTGTGCAAAGAGCATTTTATAATGTGCTGTAAAACAAAGGCATTCATCTGTGTTACAACACGTTTATCAGACCTGCTCACAGACGAGAATGAGAAGAATTCAAGCCCACCTCTAACTCTCTCTGACTCTATCCACCTTTACCAATGTCCTTCCCTCACTCTCTCCCCTGTGATGGTCAATACATCTTACCCATTTAATATCAAGTGCTCTCAATATAAACATAACTGCTATTGGTACAAATACTGATACCTCTATTGAATGGTACATTTTTGTGATTTCTTCAGATAAAATGCGTAATTACAGCCTTTTAATGTTACATTTGTTTTAATATTACATTGTCTTTGTTACAATGTAATTATCCATTTAAGTACTGATTAGTATTTATAAATTATTTGTACTTACTATATGATTGGGGTTAGGATTGAGGTTCAGTTTAGGGTTAGTTGCATGGAATTACGCATTATTTACTGTTATTACTATAATGTAATATAACGAGTAACTATGACATGTAAAAAGGTGTAACCAAAACAAGTATTCATTATTAACATTAAAATCATTTCAGCTTTGAACCATTTTTTAACCAATCTTTGAACCATTTTTTTACCATTTTAAACCTTGAGAACATTAGGACACAACTTCAACCTCGCTCATTTCAACTTATTTTGGCTGTACTATTATGTTGCTATGCTTTACATGTTAATATTTGTTATCATATTTCAATTTATTATCTTAATTACACTGGTTTTGTTGTTCAAGTAATTTCACTATTTACTGCATTTATTTATACCTCTGGTTATGTACCCATAGCAGCTGATGAATCAGAAGTCTTGCATGTTCGCATTAAATAGTTTACATCCGTATTGCAAAATAAGATGGATAATAACTTGCATATATTTTATAATACCGTCTATCTTAGCAAATTAATTGTGTGCATCTTAGAGTAGTGACTTTAGTTAATGCATATTTCACAAATAAACTGTGTGACAAGATCCATAAACATGAAAGCATTTTTCACGTCGCCACAAATCCACTTATGGAAAAAATGCTGCAGAACTGCAGGTGTGTTCAGTAAGGTGCTGGAGAAAATAAGAGGGCTTTTACCATGTATCCTCCCATTGTAATCCTCCCACTGCCAAAATATCTGGACACAGACAACACGGTAAAACCAGGGTAAACACTGGTGGCGCTTTTACAAGATGGATGGATTTGGTGCAGAGTTTGGGTTTTAATCAAGTTTCTTCTCGATAGTTATAAGCTAATATTGTTTGCCACATGTTAGCTCTGTACAATCAAGCCCAAGATAAAATGGCACAATTTTTTAAGCACTAAAGGGGCATTTGAAAAGACTGTTTGAATATATGCTTTATTTATATTTGTAATTCTGCTAGGTGACACTAGTAGTGACAAAAAAACAACATATTTCGCCTTTAAACCTTTAAATTACATAAACAACAACTTATAATATATTAATGCTGTCCAAACCAAAAAAAGTTAATAAAATAATAAAATAAACAATCAACACCATTCTGTAGTGGTGCATAAAAAACTTAGAAATAACTAACTATATAAATAACACCATTTAGTGTGAAATAACCCCAGAGGTTTTTGTAATGAGTGTTGTTTGTGACTGCAGTGTTTCAGCATTTTTGTATGTGTTAAAATATGCGGAAAGGCAAATATGTTTGCAAAAAAAAAATTTTTTTTTCATTTTGAGACTTATGATGCATATAATTATAAAATAATAACATCATCATCAGTGTAATAAAACAGACTAAATCTGTCAGCACTGTGACAAAAAAAAAAGACAATAAAACTGGTAAGAACCAACTCCTTTCAAGTTAGGAGCCTTGCCATTATTGGGTTCATTATTCCTATTAAATGTCAAATAAATGACTGACTGCGCTTGATGAACTCTTTAACAAGGCTGTTGTGAGCAGTGGTATTGGGAAAAAATCACAAATTCAGTCAGATTGTGTGTCGCAGCATGTAAACAGGTTTTCAGAATAACAAGACGATACTCAACGGAGCAGCCACTAGACTAATACAGCAAGACTCCACTCAGGATCATTACTTCTCATTTCTAAGTAAGAGGTTGCTGTGTGCCTGCGAACATATGCATGACAGCACACACAATGTAACAGTTAAGAGGCAATTAGTTTGTTGCAAGGACTGAGGGTGTGCATTCATTTACTCAAAGACCAAGCACTGAGAGACAGTGTACTAGTGCAATTTGTAAAGGAACAGATAAACCAAAATGTAACTCAGTAATATAATCACCCTCGTGTAATTTTTTCATACAACACAAAGGGAAACTTTTCTTTATCAGTATAAAACTTCTCACAACTGCATTTTTTTCTTGCAAATTACTTTGTTACATTAGCTATGTTTCCATCCAAAGATTCAAATTTAACTCATGCGCAAAACTGGAATATTGCATAAAACATATTTGAATAAAACACCGTTTCCATCCAACGAGTCAAAGAGAATAAAATCGTCACTTCCTGGTAAACTGCTGCACTAAATATCACTAAGAATATAGGAGAAGCCACTGAATATAACAATTTTCATATATGATATGAATTATTTGTGCCTCAGAGAGAGCAGACAATAATTGCGGTCACTGCATTCAGAAGTGGATGCCAGTTGTTTGGGAAAGCATTCGTGTAAGACAACTATACAGAAATACTTTGATGACAGACTTTCCTCAGGCTTTTCAGAATGACAATAACAACTTATAGATGCTTTGAACGAGATCGGTCCGCTGCTAGTCAATTTATCCCGTTACATAGCGTAAAGTCACGTGACTTTGTTAATGCGCATGGAGGAATTTATTCGGTAAATGTGTTTCCATCGTAGTTTATGGGCATTTTTTCTTACCGGATAAAAAGTTTATCCTACTCAAATATGCGCATACGTTTTTATGCTAATTTTTTGCATTTATGCGCATCTCACCATTTCCATCCAGCGTTGTTATGCAATATTCTAAAATACGCATAACAATAGGTGGATGGAAACGCAGCTAGTGTGACAATAGTTGTTTCTGTTAAATTGAATAAAACACAACGTTTATTCAGTACACACACTTTATTGCCTCGCTCAACACACAGACAAATCTACGTTCCACTTCAACCTTCACAACCCCTCTCACAGCGCGCGCTCACCTTTGAACCAGCGCATGCGCTAACCTCACTTTTGACCCAGAAGTACCTTATTCCAAGCAAACGGAGTAGGGATGAAATAACATGTTAACAGTTTCCATTCAAAGTTGGATGGAATATTGCATAAAACATTAATGAATAAAGCAGTTTCCGTCCAATGTGTTCAAGAGGATAAAATCATCACCTCTTGGGAAATTGGTTCAAAGTATCAGTGATATAAATGAAAGATGCTACAACCATAAAAGCCTGTTGCTCTTTTTACCTGCATTATAAAATGACTTGTGCCTCAGAGAGTTCATATGAAATGCAAAAACTGCCTGATGTTTGGGATCACAATCGTTATGGGCACAGGCATTTCAAATTTATTAAAACAATATTTGAGATGATGTGCGATAAGATTGATGCACTGGTTAGTTCAGTTATCACATCACATGATCTGTTTTAGCAAAGTCAAATGACTTTTTGAAGAACATCAAGAAATATATCCATTTAATATATATTTACCCTATACCCCCAAACTGAAAAATACCCATTTTATAGCGAAAATCCTTTTTTATAATTTGTACCACAAGCTCAAAAAAGACAATAATAATTGAATAATTTAAACAATAATTAATGTGACTTGTGCATTAAGACTTCTGAAACCAAATGTTTCCTTTGTGCGAGGAAAATAAAGAAATTCAAATAATATTTCACTGAAAACTGCATCTTATAAGCCAGACTGAATATACATAATGAAGATTGTCATTTGAGATTTGAAGAAATCTCATATTTTCAGTAATAAATAATTAAAATGTACTGTTCCTCACACAAAGCTATCGTTTGGTTTCAGAAGGCTCCGAAAAAGTCTTGTAGACTATTTATAATGTTTATTTGCCCCCTTCTGAGCCTGACAGCTGTCACTATGAATTATGAATGCCGTTATTCTGAAAAGAGCATGAAGATTTAAAAAAAAAAATCATTTTGTGCTCCACAGAAAAAAAAATACCAGCATTGGTGTTTGGAAAAATGTAAAGGTGAGTAAATAATGACATACATTTCATTTTTGGGTGAACTAACCTTTTGTGGAAGGCATTCTTTCATTAGAAGCAGGAAACGAGGTTTAAAAATAATGAAACAAGGATGGACTTCGAGTCTCATATTTTTAGAGCGAGAAAATCAGAAGTGAATGAATTTGGGTGTAAGACTCTATTTTTCTAATTCAAATAAAAAAATGGTGTCTTCAAAGGTAAAATCTCATAATGAAATTCCTTTGATTTCTAAATATAGTTCAGGCAGTTTGGGCTCCAAACACAGGGAGCAAAGCAAAGGCCCCTCTGTCCAGAGGCAAACCACCCACTTCAAATCAGGTTTTGTTCTGGTACTCAGTGTTACAGTTTTTCTTCATCATGGACAATTGTTTTTCAAAGATACTTTAAAGCTCAGTTCCCTTTGAATGCTATAATCGCCTACAGCTTGTGTAAGGGGGAAACTCTCTGGGAGATGTTTAAAAGGTTGCTGCTTTCAGTATTTTTTTCCTTTCTTCCGAGAACATTCATTTTCCTTTGGGCCTTCTAATGTCTTTGTAAGCAAAGCTGAAGATATGGTCAGTTTATGAGGGAGCGACCGCAAGAAACAAATCAAAACATCGCAGCAGTGCCCTGGAGGGAAACTTCCCTCTCAGTTTCGCTGACAAGACATCACAGTGACACCGGCTCACCTCATTAGCTCAGAGAGAAACTTTTCAGAGAGAAAATCTCTGAGCTCATCTGCATGGTCAAAACCTGACAAACATGATTATAATGCTATTAAACCCTTTCATTAGAACAGATCAAATGAGAGCAATGAGCCAGATCAAAACAGGAATATAAAACAGCATATTTTACTGCACTTGCCTAGCGTGATATTTTTTATAATTTAATATTTATGAGATATAATAAAAATGTCATTCCTGGATGGACCGAATGCAACTGAACAGAACGCAGGGGTCTTGAGATGCATCTTAAAAATGTGGCACTCTCGGTGGGATGCTTGAAAATCCCCGCATGATGTGATGGCTAATAGCTACAGACATCTGTCTCAGTAGAGCATATGACTGCGGTGCTTTAAAGATGATGAATTTATAGAAGCAACTTTTCTGAGAGTACTGTACAGTGAATACTGTGTAACACTTGTACTGTACTTGTAATGAGTTTCTTCTGTTCAGCACAAAATGTTTTTTTTTGAATGATGTTTGTAATCACCAGTGTTGTGCAAGTTACTTCCAAACTGTAATACATCATAGATTACTTGTTATTGTTATTTAAAAGTAATTCCTTACCTTACAATATTACTGTCTCACAATTGTAATATGTTACATGACTTCTGTATTACTTCTGAGTTACTTTCCCCAAAATAACTGCAGATGTTTTTTGTTTTTGTTTTTAACTCTAGACCATGGAACAAAGTTGAATGATACACTTAATATACAGACTGTCACAATAATAAAAAAAACACATCTTAGCAGTTACTATTGCGATTCGATATTACAATTTATTGTGATTTTTGTTTGCTTCTTAAAGACTAGACAATGGAAAATAGTTGATTATACCCTTAAAAGAGACTGTTTATGATGAGTCATATTAACAAAAACAATGCATCACATCATTCTAAACTTTTATTTCAGGAGCAAACACATACACAGTGTATATTTAAAGTACCTTGAACCATGAAACTTTAAAGTACCAAAACCCTGAACTTGCACATGAATGTAATAGTCAAATGTTCAACAAAATGAGCAGAAAAGATACTTTCTTAAATAAGATAAAGTGCTATGTTACTTTGCATACCGTTTTAGTCATGGTTAGTCATGTTATCCCAGCAGCTGGGATTCAAAACGTAAAGGTGCAGAAAGAATTCAGGAAGAGGTTTGATCCTCTGCCTCCATCATGGTTTTGCTTTCTCGCGCCGGCTTTAAACGTATATGACGTCATCTAATGCAGCGGAACTGCACACGCAGAAATGATCGCTGTTTGACATCAAAGCACGGAGAGAGCTACAGAGAGCAGACGACTCCCACTGATCTATATTATAATGACGGATCGCTCGAATCGCTCTCGCGGTACTTTGATGTCATCCGCTGATCATCTGCGCACTGCTGCTCCAAGTCCAACACACATACATTCCTCCCTCTGTTGGAATTACAAAGCGCTAACTTCTCCCTACCACCTCTTGGGAAAAATTAAATAATTAAATAAAAATCGATTCTGAGGTAAACCAATCAATTTGAAAATCATTTAAAAAAGAATCGCGATAGTTAGGTGAATCGATTTTTTTCTCCCGCCCCTATATGAGCTCAGCTTTAATCAAAGACCGCCCATCTTTGGCCCCTCCACTGTCTTAGCCACAGACTATCTCCATTTAAAAATCTAGAAAATTATTCAAAAATAAGTTTGGTAGTAAATAAATTGTCAGGGTTATGTTTAGTTTTGAGTTTGTTTTCCTTTTGTTTTCTGTTCTACCTGCCCTGACCTAGTTTTCTTTAGTTCCCTGATTATCATTCTGATCACCTGTTCCTAGTTCATTTACTCATTAGTCCCTCATTTGGTGCAGTATTTATAGCCCTGCCTTTCCCTTGCTTTTTTGTCCTATCTTACTTCATTTTAAAAGGTTGTGTATTTTTATTTTCTAATGTGGATTTATTAAAGATTCTGTTCGTTTGACTATCTGCCTTCGTCGAGCTTCTTGTCCCAGCAACCCATGACATAAATATTAAGATTTTTATTTATTTATTCATTTAATTTTTTTGCATAGGTATGTTTTAATTCAGTAAACTTCCATTTAAATTTAGTACAAGTCAACTTACATTTATGCATTTAGCAGACGCTTTTATCCAAAGCGACTTATAGTGCATTCAGGTTATACATTTGTATTGTCAGTATGTGTGTTCCCTGGGAATCAAACCCACAACCTTTGCGCTGTTAACGCAATGCTCTAACCACTGAGCCACAGGAACTTATTCAACTTATCAACTAATGAAATTGGATGCACAAATTTTAACTTTTGTCAAACATGGCAAGGGCACTTTCTAACATTTACAGATGGAGAATATACCTGTGAAATGTAAGTTGTGCATTTAGGAAAAGATCATATAGCTCAAAACGGCACGTCTCTGTCAGCGGCACACGCAGCCTTTCTGTCAGAGCCACTTTAAACTCAAAGATTTCTCATTGCTGATACACGCAATTTATTAACATTTATACTACAGGCCGTTGAATGCTTGAATCTGATTGGCTGACGAACGCTCTGAGGTGTGCAATTATTTTCAGGGAAACGCACGGCGAAAATAGTTCCAGGCAGCTCTCTTGAGGTCTTATAACAGAAAAATAACTAAAACACACAACGACACTGGCCAAACAAATAAATACAGTAAACAAAAGGATCAAAACGACAGATCTTGTCCATATTTTTTCCAAAAAGTGACGTTTTATTATGTAAGGAAAGCACATAGCCTACTCTCTCTCCCGCTCTCGGTCTCTCCCTCACAGACACACATATAGTTTGCACACACCTTAACATAAGCGCTATTGTAGTTAGTTACTCTGACAATTTTATCAGTAACCGTTTAAGAACTTAAAAACTACATGACTTCTCACAAGCGACGTAACAACAACGGCGCTGTTCGTGAAGAAAATTTACTTAAAGTCTCACTATAGACATTTCTGCCGATCACTGACTCACAGAGGTAACATTAATCTCTCTCTCTCTCTCTCATAACTTAGTTATTAACTGCATTAACTGCATTAGTCTGCTATCAACGGCTCAAGCCTCCGTTACGGTTTAAAATGACGTTTTGGAATTAGCAAGGGAGGCGTTGGATGAGATGCGGAAGAAATAATCCTGCTCACAATAGCGATTGAAGTAGAAAAACCGGACGAATGCCTTGAAATATATCATCTGATCGATGTCTTGAGGTATGCCAACCGAAGTATAAGTTGAATAATTGGCTCCGAGCCGTTGAATTATTAAAAAAATTATGCACACCCGTGACGTATCACCACCTTGGGTGTGCATTATTTTTCTAATAATTAAATGGCCCATTGTCAATTATTCCTTACTTAATCATATGATCGCAAGGTTCATGTTTGCTTTGTTAATATGCACGTTTGCTAGCAAGCTAATTTCTTAATCTAGTAATTACATGTTTTTTTTTAAATTGAACTTGAATTAATTTGACATTGTTTTGGGCTCTCATGTGTGAGACGCGAGTGCAACGATGATAGATGTCTCTCTAGAAAATGCAATAAATATGCGTTCTGTGTGAATGGCTTGGTTTCAGTTTTGAGGTAAACAACATATTCACATTGATGTTCTCTTTTCCCACAATATTTTGAATGTGCAGCACCGCATCGAGTGGGTTCAACTGGACAAGCTAAAAAATAGCCTTAAAATGCAACGACACCTCGTCATCGCATTTTGTGTGCCAAGCTGCCTGGCAGACACCTAAAATTCGACTGCAGCGTTTTGCATTCTAATGTGGATTTTTATTTTAAATGCAACGAATATTCGAAATTTGCATTTGTTTTGACAGCCCTAGCATGAACTAATTAATACTCATAAACTCAGCCTACATCACAGCCTGCCCATTTGTGCCCCCCTCCACTGTCACAGTCACAGACATGTGCCATTAAAAAACATCTTAAAATGCACTAGAAAAAAATTCATTAGCAATTAAATATTTTTATTAAGTTAATTAAGTTTTACTTTTTTCTTGTGTAGCTTTTTATATGCATGTTGATTTCACTAAACTTCTATTTTAATTAGGTACATGTCAACACTTTTGCAGCTTTTCAACTAATGAATCCTATACTTCATTGAAATTTGGTGCAAATTGGATGCATAAATTTTCACTTTTGTCAAACATGGCAAGAAAGTGGGAAAAGTAAAAAAAAAAAAGTATTTACGTCTGCTGAAAAATAAATTGATGTTTTGATGTTTTAGCACAAAGCTTTCATTAGCATGCAAACGGCGTGCTGTGCTTTAACTGTCAGACAGTTTTCATGGAAAAAATCAGTTGAGAAAAGTCGCATCTTTAAATTCATCCTCTTTAAAGCATCTTTGGCTGTTGCATTTCTCTCTGTTTTTTAAGTGCCCTGGCACAAGTGCTGCATAAAAATGTCAAGTTAAACAGTTTTATGTTTGCTCAGAAGACCCCTGCATTCTGCTCCATTCCATCTAAGTATTTTCCGAACACAAGAGCACCTATTATACTATTTAAACGGCCCCCAGAAACGTGTCTGATTGCTAGCTTTATTATACAGGCCTTCCCGAAGACCACAGACTAGTCGATTTGAATACCTGTAGTTTTTTGTTCATCCCTAACGTAAACCTGATGTACTGTATGTGAACATGCAGTGTCCTTCAGAACTGAAAATCTTGATGGATGTGGAAAGCAGGGCCAAGAATGTGAACACTCATCACTGAGCACTTATTTCAACTGGTACTGCTTCCCATAAATAATTCACGAGCAGAGACCGTTTCAACCTTTATGAGGCAGAGAGCTGGTGAAATTCTGCAGGTCAGTCACAGCTCAAGATGCAAGCGTCACAAATATGAAATAAGCCTCTCACTGTGAAATGTGCCTGTGGCCATGAATCACCTCAAATGCAATAAATGAGACAGAGGAGATGGCGTGTCATACTTTTGAACCACCTACTGTAGAAGGATGCAGCAAACCCAGCTATTTATTTCTTTATCTACAGAAGGCTTTTGCTTTATTTCGTCCTTAGAATCAAGCACTGATGCCACATGGAAAGCCGTTTTATATGGATGAATTGCACTGATTAACCACATGAATGAAAAATCCACTCAAGTTTAATCTTTGAGCTTCCTTTTTTCCAAAGTACAGGAACAAAGGGCCCTCTAAAACAACCTTGAAAAGGTAAGAAGTTTGCAATCGAGTAAATCTCATTCCTCCGCTTGAGCCTTGAAAGGCTGTCTAAATCTACCAAATGGATCTTGAATGGAGTGGGAAATCTTAGCCCTCTAAATGAGCTTTCCACCCTCCCAATGTCACATTGAGCTTGAAGGAAATGCTCGGGTGGCTGTGGGTGCTCCCCTAGGAGGGCCCATGAGCACTTCCATTTTCCCAGATGAAGCCTCCTGCCTTCCTCAATGAGTCTGGTATCTGCACTCTGAGAGGCCATTAACTCGCTGGCCGGTGACGGTGGGCTGAAGAGTTGTTAAGGATGGGCATTACCGAAGCTTAATGCAGACCTCACTGAGCATGCTCAATGTGGCAGAACCTCATATGCTTTTCCTTGCTTGAGCAGTCTGGAGATGTTCACACACACACACACACACACACACACACACACACACACACACACACACACACATCGAACTGCCACCATTACACGGCCCACAGATTTAGCTTTAGCAAACTGCAGCAAGCATCTTATCAAAAAAAAAATGGGTAAGATCAATTCAAGTTAAAAGGAATAGTTCACCCAAAAATGACAATTTGCTGAATATGTACTCCCTCTCAGACCATTCTTCATCTGAACAGATTTGGAGGAATTTAGCATTGCGTCACTTGATCACCAGTGGATCCTCTGCAGTGAATGGGTGCAGTGAGAATGAGAGTCCTAATAAACAGCTGATAAAATCATCACAATAATCCACATGTAATCCACACGACTCAAGTCTATCAATTAATGTCTTGTGAAGGTGTGTGTTTTCAAAATAAATAAATGAATAAATCCATCCCTAATGCAAATTAACTTAAACCGAGTCCATAACAGTTCAACCTATTTTGTCCTCTTACATCAAACTCCAATTTGTTTAGAACTGTTTTTGCTTGTAAAGGGTGTTTGATCTGTGCATATTTCTCTCCAGATTCAAGCAAGATTATTTTTCACTTGACTCGCATTTAGCCGGATGCAATTATTTGAAGTAAAAAAACACCTTTATGATTAATTTGTTCCTTACAAACACATAGCCTTTCAATTCACATGATATCAATGGATGGACTGGAGTGGTGTGGATTACTTTTGGATTATTGTGATGTTTTTATCAGCTGTTCGGACTCTCATTCTGACGGCACCCATTCACTGCAGAGGATCCATTGGTGAGCAAGTGATGCAATGATACATTTCTCCAAATCTGTTCCAATGAAGAAGCAAACTCTGTTGAACAGACAGAATTGCTTTATATGATAAGCAGACTTAATTTAGGTTTATATTCAAAAATAAACATTGATCAAAAGCACATACAATATGACAAACATACTCAAACATACTTCATTGCTAGACAAAAATAATTTAAGTTTTTTCTCAAGTCATGCAAAACATGTTTAAGCTTCCGCAATGATGTTGAGTTTACGTTTACCATATTTGATCTCTATTAGACTTAGATTAAACAGACTACTTTCAAAGATTACTTGAAAATCTTATAGGTTTGGAACAGCATGAGTAAGATACTCCTTTATTAGAATTCTAATTCCCAAATAGGGCCTATACCCTAAGAAAGGGCTAAATGCAATTCACAAGGGACAGTTCTGATATTTTGGGTTGGTTATGAGTGCAAGATCATGGCAAATGCAAACGTGACACAATTCAGCCCTCAGTGTTCGATAAACAGCCTCCTATAAATCTGACAAGCATTTTTGACTTCCTTAAAAAGTTCTTATAGCGCTTTTGACAGTTTCACAGACACATGAAGTTTTTCTTCCAGTACATCACAAATGCTGATAGAGCTGATGGCATATCAGACAAGTTGTCTATCAGCACTATAGAGCACTAGGGCGAGTGAAGAAAAAAAGAATGAAAATGCCAGATTATGCTAGACTGACAGAAATATTCTACTAATATTCCGTCTTTTCTTCTTGGTGGAAGGAATCTTGGCACAGGAAGAGAAAAGTAATTCTATAAGGTTAAAAATGCTGGATTCTGCAGATAAAAAACTTAAGTGACTTAGATTTGACAAACTGCAATTAACACATTGAGAGAGTGGATTGGCAGTACATCAGTATGGCATTGGCCAACTGGACGGGGAATAAATAAATGTAAAGATATGCTCAGTACTGTTTTGCTGATTAAAAAAGTTGTACACTTGCAAATGTTCTCCCTTTTTGGTATTATGTTTAGCAATAGAGTAGATAAATAAGTTATCTGTTTCTTCTGAGAAGAGAATCAGGAGAAAAGAAAGCAAGTTTTTTGTTCACTCTTAGTTAATTGGTAGTACAGATTAGTTTTCCAGCTAGCAGGGAAAATTCTCAGAGCTTTGGCTAACATTCTGGCAAGATTCTCCCAAAGTAATGTGCCAGTAACATAAATAGACAATTCACTATGTGTTATCTGGTCTTTAATGTTCTCAAAACATTAGCACAAAAATATTATACATTGTTCATGGAACTTTTTTTTCTGAAACAAAAAAACTGTTTTTTTTTTTTTTTTTACTCCTTCTTTTAGAAAGCATTTTACTCTCACACCGTACCCTAACTACATGCGACGTGATGCTGCAACACGTGATAAAAGGTATCTTTTCCATGTTAATCAGAGTTTTTGTCCTAACTAGCCGTGATGGCGACACGCAAAATTTCTAATTTAGAAACTGTTTCTATTTCCGTGACGTCGCGGCTGGAACAACACTTTATGACAATAAATAATCTCAGGTGATTATGTGCTTTATTCACAGTTAAACGTGTCCAATATGAGTTTAAATATCTTATTGCGTGACCTTTATAGCCATACTGAAAGCAACGATAGATATTTACCTCAGATCTTGAAAATAAATTAAAGCAAATATGTACGTTAAAACCGTGACTCACTGCGAACCAACAAGTGTATTCCATGACAAAGATGTTATCAGTCACTCATGAATATTTAATGATGTTAAAAAGGTTTAATATTTATGAATTCATTATAAACGTATCCATTTCGTTGGGAGTGCCGTGCGCTTCCAGAGAGAGGCGCCCACACACGCTTCTGATTGGCTGTGATATTTGATTGATTCTGTCATGGTGTTGCATCGCGTCTGGTGTGGACACCCAAATTGCTTGTTGCTGGAATCTTGTCGTGTCGATTGTAGTTAGGACACGGTGTCAGGTCGTAAACAATTGATGTTTATCATACTTATTTATAGGTATTAATTATATTAAATTAAATTATTTCATTAAAATGATTTACAAATGTACCACCTGGTAGTAATGAAGTGGTATTATATAAATGTAGTGCCTTCAGTTGCATGAATTTACTTTATTACTAAAAACCAGAAAACAATAACAAAGATGTTTTACTGGTATTTTTTTTCTGTTATGTAATTTTTATTGTTGGACTTTGTTTATAGGACAACAGAGAATTGACAGGAAACATTTAGACTGTTGTCAAAGCAGCCCAGATCCGGTCCTGCTACTCCACTAATGCAGAGTCACCAAATCATGTAACACAGCCATAATCCTAGTGCTTTCCAGGCACTGCCAGGTTGGAAAAAACCCTGCTTGGTGACTGCACACCTACAAAGCTCTGCTTTCTCACACACCATTGCCACAGACTCAATACATTATGTTTATATGAAATAAATCCTGAGAGAATCCTTTTATTACTTTGAAAAATAATGTGCCGCATATCCTAGAGCTATTGATTTATGCAAGTCCTTCCCTTAACATTATTACCAGCTTGTTTTTGCTCTGCTATGAGATCTGCTATGTGCACAATTTGATTTAGCCAAGTAGGACATGTTCGCATATCAACATCATTTGTTATTCCTGAGACAATAATCCTATTGAATAATCATAGCCCAACCATGAGTATACAAAATGGTCAACTGATATATTGGTGAGGCTGATAAATTAGCCAATATTTGGAATTTTTTAATTATCAAGCTATATTTTCAAATTTAGCACATTAAAGTTTCGCAAGTCTGAGCTCAATGGCACAGAAAACCATCTAGAGGTGAAATGTCTCCAACGTGAAAATAAAAATAAAATCAAAACTGCAAAGCAGACTGTCTCCTCATTTGTTTCTAATGACTTAAACTGTATTGTTCAATCATCAGAATCATCAGAAATGAAAACCTTAAATACCTATAAAATATTTAATTCCACAAACGTGTGTACATCCAGTGAGATCTTCCTCTGAAGAACACTGTCTCAGCCTGACGAAAACCTGTGTACCTCTAAAATATTTTGTGATGGTTAAATTGTGAAATTGACAGCAGTTGATCTGGGCCATGTGAACTCTCTAAAACCATACAAAAGAACAACTTTAAATGAAAGCCCAGTGTTCTATATTTAATGAGCTGCTATTCATGACTTTATATTGTTATATATACAATGATGATTGAGAGATGAACGTTCCTCAACAGCCTGATGTAATATTTGTACTCCTATTAAAATTATTTTTCAAAAATAAATTATAGTTATGTGATCATCTAGAGTAGGGCCACACATAAAAACCAATATATTGGTCATTTTGTGCCATTTGCAATTTAAAACAGTTTTTAATCGACCACTAATCCTAAAGCTGTATCCAAAGCCTGGATGATAGGAATTCCAGAACCAACAAGGATGTTTTTCCAGAAACATGTCATACTTGGGTAGATCACATTTAGCATTTCAGTTCCAATACGAGTTTTTATATGTCAAAGTTGTTCAGTAATTGCAGTTATATTCATGAAAACCCAGGAAATAAATGACAAACAAGTGCTACAGAAACGAGGTGGAGTTTTGTGTTTACCGCTGGTGATTTATGGCTTTGTTGAAGAATAGAGGTGGTGGCATCTGAGTTCAGACGTAATTAAGCATGAAAGACATATCACAGATGTCACCCCTCTCTGTAAGAATATGTCAGCTGTTTCTTCAAATTTGCCAACACAAAACAAGCACAAGCACTGATAGTATCCCCAATGCTAAAACTGTTTATTTTAGAGGCCTCGGTGTTCCAGCGGAGGTGCGGAGGTGCGGAGGCACAAAAACAAATAGCATTTAAGCATTTTTGTGTGAATACCCAATGAACTCCAGTCAGCGCAACAGAAAACACAAAATTATGTTTATTTGTATGTTTCGATTTGCATTTTAAGGGCAGAGAGGGTTGTTGGGGGCGCTGATTCCTCATGGACCTGTTGGTATCTGCCTTTTACTGCAGTGACCTTTTTGAGTCAAACCCGATTCAGAGCGTAAAGTAGAGCTACTGGCTATGCAAATGCAAAGTAAAGAGAAATAAGAAAGAAAACCGAGGGCATTGTAAGAAAAGTTAAAGACTGTGATGTTGTGGGTGCATCGGTCTGCCCACAAGATGTTGTGCTGGATAAACACATTTGGGCTGTGTTTCAAAACTGTTGAAAAATGAGCAGCCTCGCTATCTACTGTCTACATAGGCAGTTACTTACCATAGCAGTGTTCAGACAAAATAAAACCCCATTAGAGACTGATCTGAAATGCTCTCCACAACACACTCACATGATGTTCATTAGAAAATCAACACTTTCAGCTAGTTTGCTGTTAGCAAATTTTGCTACGCTATCAACCCTGCAAACATGTCCTTGCCCATGCTGGCTTTTTGTGGGCACAGTGGGCTAGGGCCAGCCCACACCAAACCTAAACAGGCCTAGTGCAGGTTTGCCCAGGCGAGGCCCACAGCTTTGGGCTTTGGGCTCTCTGTGAGCAGCTTTTTAGTTTCATCTGACCATAGAAGCTAGTCCCATTTTAAGTTCCAGTCGTGTCTGATAACTGAATATGCTGGAGATTGTTTTTTGATGAGTGAGGAGAATTTTTCTTGAAACAATCCCGAACAACATGTGGTGATATAGGTGCTGTTTGACAATTTTTTTTTAAGGTTTTCTGACCCTGAATCTCAACCTTTCTCTACAATTCTCCAGTTGTGGTCCTTGGAGAGTCTTTAGCCACTCAAATTCTCCTCCTCACCATACATTAGGACAATATAGACATTTTAACATAGATTCATAGCATTTTCTGTTGATTGGAAATTCTTAATTATTGCCGGGATGGTGGAAATGGGAGTTTTCACTGCTCTAGCTCTTTTCGTAAAAAACTTAAAAAAGCTCAATTATATTTTGCAGCTCATAAGAAATATATTATTTGTTTTTTCTCATTGTGATAGACGATTAAGGGAATTTGGACTTTGTTTTCCCTCCTATTTATATTTCTGTGAAACAGGAATGCATGGCTGGATAATTTCATGCTTATAATTCCCCTGGAGTGCTCAATTTTAAATCTGAATGGCAATATACGTCAGAAATATTTTACTCTAAGAATTTCTAGGGCTACCGATAATTGTCCAATGTGTATTTGAGAAAAACATTTATTTCATAATGAGATTTTCCCCCATTTTCAATTGTTTTAGTTCAGTGAAAGGTTAGATACATAAAAGATAAAGATAAATAAAATATCAAAAGGATTAATAATGCAGGTTTATTTTCAGAGCCTTCTTTGATCATATTTACCAAGGGTGCCAATAATTCTGACCACGACTGTATCTTACTAAAATGCAATTTTATAGATCATCCATTTTAATATGTAAATAAATGGACCAAGATAAACATATTTAGAAAGCTTTTGAACCCAGTTTTTTTTTCAGACTGTTGAATATAACTTAAGTCCAGCATAAACCAAGGCTCAGCCCCGATCTTTGCCTTTGAAGGTTTTTGTTCCCTGACGATTTGTTTTATCTGATGTTTGATTCATTGCGGGTTCTTGTTTACATCAATTTATAGGGTTCCCTTACCCTTTATGCACATTCACAAACGGCACTGATTGTTAACACACTAAGATCTATAGATTGAAGTGTATATATTTAAATATAGTGAAAGATATAGATGATACTATAAGTCTACATGTCTACATCAAGAAACTATTATTCAAGGCAGTAGTTTGTGATATTTTTGGGAAGTTTGCGATGCTGTTTGCCAATGTTAATTACAACTATGGTTTTGAAAAAAACAGAATCGCTGAACTATGTTGGTGATGATGCAACTACCAGAGTTGGCTAACAATGCTTTTTGGAAATGCACCCCTGGCCAGGCTGATTTGAGGCCCATTTTAGCTGGTCTGGTGTGAGTTTCAGATACTTGTTGTCAAATTAAAAATTTGATTCCGCCTATCGATTCCTATGTGCTTTTTTTCTTTAGCTGTGAGGACCGGACCTAGCGATCTGCCAGGACCTTGCTCGCTAATCTAAGCGCTCCAAAGTTTGGCTACATTTGCAATCAGAAGCCCAAAAATATACATATAATATCTATGATGGCTAAACATGCTGCTGTGCCATTCACTGCCCTCAGCTTTCTCAGCGTATTATAGAAAAGAGCTTGTTTAAATCTAAACCCCTATTCAACACATAGCTGACCTGTGTCAGTCAAGGAGGCTTAGGGGAATTGGTGGGTCACTTGGATTCCTGCCACTAGAGATGCTGTTATGTTTGGAGACAAATCTGAAGCTCTGGTCTCAGCCTGTGGCTATGATGGGCTAACAGACTTCAGCAGTACTAAGATGTAAGGTTGCTAGTCAAAGATTGGCAGCTAAACTTGTGACTAAATACTAGAAAGCATCAGCAATGGAAAATGTAAACTGACCGCTGACTATGTGGATACAGTTAACAGTAAACCTATATTTCAAGCACATTCACAATACAAAATAGAGCATACAACACCAATCTGTTCAAATAAAAATCTTAGAAGCATGAGTTGTATTTTCAGCTGCTGCCTGCTCTCAGCAAATAGTTTCAGAAAGAGACACAGTAATAATCGTGCAATATTTCACACTTATAAATTTGATTATGCAAACACGCTCGCAATCCAAGTGGAACTGATGCAACTAAAGTGAAACGTTGTGGCTTCAAAAGGCTGTTTATCAGCTCCTATCTAAATAGTTTGGCACTTATAAATGTATTAAATAATTGCCTTTTTGATAACATTCCATGCAAAGCCGTCATCCGTCTCAACTCTCAGTGTGTCCAGGATGGACAGATGCTCTGCAGTGCTGAATAACAGAATGTTCTCATATGAAAATCACTTCAAAACCAGGGAAAAAACTCATAAAACTCATAAAGTGGATGAATAAAGAAGCATCTGTAGAACTCATAAGTGCAGTATTTTAAAAATCTACCATTAATGTAACAACTACATGTAGTTTAGTAGTAAAAAGATTTCTTTAGCTGTGCCACCTTAATAAAAAGGCACCTTATATTCCAATAGTTCTTTTTTTGGCTTTAAGTATTACATGCTTCATCTCATGTTTTCATCTGTTTCATTTCTGTGCCTGCTGTTAAAGAGAGCAAATGAAACTGAACAAAAAAAAGTAATAATAATAATTTGTATATAGTGTAGGCGCATTTAAACAAAAAAACATACTTTATTCCAACACAACTTCACATGGTATAGTGATTAAAACTCCAAAAATCAAGTTAATATTTGGTTATTCTCAGTATTATTTACTTGATTTCTTTCTCTTTTTTTTTCTTTTTTTTTTTTGCAGTCATGTATAAGTACTGGAAACAAAGGTTTTGATTTTATTTAAAACGCACAAATGCTACTCAAGCCAAAATCACTAAAGCACATTTAGCCATGAAGCGCCAACAGCATCCTAGATATCTAATCACAAACAGCTGTAATGAGGTTGGAAGACATTCTATGAAGCAATTCCCACTTGGACTCGAAACAGAGATGCTCAGAGAGATTGGCATCATTCTGTTTTGTGAATACACCTTGTGGAAAACCTGATAAGACATCTCAAGTGATTATGGTTGTATTATCTGTAGGTAAACATCCCCATGCTTAAATTTGTCCTTTTAGATGCTTGGCTGAAAACTTCAAAATGTAGAAAGGCATTAAGAGGTACAAATGTTTGTCCAGTCGTTACTCTCAGAGGAACTGTTATCATCCACAAACATCACTTAGCAGATTCTGAATGAGAGCACATTGAGGTTAAATGAGAGACAATTGTATAGGCCTAAATTTATTTGAATGCACAAAGTATTCTTCTATTGTTTCATGAACTAAATCAAGCAGGACAGAAAATGACATAAAATCCTGTACTGTGGGCTTCTGGAAATAACTACTTGAGTACATTTCAAGCTTCAGGATGTTCAACGCCTTCACCGTAATTTCAAAACAAGCAGTTCAATTGTCATCAAACTGTGTAAACCTGTGGGTGATCATCATGCCTATTTACAGCTTTCATAATCTTTCCTGTTGAGTCACAAGACAGCACTTCTCTTCACTTTCATTTAAAGGAATAAGCGGTCTAACAGCCATAAAGTGACATGCCTCTGAGGAATGTGTCTGATGCATTGTAAATGTTAAAGCACAAAAGCCATAAATAAAAGAGAGCTTGAAATGGATAGCGCAAGAATTCCTGTAAATAGCAGTTACAATACATACAAAAGGCATGGTGCGTTTGTTGTCATTTTGGGGCTTGGCGGCCCAGATCCCAGAGTGACCAGTACATTCTTTACAATTTCTCCTCATGTTTGACACAGAAGAAAGAAAATCTTACAAATGGAATGTAATGTGGCTAAGTAAATGATGGCTATTCCTTAAAAACAGCCTTGTGAACAAGGAAACCAACTGGTGTGAATATCAATATATGTATGGTGACCCTGAAAAATGTACTCGGTTACTATTGTAACCTCCGTTCCCTGAGATATGGGAAGGAGTACTGCGTCGAGATAGGTTTCAACTGAAGCCTTTTTCAATCACGCAGTTATAACTGCATGTGATTGGTTCGTGTAAACAAACCAATCCACGGCCGTGACGAGCGAGCCAATGGCTATGCAGCCCGCCATAGCCCGCCAAATAGGGAGGGGCGTCTGGCTATATAATCCGCTGCTTGCCACCGCATCTCAGATTTCTTCTAATGAAGCAACTGAGCGTGCAGCTCATAGTATGGCCAGGAACGCAGTACTCATTCCCATATATCAGGGAACCGAGGTTAAGATAGTAATCAAGTACGTTCCCTTTCGATATTTCCCTTGTACTGCGTCGAGATATCGACGTTAGTATGGGAACCAGTCCAATCACGTCGTGCTATGACGTGGAACGACTCGAAAACAAGACTCACGTTGGATTAGGCCCAGGGGAGTCAATACAAACAACAAACAAACAAATTAAGCTCGGATGAGCTTTATTTGTCACATACACAATTATACAGAGTATAATGAGGAGTGAAATGTGTTCTCTGCATTTAACCCATCCAAGTGTACATACTTGGAGCAGTGGGCAGCCGACTGAGCAGTCGTGGACATCCTGCTGGAGCCGGGATTCGAACCCACAATCTTGGGTTGCCTCGGGTTTCAAGTCCAACGCTCTATCCATTAGGCCAACGACTGCCCAATAGAATACACCAAGCACAGGGTGAGCCCTGAGGGTCATCCATGGCCTGGGTGTCGTCCCGAAGAGATACCTAGTTTCCATATAGTTATGGACAGACCAAGCAAAGAGGGGCTTGAACAAAGTTAGTTAAGTGAACCCGGAAGATTGCTACTTAAGCAGAAGGGGATTCGAATCTCAAGAATCGTCTGTGATGGGGGTTACCTGGATGTGAAAGTACATGTCTTTCAGATCCAGCGACATGAACCAGTCCACTGGGCATATTTACGGGAGGATCTGTTTCAAAGTGATCGTCCTGAAAGACCTTTTCATCAGGTCGTAATTCAGTAGTCTGAGATCTAGAATAGGTCATTTTTTCTGGGGACGAGGAAGTAGCGGCTGTAAAAGCCTGACTCGCTCTGGGCTGGAGAAACGATTTCTATGGCTCCTTTTTCCAGCAAATTCCTCACCTCTGCGCAAAGGACTTGAGCGTTCTCGCTGCGCACTGTGGTGGCGAGCACACCACGGAAGCGCGGTGGTCTTCGAGCGAATTGGAGTGTATAACCTTGTCTTACCGTAGTCATTACCCAAGTTGACACACTGGGGATGGCCTACCAGGCATCTGCCCACGTGGCAAGGGGTTGAAATGGCTGTGCAGACTGGCTGCATAAGGGCAGAATGCTTATGGTAGGCAGAAAAAGATTTTTGCTCTTTTTTTGAAAATGTATGTGTTTTATTTTGTCTGCTATAACAGCGGTCGGACACCTGGGCACTATAATGGGCCCGTGATGTGGCTCTGCATGGCTTGGACAGATGGCTCGCCCTCGCCTTCCATCCAATAGCTGTGGGCGGGCAGAGATGTGCGGCCACAGACTCATCCAGAGGAGGCAGGTGCTCGTATAATTTTTCTTCAGTGCCATCGGATGTGAGAGCAACTGAAGCAGAAGGACGGATGCTAGAAGAGTAGGGGGTGCGCCACGATTTCGTGAGCTCGTCGTTTACTTCAGGGAAGAAGGGGGACAAGCGTTTGCGGAGTGCCTGATGGTGCCCCGGAAGAAACCACTCGTCCAGCCTGCTGCGAGATGGTTCCTCAGGCGGAGACCATTCGAGCCCGAGCTCGTTGACAGCCTTTGTCATAACATGAATGAGCTCTTCAGCCGCTCTGAGTCTGGCGTTGCGTGAAGCAGATGACGGCAAGAGGGCGGGGTCAGTCACAGAGCCCGATAACTCTTCCATGTCTGAAGCCGCCAGAGAAAGGCTGTCATCCAGTTCATTGTCACTCACACCGAACAAGATCATGTCGCTTGCAGCCGCGGAGGGATCGTGCTGGGTGAAGAGGACAGGCAAATACTCTCTCTGCGGTAATGGCGAGGCACACGGACATTGAGCCGGCGTGAGCTCGCTTGTCACCGGCTGCTCAAATCCTCTGCCCCGCTGCTTTTTCCTCACAGGTCCCTGGGAGGAAGAAAAGGGGAGGGCGCGAGGAGCGGAGTCGCTCTCTGAAAAGAAAGCTATCTGAGAGCGTAGAGAGGCAAGACTGAAACTCTCGCAATGGGAGCAGTCAGTCCTGCTGAGCGCAGCGTCAGCGTAGGATTTTCCCAAGCATGACACACACTCAGCGTGAGTGTCATCCGCGTGCAGGGGAGACCTGCACATCTTACAATGACGGTGCAGAATTTGCAACAACACCAAGAAATTGACTCTTTTAGTGAGGCTCTTTGGATCGATGCCGGATGACTGCGGTGGATGACCGAATCTGCAAGCTGGTCGCTGCGAGGTCCTAATCCGGCTGCTTGAGGCGTTTCAACGGCGGATCCCGACGTCAACGAAGAGTCAGCGAAGAAGGGAGTTCATCGCTGAGGAGAAGAAATCTGAGATACGGTGGCAAGCAGTGGATTATATAGCCAGATGCCCCTCCCATTTTGGCGGGCTATGGCGGGCTGCATAGCCATTGGCTCGTTTCTTTCACCTTACACGAACCAACCAAGTGCATTTATAACTGCGTGATTGAAAAAGGCTTCAGTTGAAGAGGAAAAAAAAGGTTTTTCCCATGCTAACGTCGATATCTCGACGCAGTACAAGTGAAATATCGAAAGGGAACCTATTTACTGTTCACCTAGTCAATAATTGTATCCCTTCAAACTCATCTTTGATAATCAAATGACATTTAAACTTGTTCCCATTAAAATAATTTTTGTATGACTTAATATGGCTTAAATGTAACTATTACCTCATTCAGTATTTGCAGATCTTTGCTGCAGTTGGAACAAACTACTGGTTCGTCTGGCCAGAGGGGAACTGGCCCCTCGAATGAGCTTAGTTTCTCTCAAGGTTTTTTTCTCCGTTCTGTCACCGATGGAGTTTTGGTTCCTTGCCGTTGTCACCTCTGGCTTGCTTAGTTGGAGACACTTCATTTCCAGCGATATCACCGACTTGATTGCACAGATACTATTTAAACTGAACTGAGCTGGACGATGATATCACTTAATTCAATAATGAAATGCCTTTAACTGAAAAATGGGCATTTAATCTTGTAATTTTGCATTAGTGATACACTATTTTCCTATTTTGATAGTGTGCAGTTGCTTTGACACAATTTGTATTGTTAAAAGCGCTATATAAATAAAGGTGACTTGATTTGACTTGACTATGAAAATGCAAATTAGTCCCTGCCTCAACTCAATCACCCTAGCTTAAACCTCTTCCACTTTCACTCAGTTATAGCAGAAGTAAATGCTGTAGTAAATGCTACACAATGGCAGTGACAATCTTGGATTAATGTTATTCATTGTAGTTGCAAGAATGAATCCATGAGTGAATATATTCAAATTCTGAATGGATTATAGCCTAGAAAGCGTATAAAGCACGCTCCCCTTATAATCACTGAAAAGCTGTTGCTCATCTAGGTTTATCGTGATCTCATTCCGTTATAATCAGTGAAGATCCACACTGCACAAATATTCCCTCACTTAAATCGTGCCAACACCATGTTTGTTATAATGAGAGGATTCGCGAGTGTGCAGAACTCAGGGTCACACTTTATTTTAAGGTCCAATTATCGCAACTAACAAACCATTAACTACAATATTTGCCTCAATAAACTAGTAATTTGCTACATATTAATAATTTGTAAGATAGTTGTTAAGTTTAGGTGTTGGGTAGGATTGAGCATGTAAAATATGGTCATGCAGAATATGTGCTTTATAATACTAATAAACAGGTAATATGTTAATAACAGGCATACTAATAAGCAAGTTAAAGGGATAGTTCCCCCAAAAATGAATATTATGTCTTCATTTACTCACCCTCAAGTAGTTCCAAACTTATTTGAATGTCTTTGTTCTGCCGAACACAAAGGAAGTTATTCTGAAGAATGTGGGAAACAGAGCAGTTCTGGGGCACCATTGACTTCCATAGTATTTTATTTTCCTACTATGGAAGTCAAAGGTGCCCCAAAACCTGGTTACAAACTTTCTTCAAAATATCTTATTTTGTGTTCATCAGAAAAAATATATTCATACAGGGTTGTAACTATTTGAGGGTGAGTAAATGATGACAGAATTTTCATTTTTGTGGGAACTATCCCTTTAATAGTGAGAATTGGTCTTTGTACTAAAGTGTTCCTGAACTCAGCACTGAAAAAAAAACGATAAAACAAACTCTTTTGCTTGGCCATTGTGTTCATGAAATCAACAGATATGTCTGCGATTGGATACATTACTCAACACGGCAAAAATATGCTGTAAATTAGAAACCTTTTACCAGAAATGAAAATCAATTCCCTTCAGGTTAAAACTTGATTTTCAATACAGAGAGTCTTAAAAACACAAACAGAATCGGAGAAATAGAATGATAAACAGAATGATAAATAAAAGACATATGGGCAGATAGAATGATAGAAGAAGAAATAGATTGATAGAACACTGGTAGGATGGATGGATGGATGGATGGATGGATGGATGGGTGGATGGATGGGTGGGTGGGTGGATGGATGGATGGATGGATGGATGGATGGATGACTCCCTCAGCTGCATTCATCAGTGTTATTTTAGCAACTTGATAATAAAGCTTAAAGCACAGGCGACAAAAAAAATGCATTTGGGTGGCATGCATATCAGTGGTAATCAGTTATTATCTACAAATCCCTAACTAAAAATAAAAAGATGAGACAAGCTGATAATCAAGCATATCTCTATCATAGTGCGTTTCTTCCCTTCCAGCTGCACAGCGGTGAATAGCGCCGCATGAGCCCATGGAAAAGACAGTGAGCTCATTCCAAGCATATGTCTCTTAAGTTCAGAGGGTGACTGACTTCCTTTAGCTGTGCTTACTCAGAGATACTGCACTCTGCTTGGCTCCGTCTTAATTAATGACTAATTACATCCCATTGCTTCTAATTAGAATCACAAATTCAAGAGTGGCGAGGACAGAAAGCGAGTCTGTGCCTGTCTGAATCACAGGCATCATCTGCTGCTCCTCTCCTCTTATTCTTTCTTGCTAAAATAAGAAACAGAAAACATGGAAAACATGTCCCCTGCCAATCTCCTTTTGCTTGTTTTGACAATCCCAGAAGACTAATTTAGGACTAAAATGTATTAAAAACAAAATGATACATACAAATGTATATAATAGAACTGGAAATTTATACAGTTCTTTACATGCTAAAATAATAAAGAAATAAGCCATTTAAGGGCAAGCCTTACATTATTGTTCTAGGTTAAGGTGGTTTAGGCGCTGTGCGTCATGCCTAACAACACCCCTAAGCCCTTGTAAAGTCACGATTACGCATAGCTGCTAGATTTTATACAACACCATTGTATAACAAAGTTTTTAGTAAAATATGATATTTATTAATATTACTATTATTAACAACAAAAATCATAAAAAATTACCTATTAACTAGCCTGCTGCAGGTGATTCTGTTGAAATGTTTTATGTTTTAAAAGAATATAAAAAAACAGCAAGGCTAGATTTATTTGAATAATTATTCTTAAATATTATTCCAAATATGATTACTGTTTTGTATCTTAATATATTTAAAATGCAATTTATTCCTGTTATTTTCAATGAAATTTCAGCATCATTACTCCGGTCTTAGTACCACATAATGCTTCAGAAATCAGTCTAATATGCTGATTTACGTGATTGTTATTAATTATTGGTGTTCATTTATTAATAATAGTTCTTATTATTCTGAATGTAAAAAAAATATTTTTTTTAAACCTTGCTACATTTTTTAAAAGATATATATGTTAAAAAACAGCATATTTTTAAATATAAATCTTTAAAGTCTTTACTGTTATTTTGTTCATAATTTATTTGTTATTTTTAATTTCATCCTCTGTTTTATCCCCTGCTTAAATTCAATAACTATTATTTAGAGTGCAGACCTCACTCAGAACAACTCTTTATCGATCTGCAGTGGCCTTCCTTTTAAGGGGAAAATTGAAACCAAAAAATGCCTGCTTGATTCTGATAAACCAACTTGTGTTGTTTGTCCCAGTGCCATGACAAGCAAAATATTTATAGTTATGTGTTTCCTCAAAGGCAGGCGGTGACTGTGCTATTTAGTGAAACGTGACCTAAATTTGCACCAGCATGCCAACTGTTCCTCCTGCTCCTTTGGGAGTTCAGATACAACTTCCTAAATAAGAAAAGTTGCACTTGTGCATTTTTGCGCAGTGTGGCGGAGCCTGATATCAGCAGGTTACTTTCTCTATTAGAGATTCAGTTAACATTGCAAAATAAGGTTGACTTCGGTGATAGCGTGTTTCGACTCTCTTTAAGCTTTCCAAGCATACCAACTTTGCACATGGATAAATATTTAATGAACTGGATTTTTTTAGTCCACACGACTGTGTTAAATCTGGGTTGAACAGACATGCAAATCAAATCACTTTAGAGCGCTATAATTAATGCACATTTTTACTTTGTTTACATCAAGGTATGTTTACCCCGTCCTATTTTTTGTAGTTAGGTCAAATTGTTTATTCCAAGAAAATCACATGCACGGCACAAAACTAGTAGGAATTTGCAGTGTGCTGCTTTAATTTGAACCTATTCAAATCATCTCAGCATGAAAGATTTTGAGATACAGTAGCATAACCATTGTGCATGAGTGTGCACTTAGAATGAAGAGAAGGAATATACTGTATTGTGTTTTTATAGAACTCAATCAAGAAGACAAGCAGGCAGGCTAAAAGCATTTTGTCTTGCACAATACAATCAAAACCGAACTGCATTACTGCTGTAGTTATGGCTACAGATGGACAAACCCATTTAAGGCTTATACCACTGAATGACCTGTTTTAAAAGGGTAACAGATCAGCCGGATAAAATGGTTGGTTTGATTTTTTTTGCAGAAAAGTTCAAGCAATGAACGCTTGCAGAGGAAATGAAGCAAGCGGTTCCATTCATGAAGTCTTAATGTGTCACTCTAACACACAACTGCACTCAAGAGTGGCTTCTGATTATATTAGATGTACAGTACACTGGCTATTGTTGTTTTTTCTTTATCATTCATACATTTTATTACAATTTTCAAACAAACAATGCAAAATAAATGTATCGTTTTAACAAGTTTATAGTTTATACAAATCAATTTATAAAAGTAATTATTAGGGCAAACCAGAACAGCTGAATAGGGTAAATTGTTTACTAATACATAGCAGAATACTTTCCCCAGCTGATTAATCACAGTAAATTAAAGTAATTGTTTTGTGCTACAAGTTTTCTGAAATGTTGAAATGTTGTTTAAATATACAAATGAGGCACTAATTAAATATGCACTAATTTGCATAAATCCGAGAACAGAAATCAAAGCAAGTTCAAAGCCAAGTTCGCAATTTTGACATTAAAGTTATAGGTTTTTACAAAGGGGATTTTGGATCTTTTTATCATTCCATAATCAGAAAATACTGTCAACAGACAGGGAAAAAAATGCATTGTTCCACTGTTGCTTTTAGGACGAAAATATAAAATACATACAGTATCAGGCAAATTATATAATTTCAAACCCCTCTGTTAAAATCCTTCAGAGTATAGATAGAAATAGAAAGAAAGTGTAAAATATAGTGCATGTATAAATGCTACTGAAGTGGAGATTTCTGACTCAAAAATATAATTTTGAGAAAAAAGCCTTTAAAAATATGTTTTTTTTTCAATAGTCTGAAAATGAATCGAGTTATGAAAGCAAAATAGCCTAAAGTCTCTAAACTGACCAGTGCATGAAAAAAAACATGGTTTTGCCTTAAGGTTTTATTAATTAGTAATGCACTCATATTATTTCTGGCCGATTACTAATGTGATGATTCACTAAAAAGTAAAGAGTGTTTTTAAATTATTTGTATTTGTAAAGATGAACTTTCAGTCAGCATTACATGGCAACAAAATGTAATGTACATATTATAATATGGGAAATAAGCAGCACAATCAAGACCAATAAGCATCAATTTAAAAAATCTAATGCTACTTGGTGTTATTTCAGAAGAAATTGAGATTTTGAATATTTTGCATCTGACACAGATTCGTTTGACAAGGCCATATTTACCATATGGGCATTTGGACATGCATCCAAGGGCACCATATCCAAGGGGGAACCATGTAGGGCCAAAGGAATGTTTTCAAATAGTGTGAGAGAGCACAAATGCTTACTGAGTCCACCAATCCAACACTGCACAGTGACCAGGGGGCTCCCAGGTCAGGACGTCCAGGAGGGACAGCGACATCTTATTAGATTGAATAAGACTGTGGTGCTTCATCATGCTAAATTACAGGACATCGACTTATACAAAACACACTGAGAGACCACAGTATAAAACCCAGTTACTATCTAATTTACTTTTTTTTTCAATGCCAAGCGAGTTAAAGCACTATAAATTTAAGCACCTACGTGTGGCGTGTGAGCTGTACTGATTAATAGCATGTCTTTCTGGATCAGAGGCTTTGCCGTGTCTTTGTTTAACAGAGCTCATTGTGATTATCACAGGATAAACCCTCCAGCATGGCCATAAATCAACCTTGCCGAGGCTCTTCACTCACACAGCCATCTGTCAGTCAAAAGGGCAGTTGAGGGCAACTTGAAAAAGTTCGAGTCGCTTCCGAGGGGTGCCAAGTACAGCCTCTCGGCTGCGTTTCCATGCCTTTCTGTTGAGGTAATTAACCCCAACCCGCTGCTTATTAGAGGAGACACATAGGGAGCGGAGGATGAGAGGAAATGAGAAATCACAGATTCTCAAAGAAGCAAATGCAGTCCTCGGAGACAGTGTCATCCGTTTGACTCTTTTCAGATCACACTGTCATCAAACCATTCCATAACATACATTCCTACGCAGCAGTTAGGTAATGTTCACAAATAGGCCATTCTTTAAAATACACCTAATAAGCTTCAGAGAAAAAATTAAATTTCCAAGCATCTGTAGATTTCTAAAACACACTTTTACATTAACCTGAATAATAATATTGGCTGCATAAATATTCATGTCAAATTTGAATAAAGACAGACAAAAAAAATGGCACTAGGCTGCTTGTCATTACCATCACATCTCAAATTCTCAAATAAGCTCCAACGAGACCTGCAGCTTTTCTGCTGGCACTTGTGTCTGTTGCAACAAGGCATTTTTTTAATAAGCAAACTGTAAGAGTTTCAGTTTGTTCAGTTTATTCATCTCGGTTTCTTTAAAAGTTCAAAAAATATGTTATTGTAAAAAGGTGTTTCTGATAACCAAACAAATCAGCCTATATATTAAATTCCATTACAACTGATAATTTATGTAGAGACATTTTTATAGAGACAGGTGGTAATATCATAAATAATTTCCAGACTAGCTAGACACTTTCTCTCCATTGTGTTCGTTCACTAGAATTCAGTGTAGGTGAACCGGAAATATGAAACAATTAATAAACAATGGTGAGAATTCATCAAGCAAGCCAACAAACCCACTGAACAATTTCACTAACATTGAATTGCCATGTACAAATACGATATTAATTTTTCTTGGTGTTGGTTTTGTTATAATTACTAATAAAATATGCTGACATAAATTCTAACAAATAAAATCAAAGCTGGAAAGTTAATCTATGACATTTTGTCAAGTGACCCCCCCAAAAAAACCTAAAACAAACAAACTGAATTAACTGTACTTAACTGAACATGAATTAACTGTAGTTACGTCCAAAACATTATTGTATTATTTAAAGAATGAATTATTTGTTTATTGTTACTACAAAACAACCGCCTGTGATCTAGAGATACTCAATAAAATGAATTCCCAATCTATAAAATCCATGTCTTGCTCTGCTTTTTTTTCCTCACTGATTTTCACAAAACATGTCACATTGTGGAATTTCATATTGACTTCAATAAATAAAAAAACTAATCCTTTTCAGTTCTACTTCAAAGAAAACAGTGTTTGTCATAATCAATAGCGGGATCTAAAAAAATGTAATTCCTATTCCACAACAGAAGTTCCTATTCCTGCTTCATCTGCCGCAGAATGTTATCCTTAGGCTCCCATGAAATACTACTTTCTTGGTTTGTTTTTGCACACGGTGCAGTGCTTTGCATAACAGCTAAATTCAAATGTATGAGAGCAGATAAACAGAATGTTATGAGCTGAGAATCTGTTCGCTTCACTTCGCTCCTACACACAATGTAACTACACAATTGAAAGAGGTACTAAGTGATTCTGTTGTTCTTTCTCGTTGGCTTTCAGCAGAAAATCCACTACAGCGCTAAAGAGCTGCTGTGCTGAAGCATGCTGCATTTTCATCAAGTTGAGGATGACAGGGAGATCAGGCAGGCCATCCTCCAGGCTGTTTGTACCAGGTGGTAGAGCCACAGCTGGCATGTACCTCTTCTACATAAATCATTCATTCTGTAAAACACTTGTATGCTACAGAGAGAGAGGCAGTGTAAAGTCTACCATGATGAAGTTTAGAACAACCTTGTGGTAAGTCCTGTATCATAAGATACAAATTTACCACTTGAAAATGTACTGCTGTCATCCTACCTTTGGAAAATGAATGTACTTAAAGCAACAGTTCACTCAAAAATAAAAAACAAAACTGCTGAAAATGTACTCACCCTCAGGTCAGTCAAGATATATGTGAGTTTGTTTCTTCATCAGAACAGATTTGGAGAAATGTAACATTGCATCACTTGCTCACCAATGGATCTTCTGCAGTGAATGGGTGCCGTCAGAATGAGAGTCCAATCAGCTGATACAAATATCACAATAATTTACAAGCAATCCACACCACCCCTGTCTACAAATTAGTGTCTAGTGAAGTGAAAAGCTGTATTTGTAAAAAAAAACATCCATAATTAGGTCATTTTTTATTTTAAACGGTTGCTTTTGGCCAAAATGCATTGTCTTCTGTCCATAATATTGCTTTCTCCAGTGAAAAAGACAATTCATCTTAATCCGGAGAGAAATATGCTCTGATCAAACACTGTTTATAAGTGAAAGCAGTCCAAAACAAATATGTATTTTTCCACTGGAGAAGCATTATGGACTGGTATTTTGGCCAGAAGCAATACTTTAAAGTTAAAATGCCTTAATAATAGATTTGTATCTTACAAAAAAAATCAGCTTTTTACTTCACAATACATTAATTGATTGACTGGACTGGAGTTTTGTGGATTATTGTGATGTTTTTATCAGCTGTTTGGACTCTCATTCTGACGGCACCCATTCACTGCAGAGGATACATTGGTCAGCAGTTGTCATAATGCTAAACTTTCCTCATGTACATCTGAAGTAGCATACATTTGCATCAATTTTTCATTATTGGGTGAACTATTCCTTTAAAGCAATATTCTGAATTCAATAAAAGTTCAGCTCAATCAAAAGAATTGTGGCAAAACGTTGAATCTCACAAAAAAGACTCAAAATTCAAGGTCACATCGAGGCACTTACAATGTAAGTCATTGGGGCCAATTGATTATAAAGTAGAAATGCAAGGCTTACTATTTAATAAAAGCGCTCACATGAATTCTTCTGCAAAAATGTAAGTTGTTCTTGTCATTTTTAAAGTAATTTGGGGTTTTAGGTGTTCTGTTGTTATTATTATTACTTTTTAAGTAGAGATTGAAATTATTTTTGAGATAATCAACATTGCAAATGCTGTCAGTTGAGAGTAAATTGTACTGAACCCACAATATTTCATTAAAATCATTGTCAACCAACAAACATCACAGTATCTCAGATAAACTTAACAATCCCTTCAATGCAATAAAAAAAATCATGTTTGTAACTAAAGAATCCTCCCTAACGCACTCTTCAAGTCCATTCCTGAAGCCCACGGCCGTTGCCAAACAGCACAACGTGTCTGCGCCTGCAGCTCGGGAATGTTTGCTCAAGTAATCATCTGTAGCTGCCTCTCAGCTCAGTGAGGTTTGTTTGCGCCCTTGATTCAGTTTAAGCGCTACACTGGCTGTCTGCAACCCATATCAACATACATCCAGTTAGTTTCTATGACAAAATCATCTCGCTAACAATGAAGTGTGCCTTTTATAACAAAGCACAAAAGGAGGCCATTAATAAAATTACATTAAAGACTCTCTTGAGCAACGCAAAATTTTGATTCCTAAAATATTCAGCGAAGCAGGCAAATCGTGCTGTGCATATGCTGTTGTAGATTAATAAACCAGAAAAAGAACAGCAAATTGCTTGTGTTTTCAGTTCTGCAACATATTATTGATTTCTGAAGAAGCTGAAAACGAACCTGGATTAAAGCTTGCGCAGCAGTGAGAAACTACAAACGCTTTATTGTTGCACACTGTTTGGCAGATGCATTTCGGGGAAGGTGGTTTAGGCTGCACTAATTGTAAGATGTAGAATCCACCATGCACTTTTTGAATAAATATTATAAAGATAACTCAATATATTCACAATCAACCAAATTTGAATGAAACTGAAATGCATTAAATCATGCGATATTAAAAATAAAGGTTCCAAAAGGGGAATTTGACAGTGTTGCCATAGAAGAAGCATTTTAGCTTCCTGTAAAAATGTATACTTTTTTTTTTTCTTAGTGCAAAGAATATTTAAACAATCTAAAGAACCCTTTTCCACTGTAAATAACCTTTTGTGCAATGGTTTAAAGTGATTAAAAGCTCTTTCATAGATTAATAACTTTTCATTTTTAAGAGTGTATCAAATAAACGAATGCATAAAATATGATGGAAAAAACAGAAATGTGTGCTGCTAAGTAGAGCTGAAAGATCCAAACTACCTGTACAGATAGATGCAATCAGCCATTTCCCATAATTAATGTTCAGCCAGTGCCAAGTTCATTAAACGAGCCTCCAAAGAGAGAAGAAGAGGAGTTCGCAATCATCAATGGTCTTTATGAGTCTGTCAGATTGCAAATTGGAGGTCACACCTGCATAAAAGTGTCATTGACAATAAGGAAAGGCGCAATCAACCTGATTTGAGCAGGAAAGGACACATTGGTATTCAGGTCATGATGATGAAACTCTATAGATCTGTTCTGTTTAGAACCTGAGTGGAAGATACTCTCCACAATGGACTGCTATTTCCTTCAACCCAAGCCATGTTTGTTCACGGTGCAGACAAAAATGTACCAATGTGTCTACCAAATAGTTACTATAGTTACCGTCACATAACAAAACCTAGTATAGCCCACTATGACAACATACTTGTCATAAATATTTGTAATATTGTATGTCGTTTATTTTTGTGATGACAGTGCCTGCTAATGCAATGTTACTACAGTATTATGATTAAAACTATGGTTATTAAACCGTAAATGCAGCACAAAATGACAACGTTTCTTAAAGCTTCTTACACTGGTTTAAGAATATGACATATAGATGTTAATGCAATAATTGCAATATATTTGGCAGGTAACTGTGGTTACCATGGTAAGTCATTGTGAAGGTGGTAATTTAGTTGCACGTACAATGAAAGTTTTTTCTATATAAATGCAACAATTTGTGCCTCTGCATCAGCAATAAAATATGATTAGTTGCATAATATACATTTTTGCTGAATTTCTGTTTCGCAGCTGTATTTCATTTTCTCATATGGAGAATAATTCACGAAAGGGATATAAGATAGCAAATAGTGTTTATTGGTGTGCAAATTATTTTTTCTCTATGAGCTCTTTGGCCTGTCTCAGGTCGTATAGCCTATTATTGGACCAGTTTTTATTTATTTTAATTACTAGTTGTATTTTTTTTATTTTTTATTCTGTTGACTGCATCAACTTCAAAATGTAATCTTGTTAACCAAGTTACTGTAAGAAAAAAAATCAAATATGGTTTTTATTACTTTGTTTACTATTTGGGCTATTTATTATATGTTCCAAAATTATCTAGCCATGCTGTAAAACAGATTAATTTAGGCTACATATGCAAATCTCTTCCCTATTGTGGTAAATGTAATTATGCAAATGTATCCCTATTGTGGTAGGTGTAATTTATTTTACAAATTGCATCTAAGTCATACAAATTATGTTTATTTAAGCACCCCTTCCTCACAACATTTCTTAACTAATACGCTTATGGTCCATGTTGTACTCTTTTTGTGAAAAGTGGCATAACAGCTGATTTTTGGCACACGATTAGTGCTGAATTTATGCTTTGCAGCTCTATTTCTCATAGTTTTACAGAGTACGCGTCCTTTCTAACGTAACATGTGTACGCACAGTTATTAAACAGACATTCGTCTTACCTTGTATATGCTGATTGACTACATTCTCCAGCCGATCCAGTCGCTCTATAATCCGCAGAGTTTCTCCTTTCCTTTCGCCGTCCAACTTTTTGGCTGGGACAGGCATCGGCACTTTGATGTACACATTAGCGATGTAATTAGTCACCCATCCGACGTACAAAAGACACACTATGTTGGTCATGCCACTTAGTATCACACACGTAGACACCAAAGTTTTGGTTCTCCTGGTGCAAGCCATTCCGACATCTCTCCATATAGAGTCAAGTGCGCTTGTCCTCAACTCTGTATGTTCTCCGATGGAGAATAACGCGCCTGACGCAAACACTACAGTCCACGCTTCATTCTGAGCTCAGCTCAGACAGATTCCAGCGACTTGAAACGGGCAACTATCGTCTTGTTACAACACGAAGCGCCGCGTCCTCCATCTGCTGTATGAAGGAGAGCGGAGGTGCGCGAGTATGTGTGGGGTTTGATCCCGAGCCTGTTGACCAATGAGATGAGCTGTAATCTATGGGACCAATTGCACAATGATCCAGTAACAGTAAGGAGGTGCTTTATAACGGCAGAGACTCCCACTGTTTCAATATATATATATATATATATATATATATGTATTTTTCTTTTACTGTTTCTTAAAAACGAACATGACTTGAACAAGCAAAGCAAAATAACACATTGCATTTAAAGCTCGAATACAAGGCTGAGCAAAGGAGATTGAGGAGAGTTGTAGCAAAGCACGAGTTTGCACCAATTTAACCACTTAGATATGAACAGGGTGTAGGCTACCTTATCAATACGTAAACAATACTCAACATTCATAATAACTATCTTTCATTTGTACAGGTATTTTTCAGGGGGTGTTTTAGTAACATAACTATTCAAAGGATTTATCGGAATACAGAAAAAAAATAAGAACAATAAAAACACAAGAATACATATGTTTGTAATCAGTTTGAATTATTTGAAAATATGTTTAATTTGAAATATGCCCACATCTATTCTCATTAATTTGTCTAATGTGTCGACAATGCAAAATGGCAAAATGTTTCTTGTATCATCCCATTCAGTTATGAATTACAAGAATCAGGTAAATGAATCAGCTATTTTAATTCCAAAATGGCAAATTTTGACCAAAAAAGTACAGTAGTTTGCATCACTAGATATTACTGTTGGTCGGCTAACATTTATATTGTATAACAGTTGTCAAATATTGATGTTTTGCTACTTACATCTCACCACGCACTCTTTCACCGTTAAAGAGATAGTTCCCCCAAAAATGAAAATTCACTCTCAAGTTAATTCATGTATGAACCTGTAAGAACTTCTCTCGGTTGTTAAAGGGGTCATGTGATGTGATTTCAAGTTTTCCTTTCTCTGTGGAGTGTTACAAGCTGTTTGTGTATAGATCCCAGAAGTGGCAAAGACTAAAGTCTCAACACCAAAGAGATATTCTTTATATAATACTCGACCACACCCCCTTAAAACGGCTCATTCAAACACACATGTCTACATCACGGTGTGGAAAGATTTGCATAAAACCACCCAAATGAAAGAAGGCGGAACTATTATTCTCGCTTTAGTATTGTGTGCTGCCGCCGGCACCATGTCCTGGAAACGCTGTGTTTCATTGTGAAAGTGAAAGTACTTTGTTTGGGCTTCCAAAAGTGGACACAACTAGAAATCAGGGTAACACTTTATTTCAAGGTGTCATAATACAGAGTAATTACCTAATTAAATACATAGTAGTAGCCGTTGTACTTAGGCCTACATGAGACAAAATGTACTTACCATGCAACTAAGTTATGGAACAGCCTGTACTTGCCGTTTGTAATTATGTAGATGTAATAGGCAGCTACTGTTACACAAATGTAGCAGGCCGAGTGTTACTGAAATCAGTGGTTAAGTTGTGTTTACAAAACAGTTCCAGAACAGTTAACCCAAATATTTGAGTGTGTGTACCGTATTTTTTAGGGAGGACTATTTCCTGAACCTGGGAAAGTAGCCTACAATGCCGTCTTGTGCACAAAGGCTGTTTCTATAAAGTGGGGCAATTCCTACTTTGCCAGGACAGTCTGGTGCTTCTGACTCACAGCCTGTAAATACGTTTTCTTTTTTAAAGTATTTGCAACTGACGATTCAAACACGAGTTTTGAGCAGTGTAGAGTAGAGCTTGTTTGTTGTTTCTCTGATCACAAATGCAGACACTGTAATGTTTACATGGCACGATGCAACGCGACATGTAAAAAGACAGTAATAGTCATCATAATTAGTAATTATGTCCCCACTGGATGCAACAAATGCCTCATAGAGTCGTTTATAATATTTTGTTTGTTTTTGTCTCGTTGCACCAGGACACGGCATCACAACATGGTAAGTGGCGTAACATTTCCTCTCACGCTTGAGGTATTCGGCCAATCACAACACACCGGATAGCTGGCCAATCAGAGCACACCTCACTTCTCAGAACGATGAGCTTTGTACAAATCGACACATTTCAGAAAGCTGGGGCATTGAGGAGCAACAATAATGTACAGTATGTGGAAAATAAACACATTGCATTACACCAAATACACAAAATAATCTTACCGTTATATGAACCCTTTAAACACAAAAGAAGATATTTTGAAGAATGTTTGCAAACTGTTGACAGTAGCCACTGACATCCATGGAAAAAATAATCTGTGGAAGTCTAGTGACTACCGGTGACAGCTACCAATGGCTAAGGATGACATAATTTCCATTTTTGGGTGAACTATTGCTTTAAAAACTGAAGCATCATGCTAGAATTCAGGCTCAGTGTCTGTGAACACTAAAACCCTACTATCTTTTGTTTGATTGGCTCTTTTAATACAAATTTGTAATAGTGTAATATAAAATAAATTAGGTTTACATAATTTACTGCAGGCCTTAAAGTGCTGATATTTAGTACTGCGGCACATTGGGGTCGTCTTGTCCATGTTTGTGTATTACAGACAGACAAGGCATGAGGTGTGCAAATCAATAAACATTTTAATTTGAATAAATGCCTGCAAAAGCCATTTTTATACTGGTCTAAACAGAGAAATCACCTGCAAAGATCAGAACGAATTTTCTTGATGATATGATGGTGTCATCAGGCCTTGCTTTACAGTGCTTTATTGGGGAGGATTTTTCAGTGACTCTTTCTGCAGATTACATAATTACTCCAGTAGGTGGCAACACATGTATCATGTACTATCAGTATCATGAGTCGCTGAAACATTCACTCATCTTCAGTTCATTAAAATAAATACAGGAATAAAACAACACTGCTCATTAAAATAGTTTTGAACAAAGTACATGAGATTACCACAATACATTTCTAACTTTGATTAAACACAATAAATGTTGTAATTCCAACAAAATTGAACATGTCCATGTTTTAGGTTGTAACAACACCAATCTATATTCTTAACATTGATTTAGACAGTTTAAAAATAAGTTATACATTTATTATAGACTTTGTTATAGCTGATAAATATACTGTAGGAATAATCATAAAACAAGAAAAGAAAACCTTTCAAATACTGAACCAAAAACACAAGTGTTATGTATCTAAACACGGTATAAGAGAGGGACCTTGTTTGTGTGACAAACAGGATTCTGGCTCTTAGGAAGTGGGTTGGAGGAAATCATTACTTATACAAGAAGCCAAGTTCAAGTAATGCACACTTGTAAGCAACAGTATATGTAATTATATGTACATAGACGCCATAGAAGCTTCTCCTTTAAAATATGACCATATTTATGAATATAAACTTTCAAATTATTTAGATTTGACAATGAAAATGTCCCACATGATTCTAATCTTGTTTTGGTGGAATTACTGCATAATAATATTAATGTCTATGTGTATGGCCAACGAATGCAAATCACATTTATGAATAGATAAGATATTCTTCCTGAGCACTGCTGCTCAGCAAAAACATTAACAAGTATGAGTAGACGGAATAAAGATCCGTCGTAAGCTTGTATTTTATATCCACCCCATGGGTATAGTCTGAGGAAACTCATAAAGAAACGATATTGGTTTTATCTCATTAAATAAAGCCCTTACACACATGAGCATATAATTTTTGATTCTTGGACAATAATAGTGGTGCTTTAAATACCTACAAATAAATTAGATACCAACAAAAATAATAGACAATGCTACAACATTGTAAGCAACAGAAAAACAACAACTAGTAAAGCTAATGTGTCAAAACTGCTACTGTGTCTCCAACTGCTATTTATAATCTAAAGAAAGCAAAACTCAAAACATATAAGCTTATAGTTATGACAACATAAGACTATGGTTCTGAAAACAAATTATTCCAAAATATTCCAGACACGTCATCAAGCAGTGCAGTTTACGTTAATTTATTCATTAATGCAAGTTGCATAAATTTAAGATGGCTGCACTCAACTTTTAGACAAAATCGTTGGTTTATTTTACATGAAGCACATGCCCTTGAAAGAGTGAGTGAAGTGAAGCGTTCCTTATTAAATATTTATGCTCATTTTAGTGTCAAATTCACAGAAAAAAAAAAATTCCCAACTGTTGTGAGCCGTATCAACAAGTTTTTTTGTGTGTTTAAAAACATAAATACATTTTTTAAAAGTTATATTTTTTGTGTAAAGGCTAACTTGATCCCTAAATAACAACAAGAATAGCAACCACTCTCAGAATTGTGACGGTACCTTTTCAAAAGGAATAACATGTTCTAATATTCACTCTTTAGGGTTAAACAAGGGACAACCATGTGCCTTTTGAAAAGGTGCTACCCCATTGACAACTTCTGTACCTTTTTTTTTCTGAGAGTACAGTGGAGAACTGGGTTACATATCTCTATATATGCCATAATTTTCTAGGTGCATAGTACAAACCATGCAAATCCACTTTTGTGGTGCTTCCTAAGCTGCACAGTACTAAAGAGAACTGCATTGTTCTTACGATCAATGTTATAACCAGCAGTCAACAGATGGAGCCTTTCACAGAGGACCTGCTGCGGCCCAGCATCTCTTCTCTGTAAATCAATCAGCAAAAAGTTATTTCCCCAGAAACAAATTAGACACTGAAACAGCTATGCTAAAAATGTGATTTTGTGTGGCTAAAACTGCTGAAAGCTTTATGAAGCATCTTTAATCATGCTCACTTAAAGTCTTTTAAGACTGTCCTGCTGACAGTCTTAAAAACCAAACCGTCTACTTAAAATATATATTGTGTACTTATAAATGTATCATTTACTTGCTGGCATCCATAGTGTATTTTCTACACTGAACTAATCCTCAATACTATTTTATTATATATTTTTTTCTAATATTTATATAGTACTACAAAACAAGGTTCTCCATGAAAGGTTGTTTTTTCTATTTATTACTGAAATATTACTATTTACTAACTAAATAAACAAACAAACAAAGTAAATTTAACTTTTTCTGAAAAAAGAAATTAGGCCTATCTGGTGCTTGCAAAAGTTGCCACAACAATACGATTTTTAAGTGTGGTTACTAGGGTGTTCAGGTGGTTGCGAACTGAGAATATGCAGTTATTAATTTATTTTATGTTTCTGAAGGTAAGCTTATGAAGTTAGCAAAGTTTTTTGAAGCAAAAGGCAACAAGGACATTTCGATTTTTCATTTCACGGCCCCTATAAAGAAGTTTGTATGTCTGATGTGACCCTTATGAATCGCTTTCCTCTGTGTAACTCAAAGTAGTCTGGTTAATTTAGTCATATACAGTAAATAACACTTGTGACCTGAATAAAATCAGTTAGTATTACCACATATACTTTTTTTAGGTTACCTGACAAAACATTCAGTGTAGGTGTTTGCAAGAGCATTCAGTGGGTGTCAGGTGACTGCAGCTATAGCAAGTCAACGGAGTCCACCTCCAAGTCTATTTGATATTCAGGTCTCAGGTTCCTCCTTCAGTGTGAGCGTACAGGATTTGTTGCCTGTTTTATCATCAGCCAGGTGAAAATCGTGAGCCTGATCACCTATAAAAGGGCTCGACAATCCACACGGCATCCTCAGAACAAACTGTGCAGCACAAGGAATGCACAGTTCTTCAATACTTGAGGTTGGAGGTCTCTTCAAGCTCACCCCAAGTATGAGAAATATCAATAGTGATGTTCAGCAAAAAAAATTTACTGAGGCACAAAACAGCAAAAGTAATTTTGTAATCCTTTTAAATAAGAAGTAAACTTTAGCACATATGGAAATAAAATGCTTTAAAAGCACAAACTAAATTTAATGTTTTGAAAGCTTAATTGTATGTTAGCTACAAATAAATGAAATTGTGTTTAAATGTATATTAAATTAAATTAGTTGAATAATTAGCCACTTAAGTATGACTTAAGTACTAATTTCATAAATACTTGTATTGTCTGCTTTTTTTTTTAAATACTTTTTTTGTCTGCTGAAAACCAGTCAGTATCTGGTGTGACCACCATTTGCCTCACGCGGTGCAACACATCTCCTTCGCATAGAGTTGATCAGGTTGTGGATTGTGGCCTGTGGAACGTTGGTCCACTCCTCTTCAATGGCTGTGCGAAGTTGCTGGATATTGACAGGAACTGGAATACGCTGTCGTATACGCCAGATCCAGAGCATCCCAAACATGCTCAATGGGTGACATGTCCAGTGAGTATGCTGGCCATGCAAGAACTGGGATGTTTTCAGCTTCCAGGAATTGTGTACACATCCTTGCAACATGGGGCCGTGCGTTATCATGCTGCAACATGAGGTAATGGTCGTGGATGAATGACACAACAATGGGCCTCAGGATCTCGTCACGGTATCTCTGTGCATTCAAAATGCCATCAATAAAGTGCACATAAGTTAATTATATTGAGTTTCTACAACATAAATCTATTTTAGAAACTTAATTTCCTGTGAAGTTGCTTTGCAACGATTGTATCGTAAAAAGCGCCATTCAAATAATCTTGAATTGAACATACCATAACCCCACTGCCACCATGGGCCACTCGATCCACAACGTTGACCTCAAAAAACTGCTCACCCACACGATGCCATACACGCTGTCTACCATCTTCCCTGTACAGTGAAAACCGGGATTCATCCGTGAAGAAAGCACCTCTCCAGAGTGCCAGATGCCATCGAATGTGAGCATTTTCCCACTCCTCAAGTCAGTTACGACGACGAACTGCAGTCAGGACGAGACCCCGATGAGGATTACGAGCATGCAGATGAGTTTCCCTGAGACGGTTTCTGACAGTCTGTGCAGAAATTATTTGATTTGGTTATGCAAACCGATTTTTGCTGCAGCTTTCCTGGGTGGCTGGTCTCAGACGATCTTGGAGGTGAAGATGCTGGATGTGGAGGTCCTGGGCTGGTGTGGTTACACATGGTCTGCGGTTGTGAGGCCGGTTGGATGTACTGCCAAATTCTCTGTAACTTCTTTGGAGACGGCTTATGGTAGAGAAATGAACATTCAATTCACGGGCAACAGCTCTGTTGGACATTCCTGCAGTCAGTGTGCCAATTGCACGCTCCCTCAAACCTTGCGATATCTGTGGCATTGTGCTGTATGATAAAACTGCACATTTTAGAGTGGCCCTTTATTGTGGCCAGCCTAAGACACACCTGTGCAATAATCATGCTGTCTAATCAGCACCTGGATATGCCACACCTGTGAGGTGGATGGACTATCTCGGCAAAGGAGAAGTGCTCACTAACACCGATTTAGACAGATTTGTGAACAATATTTGAGAGAAATAGGCCTTTTGTGTACGTAGAAAAAGTATTGGATATTTAAGTTCAGCTCATGAAAAATAGGGACGTGTTGTGTTTATAATTTTGTTAATTGTATTAGATTTAAATGTATTATTAAATAACACTCTACAGTTAAAATATAACCAAGTACTTTAAATGTGCTTCAGTATGTCAACACATCAAAATAAATGTACTTAGTTAAAAAAAAGTCTAGTAAAACTTTTACCTTTTAATTTGACATTATTACAAAGTACTCTTTAAAGTGTACTTAAGTGTGAAAAACAGTCATGAAAGTGCAACACTTTAGGTTCAATTAAGTGACTTAAGTACAATTTAGTAATTTTATTTCATTAGTACTATGTTATCTGCAAGTTTTTTGTGTGTATGTATTTGTACGTATATACTTTCAAGATTCGAAGTACACTACAAATGCACATTTAATACAATTAAGCGCACTTCATTTTCACAAGGGAAAGCCACAGAGAGCAACGTCTTCATTAAAGCTCTTAATTGCTTCGACTATGGCAGAAATGTTGCAGGCTGATTCAGAGTGACACTGATCTCCCCCTTCTTTGTGTTGGAGCTGATATGTGACACTCTGCAGCAGTATAATGGGTGTTGACGTTTTCCCCACCGCAGCAGAACAAGCATCAGGCCTTGTCTACACCCTTGAAGTGGGTGGCGCAAAAGACCGATGCCAGTAAATGTCCTGTGATGTACAAAAGACTCCTGAAATATATGTTCTAATGGAAGAAGCCCTAAAGGGGGTTTGAGACTCACCAGTGAATCACTATTTATAATCTTTAACTTTGCTTCCACTAACATGACTGGTAAATCAACGTCAATGTCAGTTCTGTGCTCTTTCTTGTGTATGAAAAACGAATGTGCAATATCCAAAATATTTGTATAGGTTTTGTTTAGCTACAGTATTTACAGTTAGGAATATACATCATCTGACATTTAGTTATGAGCCAATAATATTCAATATTTATATGAGGCAAAGTTTGTTACATGATCTTGTGTACCTTTCTCAGACAGGTCGTGATAAGAGTTCAGCATACCGTTACATTTACATTTATATTTATGCATTTAGCAGATGCTTTTATCCAAAGCGACTTACAGTGCATTCAGACTATACATTTTGTTGTCAGTGTGTGTGTTCCCTGGGAATTGAACACACAACTTAACGCAATGCTCTACCGCTGAGCTGCATTTTAAATCATATTCAAATAGCCGAATAGGATTAAACTCATGTCTGTAGCAGCTTGATGAATCATGCTGCAAGTGTAGATGATATGCGGTTTCATCATTTTATTCAGCCTCATATCATTCCAAACTTGAACGATTCTTTGTTTTGCTCAACATGAAGAAAGATTTGTCCATATACTGTATAAGAGTCAGTGGGAATTTCAAACTCCAAAAAGGACGCAGAGTTAGTATGAAATAATTCTCAAACAATTTAACCAAAAAATTCTCAAATAAAATGAAAACATTGATTAACTCATGTATACTCGTGCCCAAATCAAATATGGTGTGACACAAGAACCAGTGAGATTCGACATTATTAAAAGGGATAGTTCACCCAAAAAAGAAAATGATGTCATTAATTACTCATGTTGTTCAAAACCCATGTGATCTTCGTTCAAATTCAGAACACAAATTAAGATATTTTTTATGAAATCTGAGAGCTTTCTGACCATGCATGGACAGAAACGCAACAGAAACGTTCAAGGCCCAGAAAGGTAGTAAGGACACCGATTAAATAGTCCATGTGACATCAGTGGTTCAAACGTAATTATAACTGCTTTTTTGAATGAAATATCCCTTTAAAATGTTGTTATTTAGCAGCAGATTTCCAGCTAACAAATATATTCTATGAATTATAACTTATGAAAACGTTATTTCAAAATTCTATGAACATTCAAAACATACATTTTTTATATCTTTGATCATACTTTATTTTAAGGTGTCCTTGTTACAGCGCAAATATATATTTATGTTTTGAGTAATATTAATTAACTTAATGTACTTACTATAGGGTTAGGGTTAGTATAAGGGTTTGGCTTTGGGCTACTTGCATGTAATTATGCATAGTTTATTGTTATTATAATAGTAAGTACATGTAACGTGTAACAAGGACACCTTAAAATAAAGTGTTACCAAATATTGCATTATTATTATTATTATTATTATTTGGTTAGAAAAAATATTAAGGGAACATTCCATTTTATTATTTTATGATTTTAGTATACATTATGTGAGCCTTTGAATGTTCTTTTAATGACAAACAACAACATGCATTAATATGACTTTCTTGATTGAATTAGTGTTTTTAAAAGAATTGGTTAAGGGAACGATTCAATGATTTGCTCAAAGTCATTTGTTTAAGTAAATTAACTCTTATTTTATCCTTTTGGGAATCGAGTCTTATAGATTTGAGGTGATCTGATTGAACCGATCTGATTCAAATAATTTACACCTTATCAACTAAGATGTCCAGCGTCGTAGTCAAACTTAGTGTCTTATCAATTTGTTTTACTTATTCGTGACCAACGATATTTTCAAACACAATGATACATTTTCCATGAGCAAGGTAGCAAGGAATCTTGGCAGATGTTTAGACTTGACAATTTCACAACATGAGACAATGAATTATTTGCTAACTGTTATTCTACAATACATGGACTAAACTTACTAAAACACATATACACACATACACATATGCACACACATACGCACACATATAGGTCAGGATTTTTTACGATTCGAAGAAAGTTTAAGTCCAGCACTCATTGGCTATTTCATGAATTCAACCTGAGAAAGTCACAAGCAGAGAACTGTTCTATCTTTACTTTTAAAGATTAATTCAACCAGCTCAGCGAGATATGGAGATTTGTTTGTTTCTTGCTTTTCAAGTTGAGTCGATCGCTGATCTGTTGTTTTCCTGAAGTCTTCCTGTGAGGGGTTGGTTTCTCGGTGACGTGAGAGTGACTTGTTCACTTGAAGTTCTTCTCTGAGTTTCGAGTGGCTTCAGGCTCTAACAGTTTCTTCAGTGAGACGTCTGATGAAGTAATTTAGTTCTTTAGATGGTCAGCCTGATGTTAATGCAGCGAGCGTTTCGCAGCGCGAATAGTTCAAGTCTGTGTAAGCAGCACATGCAAACAAGCAAGCAAGCAGCACTGAGGAGAGCTGGGTGTCTGTTTTTAGCCGGCTGATTTTTGTTTCATCCCATGACGACTGTCCAATCAAATTGTCCCTGTACAGCTTCTATTCCGTGCATACATTATTAACCTAATACTCAAATCATCATGTGGAGAAACACCTTTAGAAGTTCAATTAAGACTTATGTAAAGTGTCATCACATGCTTACCGTTTATAATGTTACCATGTCAGTTGCACCACTGACTTGTAATTATCGTGATATGAAACTAATCACCAGTGATCTGTTTAACAGGGAAAAGTTATACGGCAAAGATTAAAATATAATAGGTTCCAATAACACAGCAAGCTTATAAAAGACAAAGTACAACATTAATATCAATAGTTTGAGTATATTGCTTTAATAGCAACAGAAATTATTGATTGTCTTTGGAAATCCTTTATGCGAGTTTGAGTTTTTTTGGTCTGCACAAGAAGAGAAAAAAGGCGCGTTCATATGGAATGCCAGAGGACAAAAGGTATTTTACTTTGGGTATGTATCTGTGGAGCTTCAAGCTCAGACATCTTCTCGTAAAACAGTCTTCCATTGTTGATAAAATAATTGAATTATGCGTTAAAATGGCGGGGAGATTCCGGGAGTGTCTGTCGCTGGAATGTGTCCCGATACAATGCTCTTTATACTGATGTTTATTCTAAATTATTTATGGTAAGCCAGTCAGGAACAACATTGAAGTTCTGTTCTTAAATATATCCAGATGTTTTTCCCAAATCTAGCATTGTTTTTATGGGTCTCATGAGATGATAAGACGATTGTCCTCTAACCAGGGAGGCGTCATTAGGCTTGATCAATTTTATGACTCGCACATGTCCAAGAAAATAATCTTCTCGTGTTCCTTTGATATGTGAGATCATATGGTTATGTGGGCCTGTTTACTAAGGTTCTACATTTGTTATCGCCTTGTGAGTCTGCATAAAGAGTCAGTGATAATCCTTAAAATATTCATCAAACACACACACAGAGAGAGAGAGAGTGAGAGAGAGAGAGAGAGAGAGAGAGAGAGAGAGAGAGAGATTCACAAATTGGAGCTCTGAAACGCACATTAGTGACAATTGAGGGAAAATTTGTGGACACAAAAATGTCTATTGTTAATGGTGTAGGGATGTATGAAGGACAGCTCACACAAGAGTCATGTTCACGCCACGCAGGTTTTCTGTTCCTCAACTTTGTAAATTCGCTTGACTTGATCTGATGCAGAATGTGTGCGGAAATGTCTGGGGAAAATGTGTGGGGAAATATTTTGATTTCATTCATGACATGAATTTATAGATCATGTGGATTAGTATTGACATGACTGGAATTCGGCCTTGAAAACTCACTGAATAATAGTAAATGTGAATGCACCGAGACAAATAGATGCATTACAGTACACACAATCTTTGACCGTGTATTGAAACCCGAACATTTCTTTTACATTCATTTTATCCAGTAGGATGTCCAAATAGCAGCTTTTTTGATATGGGTTATTCCTTAGTGTATTTGCAAAGACCTGAATCATGTGCATCAGAAGCCCATTCAAGCAAACATTACACCACACCCTTATTTAAAAGTGGACAGGATCACTTGTTATTCCTATAATATACTGTATTTCCTTATGTTTGATTGAACTCCAAGCATGATATTTGTTTTCACAGAGCCAGCTTCCTGTCACCACAAGCTCCCGTAGGGCCGAAATTGAAACTCAAGCACAATATGCAGCGGAGGGTTTCTCCTGTGAGCCGAGCCATTCTAATCTCATTTGAGAGACACTGGGAGGTTTATGGGCTCTTCTTCATCATAACCCTCACTCAAAGGTAACAGCAGCGAGGGCCAGAAATATGATGAATGCCAGAGTAAAATGAAAAATGTGGAGCTACAGAGGAGAAAAGAAGAGACGTAAAAAGAAAGAGTTGCCCCAGCAGGCTGTTTAAATTCTCTGTGTGGAATTAAATAAGCCTAATTATGACAAATGTTCCCTCTGCCACTGTGCTTAAGAGTTATGAGCATATGTATTTATAGCATGACTGGCCACTTACCGTCTTTCTTTTCTGGTTGTCCACAATCCCTCATCCTACCAACCTCATTGAATTAAAGGGAAAGTCCACCTAAACATGAGGATTTTATTTACTAGTCCTCATGTTGTTCCAAACCCACATTAGTTTCTTTATTTTGTGGATCACAATCAGTTCTGAAGATTGTCTATTTTGGTCTATCTATTTAATTATAACAAATAAAGAACAGAAAAATAACGTGTTCCTGTGTGGCTCAGTGGTTAGAGCATTGTGTTAGCAGTGCAAAGGTTGTGGGTTCGATTCCCAGGGAACACATGTACTGACAAAACAAATGTATAGCCTGAATGCACTGTAAGTTGCTTTGGATAAAAGCGTCTGCTAAATGCATAAATGTAAATGTAAAGAGACCACATTGAATATTAGCAACTATGTGTACATTTTCACTAAATGGCACAAATCACAGGTGACCTATAACTTGTATTCCTGGTTGTTTTCAGTGTTCTTGGATTAGAGTGTGATGACAGATTTTTTTATTCTGTTTCAGCTATTTTATCCCAATACAAACATTTTGTCAAGGCTCTGTTATAGATATTCTTGTGGAACATACAAAAAAAACAATGTAAAAAGGCACCTAAAAATGTGACTCATGTGGTAAGAAATAAGTGTTAATTAATAATAGTGTATAACTGATTTTTATTTTGTATTATCTAACACCACTGCATCAACATGAATACTTTAGTTCACACCAACAAAAATAATAATTAGCAGAAAATGTACTCACCCTCAGGCCCTCCAAAATGTAGATGAGTTTATTTCTTTATTGGAAGATATTTGGAGAAATTTAGCATTACGTCACTTTCTCACAAATTGATCCTCTGCAGTGAATGGATGCCGTCAGAATGAGAGTTCAAACAATTGATAAAAACAAGGTGATGATACACAAGCAATTCACATGACAACAGTCTATCAATTAATGTCGTATTAAGTGAAGAATGTTTGTAAGAAACAAATCCACCATTAAGGCTTTTTAATTTCTGTCCAAAATGCCCATTAATCATAATAATGCTATCTCCAGCAAAATAAGTCCATTGTTGTCCTCTCACATCAAAATCCACCTACATAGAACTGTTTTTGTTTGTAAACAGCTTGATCTGTGAATATTTTCCTCCTGATTCATACAACATTTTCACTGGAGAATGCAATATTATAGATACTTTTAGGACTCTTATTTTATCCGTTATAGAGTTAAAAACATGTGAATAATATATATTTTTTTATGTTTTATTACATAGACATTTTTCCTTCAAAATATGTTAATTGATGGACTGGAATTGTGTGGATTAGTTGTGGATTATTCTGATGTTTTTATCAGCTGTTTGGACTCTCATTCTGGCGGCATCCATTGCTTTATCATACAGGCTAAAATACAAACCCACTGAAATAGTGTAAAATTAGCCCAATTCTGCAAGAAACCTGTGGATTTGGTAACATTGTTGTAGTAGCCAGGTATAGTTCTTTTATTTTGAACACATTTTTTATGCGTTAATTGCGGCACCTTGTGGTACTGTACACAATCCTGCAGACCTTGCCTCCAGAGGAGTGAGGGCGGAGCTATTCCTAAGCAACGAAACTTGAATATCTGGTCCCTCATTTCTTTTGCAATCAGAAGAAGACTGGCCTGTTAATTCAGATGAATTGCAACAGCTTCCATCTGGAGACCCCGAGGTCAAGGTATCAGCTGCAATTGAAGTTTCTGCAATAAGGGATCAAAATGATGCCGTGACTTGTTTGATCAACCGCACCTCATCCTGGACACGTCTACTAAAAATGATGGGTTGGATCCTAAGATTTAAAGATTTTTTTTTTTATCTTAGGAAAATGAAGGAGTTCACTGCACATCTTACTGAGTATGTGTCAGATGTAACTCAAAAGGAAGATTCTCTCACTAAGGATATGCATGATTTCAAGAACAAGCTCTATGGTGGTTATCTCTCATTGGGAGAGATTAGAGAAGCTGCAATTGAAGTAATCATGTTCTGTCAGAGAAGACGGTTCTCCTGCCTCCAAAAGGGAGAAGGTGTGAAAAGCAGCAGCCATATATATGAGCTCAATCCAATAATAGAAGATGGTGTGTTAAAAGTTGGAGGACGGCTAAGTAAGGCCTGAAGAAACAAAACATCCTGCCATATTAGCTAAAGATCTTCATATCAGTGACCTCATCCTACAACATATTCATCGAGAGGTTGGCCATGGAGGTAGAAATCATATGTTGTCAAGATTATGCCAGATATATTGCATCTCTGGTGTTAGTGGTTCTATAAGGAAGATCTTGGCAAGATGAGGGGTGTGTCGTTGGCTACAGGGAGCTGCGGGTCAACAACAGATGGCTGACTTGCCTGAGGATAAAGTTTCTTCAGAATAACCTCCCTTCAGTCATGTTGGAGTCGACTACTTTGGCCCGTTTGAAGTGAAATGTGGGAGGAGTCTTGTGAAAAGATATGGAGTTATCTTCACATGTTTGGCAATAAGAGCAGTACACATTGAAGTTGCTTCATCACTGGACACAGACTCTTGCATTAATGCATCCCAACGTTTCATCGCGAGGCGAGGACAGGTCAAAGAGTTACAGTCAGACAATGGCACTAACTTTGTCGGCGCAGAGCATGAGTTGAGACGAGCTATTGAAGGATGGAACTTGGAACAGATCAACGATGCACTCATGTTAAAGGGAATTGAATGGACCTTCAACACTCCCACAGGATCACATCATGGAGGAGCATGGGAAAGGTTGATTCGTTCTGTCAGAAAGGTCCTTAATTCTACTTTGAGGGCATTAAGTCTGGACGATGAAGCACTCAACACATTTTCAACAGTAGACCCATTACCAAAGAATCCACAGATCCAAAACGACTTGGAAGCACTAACTTCAAATCACCTTCTGCTTGAAGGTGAAAAGAACTTCTAATGCTGTTTAATGTTATCATGACTTTTGTTCACCATTTCTTATGCCAGTGAAACATTCATGGAATCCATTGAATGCACAACCTTGTTTGCTACTCGTGCAAATAAATCTACAAAACGCAGTCTTTGGATCTATGATCATTATCAGCAAGCGTGTTGGGCAAGTTTGCTCTAATCAGCCTCCCGGCAGCAAAATTTGGCATCGTCAAGACAGTCACCTAATAATAGTCCTGAGGGCCCTTTTGAGTTTTGTTAAGGCCCCCTAGCTGGCCCTGGCCCCCTTTTCTGAAGTTGAATTTTTTATGTAAAATCTAAAGCATAAGGAATGACAAGCTAATTTAGTTGTACTAATGCATTTTAACTTGTTATCATTTTTAGCCTCATATATATACATATATACTAAGTCTGTATTTGAACACTTCAATTAGAAATTGAAGCAATTTTTACCTGCATTTATCTATTTTAGTTTTTTTATACATTTTAAAAAGACAAGATAAAGTATTTAAAATTGAAAATTTAAAAAGTCTAACTATCACCTTTTAAAGGATAGATGTTGCCCTCATTTAATTTTTAGTTTAACAAAGTCATAATATTGATTTCAACTCATGGATGTCAACTACTCAAATATAACAAATGGCTACAGTAATGAAACTTTGGTATGAACTAGTGACTTCAGACCTTGGAGTGAGGAGAAAATCTATGGCGGTGGTTGTCTGAAGAGAAATAAAGCGTCTGCCCCACTCTCCAGCTCTCTTCTCAACACGACCTCCACTTTCAGGAAGACAAATGTCCACCAGCCTTATCAGTCCGTCCATCTCGATTTCTCTCTCAGCAGCGTGTGGGAGAATGACTCAGACTAGTTGATCGATGCAAGCCGGGTCAGTCCATTCCTCGCGGCAAGATGGCTCACCCGCCGCACCGGCTCACTGATTTACACTGCGGGGGCGGCAACTGGGGCACAGCAGAGATATGATGCCAAACAGCAGTTTATTTTAAGTAAAATCATTGAAGCTCTTATATAATGATAAATGTCAAACAGTTACTGTGTATGTGGGTTTTAGCTGATTTTATTCAATTAGTGCATTTATTTAATAAAATCTGAGGATGTTCTGGTTAATTTCGCACAACCTCAGGATGAGGCTTATATCCCTTTGGTTTTTTCTGATTAAGATATCTGTGGGGGATGCCAATCATGACCGAATTTAATCATTCGCAGAGATTATTGCTACAAGTGGCTGCCGAATGATTCATGTCCAGAGATTGATTTAAAAATAATCAGGTTTTTGCTCAAGTGCACTTCAATGAATATGTGAATGTCAAATTTTACACCACAGGGGAAAAAAATGAAAAAACCTTAAGCGTTTTTGGTATCTGTCGGCTTATGATTTTTCATGGGGAATTAAGACGCACAGTGCAGTTTAAACCCAAATCGTTAGAAAAACTTTATTTTTAAAACTTTGCTAAAATTATCCTACTGCTTTATGAAATCCTGAGTCTTAAATTAAATATATTTGCTTATGTCAGCTAATACTTTCTCACAGACAAATGTGTCTTTTTTCACTTCTTTATCAGAAAGCAGTAGAACAAAACAAAAACAGATGACAAAGTCAAAGGTCTCACTTTGTAGACTGAAAATGAAATTGTGTCCAATGTCTTTCTTTGTCTCTCACTTCTCTGGAAATGCTAAGCCAGATGGCCATTACTTTATAGTGTCTCATGGGTATATGCATAAAGAAGACCCCTGTGAGCCACATGATCATTGTTATTTGATAGACCCCAGTGCAAAAGTGTTTAGTGTGTTGGATACTTGTTCAGTGTCTTTAGATTAGCTTATAATGTACTTTGCAGTTTTCATAAAGGGTAACTGTATGTCAATTATGATGGATTTGGCAATCATGACTTGGATCTGTAGGGTTTTAGTCTAATTTAGGAGATCATAAATCACACAAATACACTTAGATAAAAGCAATATCAAACAGGTTGTAGCTAGCTTTTTTACATAACTGTCAGTTTCACACCCACTTTCAATCAGTATTAAAAAAAACATAATTGGCAGGACTTTGCTCCACTATTATTTAATAAATATAACTACACATACATACACATTAGAGCAATAAATTGATTAAAATTTTCAATCATGATTGATTGCACTCGCCATAAATCGCACACTTAATTTAAAATTAAGCAGATACAGCATTTATCTTGTTTAATGCATTAATTTGCTATATCCATCAAAGAAACCATCAGACTGAAGGGTGATTCTCACAAAACTGTATTTTCAAGGTAAATGTAGGAGTCTTTCCAAAAAAACACTAGGACACTAGGTGTAACGAAGGGTCTGAGGCGTATGGATCCATTTGCAATCTTGCTTTAATAAACTTAGACAGGGTCAAACAGGCAGTGATCAACCATCAGTGTCAGAAACAGAGGCAAGGCAGAGACGTAAACAATACCGGGCAGGAGTCAGGGCAGGCAGCAAAACAATCGGAAACTTCAAGGAGCAATATCACAAGGGCAGGCAGCAGAGAATCAACAGGGGTAAACAGTCCAGGGTCATACACGGGAAGGTCACAGAAACAGGAATAATGCTCAGAATGTCAGCCGGAGCCAAACAAGACTTCGCAATGAGTGTGAGTGTGAAGGCTGCTTAAGTAGGGTAGTGAATGAGGAACACCTGTGCAGGTGATTAGTCCAGGTACAGGGTGTAAACAGTGAGTGCTAATGAGTGATTGGTGACAGCTGTGTGACTATGCAATTGTGGATGGGAAATGTAGTCCATGGGTGATGTGCAGCTGTAGAGTGGTGCAAGAGACAATGTGGTGAGTGAGCGTGAGCTCATGAACCGGATTCGTGACACTAGGAAACTCCAAAAGGACCCCAAATAACCAAATGATATAAGGAATCCATATTATTCATAAATGTATGCACACCATGCATAATTATAGAAGAAACTACAGAAAATTACAGTTTCACTTGCTCCAGTAATTTATTTGTGTTATGTCATTCATTATATATAATGTTTGTAAGTGTTCGAAATTAAAATAAAATATTTTTTGGCACTTGTCAATAGTTACTCTTCATTAAGTAAATGACGCTAAATTTAAGCTATAGTCAGTAATCATTTGTTGTATGAAAAAAACTGAATGTATGATTTTTTTGCCACAGCAAACATACCTTTTATAGCTATAATAATCATACAACACAACATTTAAAGGATGCTAAACATACTTTTGAAAGTTGGGTCAAAAATATATATTTTTTGGCATAAGTGGAAATCTTACTTTACTTCCAGTTTAATGGCTAAATTGATTAGTGTTAGGAGGAATAGAAGAAAGTATTTTATTGCCTATAGTATAATCTACACATAAATATTAGAAGATTTGGGCAAATTGTACACACAAATTAATTTATGAAATTATATGAAAACAGGGCCTCATTTTAAATGCATGAGCTGACAAACATTACACAGAATGCATGTTCTCTCTTGTCCAGTGAAAATAAATGCTAATGGGTTTTTGATCTGGCCGCTGTCTGCCTCTCAGCTGGGATATCCTATGTCTGTAACACTGATATTTGTATGGCTGTGCTTCAAGTTTCTGAGGACCCTTCAGAATAAACATGGAGATGGGATGGGCCAAACCACAGTGAAGGGTGTATTACAGGAAGGAGTTTGCTTTTCCTTCCCCCTCATTGAATCTGCCTGATGCTTATATATATATTGAGAGAGAGAGAGAGAGAGAGAGAGAGAGAGAGAGAGAGAGAGAGAGAGAGAGAGAGAGAGAGAGAGAGAGAGAGAGAGAGAGAGCAGAATAATGCATCTCATCCATCACAGGGATCTCATTTGTATTCTGAGTTATATAACGTGTACATGTACAGTACCAAAAGTTTGGATAGTGTATAATATCAATGTATTATGCAGCATCCACGACAGAAATATATGAAGATCTTATGGATTATATACGTAATATTTTGTATAAAACATGCTCTTCACTGACGCTGTAGTCTCGTTGGTAAATATAGACAAATCATTGTTTGGCATGGTGGAAATAGTGTGGCCACATTTGGAAATATATTATATATAATAAAATGATTATTATACTTATTTTAGTTCTTGTTTAGACTATTATAGTTTAAAACAAAATGTACACTTCATAAAATGTAGTGTAAAATAAAATGTACATCATTTATACAAATCAAATATGTATTTGTTTTTATTCTTCTTGTTATATTATTTATTTTATTTTTTTGTTTGTTTGTTTGTTTATTTTTCACACAAAAATGAAAAACTGCTGCAAACATATTCAGGCCATCCAAGATCTAGATGAGTTTGTTTCTTCATGGGAAAAATTTTTGATAAATTTAGCATTACATCACTTGGATCCTCTGCAGTGAATGGGTGCCGTCAGAAGGGGGGTCCAAACAGCTGATAAAAATATCACACTAATCCATACATTTTGTGTAAATATGTGTTTTTAAAGAAATGTTTACTTTATACCATTGCTGCTTGCCACAATTTAAGTTCATGATCCATAATAATGCTCTCTCCAGTGAAAAAGTTCATCCCTTGCTGCCCTCTCACATAAAAATCACAATATTATGGATGAACTATAATGAATATTTTTAGGGTGAATTATTTCTTAAGATTTAAAGTCTGGGACAAGAGTTTAACGATAAAACTTATACATAGAAAGCTATTGGAAAGTAGCATATATGAATGTTGATGCCATTTTAAAATGTTTACAAGACTTAAGTTTTTTCTAAAGTTGAAGAAATGTCAAATAAAAAATCCAATAACAGCTTGTCAGAACTATTTTTCACAATTATAATGTCAAATTAGATAAATACATTGGTGGAGTATATATTGTGGTGTTCAATTTATAAGTAGATTTATTAAATTATTCAATTTATTATAATAACAATAAAGCTACAATAATGTCCATTGTTTATCAAATTCAATGTTCTACAAGCTTCTATCTGTAATGGGGCGAACGTGACGTGAGACGTGCGGATCCATGTGCAAGGCTTTATTCAAAGACGTGGTCACAAACAGGCAAGGTTCAATTAACAGCAAACAGTCATGAATGAGGCATGACAGAGAGTATTCCTAGGACAAACGTGGGTCTTCGATCGAGAACAAAATCCAACAGGGCAAGGCAGAGAGATAATCCAGGTGAACAGCCAGTAGTCCAAGAGAGGTGCAAACAGAGTCCGAATGGCAAGGCAAAGGGTTAATCCAGGAAACACGGGGCAGTTATCAAAACACACAAGGCAAGACTATACCAACTTGAGGGCTCCGTAGAGTAGCTATCGCTAAGAGAGTGATAAACGCTATACAATACTCGGCAGCAAAGAAGAGGAAGTCCATGGTTTATGTAGAGTGTGTGATCAGTGCAATCAGCTGTGTGTGTCGTCAGTGCATTTGATGATGGTAATTGTAGTCTGAGGTGGAGTGCAACAGTTAGTGTAGTGCAAGAGTCCATGTGATGAACAAGTGACCTCTGGGGGTGAGTTAAAAGAAGTTCATAGACCAGATTCATGAAACTATCAATCGGTAACTCTTTACTTGAAGGGGTGTGCATAAGACTGACATGACACCTTAATAATCATGACATGAATATGAAGGAGGTTTTATTACATGTTTATGACAACTGTCGTTAAAAGTCATTCGCTCAGTTATGTAATTTTTAATGCAAAGATGACACTATTTGACAAACCTACACTCTAAAAAACACTGGGTTAAAAGCAACCCAATTTGGGCGGTTTTTAACCCAAGGGCTGGGTAAATATAGGACAGAACATATTTGGGGTTAATTTTACCCAGTAAATTGGGTTATTTATTTAACCCATCATAAAGGATTGAATTAACCCAGCTAATGGGTTGATTCATTTTTATTATAATACTAGTGTTTTTTTTATGCATGGAATAATGTTTACAGGTTAACTTAAATCCTCTAAACTTTTGTAAAATACTCCACAATCACTGGTTTACGTGATAACTTCCTTTATTTTCCTTTATTTCTCATTTACAGCATTGTTTATCTCGTTTTTATATAAGCTATACACATTACCTATTTAATCTCGTTTAACAAACATTAGAAGTAAAGATTAAACATTAAACAGACATAATTCACGAGTAAATCGATCACTCTGTAATTCTGTTGCCACCGTGACGGCGCTGGTTCTCGTGTCCGATCTGGAGTCATGTTCGGCAGAACTGCTCATGGATAAGACCGCTGCCCTGCGTTTCACTCATGGAAGAAATGTACTGCAATTGCATTCATAGCTTGCCCAAAAAACACACAGTAAACAGCTCTGAAGACTTATTTTAACATCCAAAGTATTTGTATGCTGTATCTTTATAAATATAATCGTTTATTTTATGCAAAGGATCAGACTCTTCATCACGCAATAAGACCAACGCGAGCGACGTTCGTTTAGTGATTCACACCGTGCACCTAGTATGTTGCTCTGCATAAAATTGAATGATATTCAGCATAGAAACGATTTTATCAAAATAAAATGTACACAAACCTGTATTTACCGAAGAAATCCTTCAATTAGATGGCGTTTAGAACTGTTATCTCCAGAAGACGACGCAAAACAAAAAACCCAACTGTTGGATTACTCTGACCCAGGATCTGAGTAACATTAAAACATAACCAAACATTGGGTTGTTACGTCTGACCCAAGAGCTAGGTAACACTAAAAAACTACCCAAACACTGGGTTGTTACATTTGACCCAGGGGCTGAGTAACACAAAAACTGTGTTACAATGTTTTACACAGAAAAAATAACCACCAAAAATGCAAATGCAACCCAGCATTTAGGTTAAACAAAATAACCCAGGATTTTTTAGAGTGTAACCTAACCCTAACCCTAGCCCATAACAAAGACATCTCAAACAATTTCATCTTTGCACTAAAAATGACATAACTGAGCAAATGACACTTAATGACAGTTTTCATAAACATGCATAAAAACCTTCATATGCATGACATGTGTCATGTCATGATTATGAAGGTGTCACGTCAGTCTTATGCACACCCTTTCAAGAAAAGTGTAACCAATAAATCCTTGAAAGAGCCTTGTGCGCATTATAGGAAATCCTCACAAGAGCCATCAGAGATCATGCTAAACATTTCAAGATAATGGCATCATGGAGGATCACTGTCTGGAGGATCTTGGTAGAGCAGAATCAGATGCTGTGTCTACTCTGACTGCATGTTGTGGGATTACAGAACATGCATGAGACAGACGTTACTAATTCATTTCAAATCCTTCCTAACACCTTTAAAGAGATTTGCGAAGCAGCCGTAAGGGCTAAGAAGCTTCATTAGTGTTTTGTGCTGGTCTTTGGAGGAGACACAGATACAACGAAAAAAGATTAGACTGTGCAGTTGTGTTGAAACAGTTGGAGCTGTTTCTACCTGTGCTGACCATTAACACCTTGACTCAGCCATATTAATATTTTTTTCAGACAGTTTTGCTCAGAGTCTGGACATAACTGGTTAGCCAGCATTTGGCCGGTTAGCTCATGATGGTAGATTTGGTAAGCACTCTCTTAAAAATCAACGTTCGTTATTGGAATCTATGGTTCCATTAGGAACCTAAAACATCAATGGAACCTTTCCACTGTGCAAAAGGTTATTCAAATGGATACATTGGATTACATCTGGAACATTCATTTTTAAGTGTGCACAACCAATCCACAATGGGGCCACATCAGACGAGACCTAAAATAACCAGTTAAACAATTTTGAGAAGACGATAAAAATAACAAAATGTACTATATAGTTACAAACTTATACCGGACGCAAGAAAACGGTAATTGGAGAAGATGGCATTCTTACGTTCAAAATAGTCGACGAATCGCATTCGATTATGAACGTGATATTGCGTAGCTTGTCAATGAACTACAGCTCTATGTATTAAATACCGCTCCATCTGAAAGCACGTGATGGAGATTTACTGCCCATCACTGAACTGGCTGACAAGATGTGCATGACAACCGCATGCGATTAATTGCACAGCCCTTTTATATATATACATTATACTTGTGCCCACTGCTCTTTTCATTTACTGTTATTCTGTATCAGTGGCGGCTGCTGGTCTTTCAAAGAGGGGAAGCTCATTTTTGGCCAACATCATAAAAATTTACCATTTATTTATACCTAAATTCTGCCCAACATTCCTTTTCAAGAAAATTTTCTAGCCTACTGTATGTATGAATGAATGAATGAATGAACAAACGATCTAAAAAAAGATATTAAACTCGAAATATGGGAATTAGGTTGAACTGAAACAAGGAATCTGGGTGAAATGTATGATGAAAATTGGCTAGCAATTTCACCAAGCAAATACCAAGAAATAGGTTGCAGCAGTTTGTCTTTCGACTACACTTCCGCGATGGGACTGAGCTCGAATAGCTTCAGTGTCAGTCACTTTTATAGTACAAAATCGCTGTCAATCAAAAGGAGATGCAGTCTTTCGACAGACCCTCCAATCATCACGCAGACGCTCGGAGTCCGGGCCAGCCCACTCCTCCATTCATCCCAGAGACGCTGAGCGTCCGTGGGCGGGACATAATCGCAGCATTATCCAATGACCGTCTTGTTTCTAAGCACTGAAAAAAACTGTTTAAAGCAGCCCCATTGAAGTCAATGGACGCTGGGCTTCAACAGAGTAATGCACTGTACGCTACGGGAATGAATGAGAAGGAAATCGAGTCAGCCGACCTAAGTAGCTGATTCTGAACGAAATTGTTTTCGTTCGAGATGAACGTGTTTAACGCATTTTTAGTCAATAAAATGTTAACATAATAGTACATATATTTGACCATTCATTTTTTGACAATTATAGGGGAAGCTGAGCTTCCCTTGCAGTCTTAAAGAAATCGCGTCTGTTCTGTATGTACACAGGTTATGCACTCACAGAGACTGAATGAGCCTCCTCTAAAGCCCTGGGTCATTGTGAGCAGCGCTGGGAAGGTGGAGTGTGCCCATTGTACCTGCACGGCAGGGATAGCTGAGACCTGTACTCGTGTAGGTGTTCTCTTTGTTTAAGTTGGAGGCAACAATTCGAATTCGTGGCACAAAGACTGTCACTGATGTACCAGCATACTGGGTTCTGCCCAGTAACTTGAGCAAGATTCACTCAGAAGTGGGATATAGGATCAACTACACCTCCTCAGTTGCACAAAGGAAGACATTAGACCAGCGAATAAATATGCACTTAGGCCTACTCAGTTAAGGGTTTAAAAAAAAGTGTTTTACATGACTCAAAGAGTATTAGCCTGTTACTTGAAATTCAGTGTTTTTCAGTGTAGTTAAACAAGAAGCATGAGAAACTAAACATTGCACTTTGCAGGAGATTTTTTATTAAAATAAAGTTTTTAATGATCAAATTGTCATCTGAAGTATTTAATGTACAAATAGCATACCATGTTCATTCTAAGGTACACGCACACACACACACACACACACACACACACCAAATACAAACATGTTTAATCTCAGGAGGGTACCACACATTCACATACTCACACACACCAAATTGAAAGACAACATTTCTCCTTGGGTCTTTTTACCATCCAACATGCACACTTTTCTGTTTCATCTGGCCTAACAACAACACTTGGACACATGTCAACTAGAAAACAGCAAACATTAACTATCTTATCAAGAAGGGTAAGTTCTTCATCCTTACAGGGAAGCAACAAACTAATTGGTATTGTGTTATGTAATAGTGTGTACTTATTGCGCAAGCTACCTAATACCCTTTCTACATGTATCCTAAGGTGTGCTATAGCACGTGTGTCTTCCACATCCTTGGCATCGAGTTGACATCTGCTTTTGATGAATGCTGGAATTTTAACTTCCGCGCATATCATTCCCACACTTTAATATCAAAGCCTCGGTCCGTTAACACTAAATCGCCAGGCAACAGTTTGTTAAGAAGCCCACAGTTCTCTGTTATGTGCTTGTTAGGAAAACAATAAAAAGAAAGCCCCGTCGATCGTGTGAACAGACATTACACCCAAAACACAGGTTCTTCCCATGACTAAAACTTTCTCGGAAAGTCACAATAATAGGCCTCACAAAATGGTGATTTTTCCCATCAGCCATCGCGGCGCTAGCGCACAGTCACTTGGCTGCAGCTTAATTTGCGTTTCAATGACATAGAGATCAGTCTAGGGCTGCACGATATACCAACATTAATTACGAATTGCGATATTGCTTAGTGCGATTTTTGAATCACAAAGGCCGCAATTTAAAACATGAGTTGCGTGTTTTGAAGCGCGGGTGCGCACAAGTTGCAATAACAGAGATGGTTTCAGAGTGATGGTTCATTAAAGGCTTGGTCCGCATTATTAATGAGAAGAAACTCACGCACATCACTGCACTCTGCGTGAGACTGCATAAACCGGAAAATTCAAATGTTACAAAAACTCAGGTATGTTCATTCAGTTCTAGTCTGTTTGAACTCGGAACTGTAGGCTATATTCACACTGAGATATACTGCATATGTTTAGTGTTTATTTAAAATGAGACACAAATCTGTTTATTTACCATTGGTGTAGGCTACGTGAGGTGCACAGAGGGTGTACGTGAACAAAATGCTCAATTTGGCAGTAATTTAATTCTAACTTAAAGTAACATAAAAAAATTCTTACAAGCAAATGCCGTTTCTAGTATAAAAACAGGAAAATTGGAGTGCCATAAACCGCCAAATAACATCAAATTACCTCATCTTTTGTGGTCAGAACTGACTGCATCCACACAAACAACGTGCGTATAATAGGATGCCCGGTAAATATGCTGCTTTAGCAAATCGCTAGTTAACTGTTGTTCATTGTATCTTTTAAAGTAGATTTGTAGCACTTAATAGCATGAAGATCAAATAGCCTATTGTTGAACTGTACATTGAGATCGATTTAAGAAACCCTCGTTGATGAAACACCCTGCACGAGCTATCGTTTCATGTTCAAAATACGAGCAAGAATGCAATTTTCCCTGAATACCCAGACGATTGCAAATGTGACATTGAGTTTAAATGACAGTTCAACAAAAACAAGGCAATGTCAAGTTAACATTTTTACATTTTAACTGTAACCTACATTTTAAAAACAATATTGTCAAGGCTGTTTTGTTATATTTTACAATGAAATAATAACATTTCCAATGAAATCCGCAACAAAACTGGAGTGCAACTCCAAGCAACAGTGGTGTTTCGTTAGTGAAGGAATCTACAGCTTTGAACGACTCGGAGAGTCAGTTATTAATAATCCATTCATAACCACAGCCTTTTGCTTCCTTACTGAATGAATGAATGAATGGTGTGACGACTCGCTCATTAAGACGTTGACTTACTGCCACCTACTGGCGATTTTAGTTTTAAATCTACAAGTAGGCTATCACTTAGTTTTGACGTCATTATAGCTTTATTGTATTATAATAGCCTACACTTAGTGGAATAATAAGAATATGACCCAAAACATGACATACAATTAATAAGGCTAGAAAAATATTGCCTAAAGGTAAAAAATGCAACTGTTAATCAATTTAAGATGGCAAATATCGTCCCTTAATGGCAAAGGTGTGACTGCCGTCTAAGTGGGGGTACTCAGAAGTATGTTAAATGCCCCCAGGGGGTACGCCACTGCAAAAAGTTTCAGAACCACTACACTCTCAGTGCGGATTATAGTGTAGCTGCACCGGAGTGAGCATGTTTCCGTTTTGTGACATATTTCATATTTGACATATTCCATAGACTTATTAACATCTGTAAATGAAGAAATTTTATTTTAAATATTAGTTGGGGAATTTTAGTTGTACTATAAAATAAAATTATAATTTTTCCTTTTAATTAAGAATAAGCTCACAGTCATTTCAATAGTTTTTTTTTAGGTTTTTTTTTATCTTAAATACTTTGGTCGGTCTCGAAATAGATTATACCAGTCTAGGTGGGTTGCAGAATGGAAAAGTTTGGGAACCCCTGCCCTATAGTACTGTATAGTATTTATTTATTTTGGAATAAGTTAAGCAGGTAACATGCTCTTCTAATTATAACACAAATCAGGGAAATAGAAAGATGGCTCATCTCAATTCCTGTTACAATTGCTCCGGCATTCTATGTACATATAATATTAATAACTTTATTAATTAAAAAGTCTGAGGCCAAATGACATGCTGAAGCCCTCCATCACAGAGAGTGAACCGAATCTATTTACCTTCATCTCATTCAGGGATTATATGAATATGTGAACTCTGCAAGTGCATAATACATAATATTGAACATAATTATACCATAAAGGCAAGCCTTTGAGAAGTAGTAACAATTATGCATAGGTATTTTGCTGTCCAAAAAGGATTATTTTGAATGAATAGAAATAACTGCAAATAAAATATTATAATAAAATGAGCTCTATAAAATGCATATTAACTAAATACACACAAAAAAAAATCGAATTTGTCTAGCCATATAAAATATATACAATTAAAAAAAGGCTGTACTTGCAGTGGAGTCAGGCATATTAAATGCCCGGAGTCTAAAAATGTACCTGTTTTCTTGCATTTACATATTTTGATGGTTAAGAAGGATTTGTGAGCCCTCTTAATAATCAGCACACATGTCATACTGCTCTGTAACCTGTGTTTCTGTGGAAACCCTGACATTATCTCATGAGAAAATCAGTGAGTCGTAGTTTAGAGTCCTCTTGTTACACTTCTTGGGAGATCACAAACAAACAGATGTGGTGATTGCAAGGATTTACAATAAATTATGCTGAAAGGCAGATCCGTATGAAATAACTTCACGGTTCTGATGTCTCGACATGAATATTTAAGCAGAATGATCTGTGATGTCAGAGGAAATGTGGTATGTAACAGGGTTAATGAGATTCTGGAGGTTGTTTGAAGCAGAGGTGTTGTCTGTGTAGAACTCAAGGGAGAAAAGAAACGATTATTTAATCTGGGTTTTTCTTTTTATGTACTTGTCAGTGTTGCCACTTATTCATTAGACTAAAAGCAACTGTGACTGATTACTAGATTATGTTTCATTGTGCAATACTGCCTCAGAACCATGATGAGTTGCCATGGAAAATAAGAGTCAAAAATAGTATTTTTGTTAGCAAAATTGAGCTTTCCTTCTGCAATTTCCATGGATAATGTGAGTATCAAGTTGCAAAACTGGTGGCACGGTTAATAGAAACATCATGTGGGAAAACAGGAATGAAACAAAATTTGCCAGTTTGAAAAGGACCGGTGTATTCAAATTTCCATATATCATCATAGTAAAATGCTACATATTTTTATTCATTTATGAGAACTCTTCAATATGCAATGCTGCTTTCGTATGATACAGACTCTGTTGAATATTTCTCCATAATTTCCCCTACAAAGACGAGGACGTGAAAAGGCTGCGGATTTCATTCATGACATGAAATGAAATGTATGAATACTTACAAGGAGACAAATTAATAGCATTTGCATGGGTAACAGAAGCAGTTTTTCAAAGAATAGTCACATGTTATAGCTTATCAACCTAACGCCTGCTTGAAAGAGGAAGTTGCGGTCAAAGAGAGGTGACTTGTGTAGCTCAATTAAATTCCCTTGTGATTGAAATCCCATCATGAACCTCTGAATATGAATGGCTTAAGTCAGAAGTCTTGGCTATTCTTCAGGATGAGTTAATAAACTTCTGTGCTGAGTCACTGAGGGTTTATGCTCAGTTTATCTTTTAAAGATGCACATATTTTATGAGGCAACAAAACCTAAACCAATACTGCTTAGGTTTTGTATTTTTTTTTTCTAAACAAAATGTTAAATATATTAGGGATGTGCGATATTTTCTGGGATTTTATTGATAACGATCAATATTTTGCCTGTAAATGATCCCTCTGCCCTGTTCATGCTGACTAATGTGTCTTTGTAACTGGATCCTCTCTGACCCAATAAAACAACAACACAGCCCTATAGAACCCTGATCCCCTGACAAGCAGATCTCTTTTTAGCTTCAGCAGGCTAAAGCAAATCAAATTAAAGGCAAAGGCTATCAAATAATGACTTAATAATGACTTCCTTAAGTCGTGGGATGGAACAGTACACCATGTGCTCTAAGATAATTTAATAGGATCTGAGCAGCAAAGCCCAGGAGTAGAAGTAGTAGGTTACAAAAAGAAAATCAAGTGGGAGGCACTACAACTCTGACTCTCTATACTTTAATAATGCAGTCCTGCTACTGCTGCGACAGCCTGAATTATTAACACCTGAAGAATGACCTTCCAAAGCCTTGAATATTGTTTTTACGTTGACCAAAAGTATTTGCATCACCAGCTATAGAATATAATGTTCCCGTATGCAACGGGAATATTTCTGTGCACGTAGAACTACATCTTTATACTATCTGAAGAGATAATGATGTGCACATGCAAGGGTTTTGGGGGTGGAATTGTTATGGGGTTGCTAAGGTGTTCTGAGTGGTTTTAGCACATTGGTGGATGATTTCTGGGTTGCTTACTTTCTCAAAAAAAGTAACTGTTCATTGATATCTTGGGCATCTGGTTTCCATGAGCTTGCATTCCTGCAACATTAGTCTTGATAAGGGATTTTGTCATCACAAGTCAAATAAAATTATGTTCTGAAGATGTAACTGAAATAAAAAAATATATAATTATTCTCTCATTACTAAATGCTACAAACAAAAATTATTGTTTCATAGATGTACAAGCAAACCTACTGCCTCACATTGTTCAGTGTAATTTCCGATCCAAGACAAAACCTGAACCAGTGATGAAAGGATGAGAGCACTTCTGGCATAAGCAGTGCAAACTGAGGTCACCAAACAATATAGCTCAGAAGAAAGTCATGATCCCCCTGGGGGAGAGGAAATTGAGTCCTAAATGGAGAAGACGTCTTTGTGGCACTTGTGGTGTCATGAAGAGATCTCAAAGAGGCAGTTAATATGAGATGGGTGAACAGGGCCACTCTCACACACGAATTCAAAATTGATTTGAATTGATTTTCTAGACATTTTAACAATGAATAATTGTAGTATTGTGTTGTAGTCGCCACTTCTGGGTTTTCTGAGTAAAACGTAAAACCAGTTGGGAACCATGCACTGCTAATAAAAGTCTGTAAACATACAGCCCGATATGTACCATGTTCATATAAAGGAATTTTCTGTATTGTTTTACATGCATTTACATTACATATAAACTTAACTTAACAGAAAACATACTGGTAATCTCTAACAGGTCATTATCTGTTGTTCTACAGATTTTATTTCTAACAGTTACGCAATATTACTTAAGTTTAATTCCCTTGGTGAAATGAGTCATTAACAAAGGATGAAATTAACTTTAATTGCAACTTCATGGGACTGGATATAGGCATATTTAGTGAGTGATAAAAAAAACTAAAGTGATTTTACAGGAATTTCATCTAAATTGTCATAGTAATTTCTCTGACTGGATGAACTTGACCTCAAAGTAGCAATGAACTCATAATTGTATTTTCTGTGACATTTTTACTTGAACCTAATTATGTATTTAGTTCTGTTAATGTTACCTAAATACCTGCTAATATGGTGTAAATGTGATTGTTCGGCGCAAAGGGCAACTCTAAGATAATTATAGTAATTTAAGTATAAAAATTATTGTTTTAAATGAACACATTGCTCAGACAGAAATCACAAACGAAAACCTGTATAAAGAAAAAAAATCATTTTGTCAGAGCAATAATTTAACAGAATCTTTTCTTTCTTTTTCTTCCCCCCAAATTTAATTTAAAAACCTGAACTGATAGTTTTTGTTCTTATAGGGGGTCTGTAAATCCTCCTGCTTGCTGTGACTAGCTAACTTTGTAACTAGAATAAATTAATGAGTGATGAAAATCAGCAGGTGTGTGTTATATTGGACATTTTTATGACATTTTAAGAGTTCTGGCATGTGGTCCAAAGAAAGTGAATCAAATAATTTCCTTTGCTTGATGTGTGACTGATTTGTGACATTGACATCTTCATGTTTCTGCTGTCAATCAAACAGTGCGATCTGCCAGTCAAAGCATAAGTGCACGTGTCTTTACGAAAGGTTAAGTGACCATGAATTATTAATGTTTCAGTCTGCCCAAATGTGCTGGCGTTGGGAAGTGAAATCATCCTCAACTATGGCTTTAAATGCATGTAGAATATGATCTTCTTTGTTACCGTCCATTAGCAATACTAATGTGATTTCAGCTAATGCACCCTCTTAAAGATGGCCTACTAGGGAACAAAGATGTAAGCTATACAGTCTTTTTTACGTTAAAAACACTAGATTAAACTATATCCAGAAGGCTGAGATGTAATTTGTTTTAGAGTCTGGATAAGCCAGAAATGTTTCAAACCCTCGAGGAGTTTCCTGGGATCAAGGGGATCTAATATACAGTACCTGCAGAAAGCTATCTGATAGAATTTTCGTTCATCTCAATTCCAGTTGCTCAGATGGCGCTCTAAGTATGCAATCTGGATTAGAATTTTTTTTTTTTTTTTTTACTAATTTTAAATGGCCGTCAAATATGAAGAAACATGTTTCGTCTTGCATAATTTATAGCATCTCTCAGCATAATGAATTTAATTTGTTCACTATAGGTGAACAAGCCTTACCTGCTCATTTGATTACATTTTAAAATGCAATTTGTTCCTGTGATGCAAAGCTGAATTTTTGCATCATTACTCCAGTCTTCAGTGTCGCATGATCCTTCTGAAATCATTCTAATCTAATATCTATTCATCGAGGATGCATTAAATTGATCAGTAAAGACATTTATAATGTAACAAAAGATTTATATTTAAAATAAATTATGTTCTTTTCAACTTCTGTTCTATTCATCAAAGAATCCTGAAAAAAACATTCTACATTAAATTTTTGACAAAAACAATTTAAGTATCAAAAACAAGCAGCAAGAAGTTTTCAGCATTTATAATAATAATAATAATAATAATCATACACAAATAATAGCTATACAATAACTAAGCACCAAATCAGCATAATAGAATATTTTCTGAAGGATCATATGGAAATGAACACTAGAGTAATGCTGAAAATTGCCATAACATGAATAAATTACATTTTAAATTGTAATAATATTTTACTAAATTGTTTGTATGGCTTTATAATTTAAAACTAAATATTTCACATTTCTAAAACATGACAAAGTATCTACTGTCAATTTCCTCTGGCCTTGCACTGGTCCTTCAGACCATCAAGTTGAATAAAATACAGCGTCACCTGACTTCACCAACCTTGTGAGTGTCCTTTGTGCTTTAAAGGTCTCCTGAGCCTGATCTGAGAGATTCTCTTATACATCACCAAGATGTGATTTGCACTTCAAAGCACCAGGAAGGAAAATGAGAGAAGGAGACAGAGAACCTCCCAGACTGGGATCGTATATAATTAAATCAGAAGAAAATGGTAAATCAATTGGAATGAAAGGCCTTTTTCCATGCAACCACAACCCGTTGGGCGCAGGGGCAAATGCGGTTGGGCGTCTTGTGCTTCACTCATTAAGGATTGCGGCGATACTTTGATGAGCTCATGCACCTCTATGGGCAGTAAAAAATAAACAAAATTCAATTCAGCAATTTACAGTCGTAGAGACAACTATTCCCTCAGTAACATCTACCAATCGAAGCTCTTCCCAATGGATGTTGGCTGGGTTTTCCAATAACATTGCAAATCACACAATTAAGATAATTTTAAAGCAAAGCCGGTGTCCTCAACCAGCACACAAACAACTGGCCTTTAAGTAGATCTTCTTTATGATGCTGAACTAAGGCCATTCAATGTGAAAATACTTAAAAAATTGAAAAACACTTATGTTCATTGACATAAAGATCATTGAATGTGCCCCTATCTGATAAATTAAACACAATTTGCTTCATTTTAAGTGTTGTGCTGGTTTGGTTGGACACTGTGTGTGCACATTTGGCAGGTTTGGCAAAATGGTGCAATTGAGGTTCACCTTAAAACGTGAGAATGCTTCCATCCGAACCTTGCCGTGCACCAAATAAGTGAACCAAAACCCACCTTTTCATAGATTTGCTTCCAAACAAGCTCTAGTGTTATTAAACTGATATGAACAAAACATGAACGAAATAGGAATAAACAAATAAAAAACTAACCAGACCAAAAGAATCAATCTCATGTAGCCCACAGTTACTTAGCTCTTGTATTAATATTGATTTACTGTATTTATTTGGGTGTAAAACCGTTTAATTTTTAATATTTCTATTGATTATTGGTTAATTTATTTATCCACAACATTTTCAAATATACTGCAGTGTACTATACTATGACTGCAATATTTAAAATGTATCAATATAATTTATCCTTTGTCTCTGTGAAATCATAAAAGCAAGCATAAATATGCATTTAATTTGCCTGCATTGGACTTAAAGGGATAGTTCGCTCAAAAATAAAAATTCTGTCACTATTTACTCACCCTCCACTTGTTCCAAACTTGTATGAGTTTCTGTATTCTGCTGAACACAAAATAATATATTTTAAATATTGCTGGAAACCAAACTGTTGACAACCAATGACATTCATAGCGCCATAGTATTTTTTTTCATACTATGGAAGTCAGTGTCTACCATCAACTGTTTGGTTACCAATGTCCTCTTATTCTATGAGCTATGAGGCTATGAGCTTATCTACCCTTCCTCCAGACTCTAGGACCTTGGTTTCCAAACAAATTCAAAACTTGCTCTCATCTGAAAAGAGGACTTTGGACCACTGGGTAACAGTCCAGTTCTTCTTCTCCTTAGCCCAGGTAAGACGCCTCTGACGACAACTATAGCCAAATTCCTTGACACGTCTGTGTGTGGTGCTCTTGATGCCTTGACCCCAGCCTCAGTCCATTCCTTGTGAAGTTCACCCAAATTCTGGAATCGATTTTGTTTGACAATCCTCATAAGGCTGCGGTTCTCTCGGTTGGTTTTGCATCTTTTTCTTCCACACTTTTTCCTTCCACTCAACTTTCTGTTAACATGCTTGGATACAGCACTCTGTGAACAGACAGCTTCTTTAGCAATGAATGTTTGTGGCTTACCCTCCTTGTGAAGTGTGTCAATGATTGTCTTCTGGACAACTGTCAGATCAGCAGTCTTCCCCATGATTGTGTAGCCTAGTGAACCAAACTAGGAGGCCTAATAAAACCATTTTAAAGGCTCAGGAAACCTTTGCAGGTGTTTTGAGTTGATTAGCTGATTGTTATGTCACCATATTCTAATTTGTTGAAATAGTGAATTGGTGGGTTTGTGTTAAATTTGAGCCAAAATCATCACAATTTAAAGAACCAAAGACTTAAACTACTTCAGTCTGTGTGCATTGAATTTATTTAATACACGAGTTTCACAATTTTGAGTTAAATTACTGAAATAAATGAACTTTTCCACGACATTCTAATTTATTGAGATGCACCTGTATCTCAGTCGTGGACCACTTTGTGATTCTAAAAATATAATAAAAAAGGAGCTTGAAAACCTCCATGCATGGAAAACAATGACTACAATGCTTCAGAAATTCACCTTTTTTCCACATTACAAAGTACATTAAATGGAACAATATAAGAGGAGTAAATTATGAAATAATATTCATATTTTGGTTAACTATACCTTTAAAAGAGAATAAACACTATACCTTGTGTTAAAATTCTGGGAATTGTTCAATTCTAATTCTAACAGGTGCATTCGATTTATTTTTCTTGCAGAGCCAAGCAGTTGTGTTTGTTGTTGTGTCTTCAGGGTTGAGAATGCACTGGCGCCTTGCTGTTGTTTGTGTACTGAAATGTATGCCTTCATTCATCAAAATAATATCATGAGTTCTGAGCCATTAAAGGTCTGGATCAATGTAGTGCATGTTGTTTGGGGATTGTCACAGAATGAATGTTGTTCAGACAGGTTAATAACTCTTTTTCAGGAAGCCACGCTTCATCAAGGAACATAATGTTAACACAGAATACCAAATGAAGTCACTGCTTTCCAGCATTACGGGCCATGTTCGTCATTCATGCTTCTTGGCTGGACCTAAAGAAAACACCATTAACCAATGAATCAACGAGCAGTCAGTCTCATCTGTCAGCCGCAGCTTAAGCCCTCGAGCCAAGAGCAGAACTGTCTTTTCCATTTTCCTGTGACATTTGCAGTCTGGGTAAAACAACTTAGACACCTCATTTAAAACCCCACCCTCTCAAGACCAAGATCAGGCAATCGAGCAAGTCGAGAAATAGCACCCAGGGGATTATCACACGGACAACCATGTGAACACGCTCAAGGTTCACAGGGACCAAAGAAATTATGTGATTTGATCATCAAGTCTCAATGTGGATATTTGTGAAGGAATTCACTGCACCTAGATAGTTTCTGATCGATTTCGTAAATTGTATCTTATCCTTTAAATGATTTCTTTCGAAAAAAAAAAATTTCTTCAGTGATCTCCTGCCGCATGCACATTTGGCTCCACCAGGTGAAATGATTTTGTCAACATGACTTTAAGTGGCATTAAGCCAGTAGGTGGCGCCAAATGACTGTTTGTGTCACTGAATCATTCCCTCAACTGATTCGAATCAAAACTATGATTTATTCAGGAACAAAACAATCACCTGTTGCTACTGTTGTGGCTTCATTTTGGAATTATTTTCGGTGGCAGTGCAAAAACTGAAAACAAACCGAAAATATGGTGCCTAAAATGTTCACTTGTTGTTTATCACACAGCTGTTTAACAGCAATATCACACTCGCTATTGTGCTGGGGTTTATTTTCACTGAATATCAACACAACAGTGATTACTAGGCTACCTGTGGAATCATATTTGGGAACAACAGTTCTCTCCAACTAAACAATCTCTTTTAAAGATTTCTAAAGAAACCACAAGATAGTCTTGGAAACATGGCAAATCATTGTTTATTTCTTTCTCACAGGCGATTAATTCTCCTTTCATGGTGGACTGACAATTGCATCTACATGCATGAAGTTGCGTTGTCAATTAATCTCTTTTTAAATGTATGTGAAAGTGTACTTCATTTTTTGCCAATTTTGTATAAAATATGTATCACAGTGAACAGACTGTGGATGTTCCATCATGAGGCTAAGATATATAATGATAAAATTAAATTATACAGGGCCTATTGATTGATTAGTTTGAATGATTGTCCTTTTTAGTTTCACTCTGGGTTTAGGTGCTTCAGTACTTCAGGATGCAATACAGGAGAACTTCTGAAGCCTTTTCATCTCTATTGAGGCTTGAGTTTTAGAATTTTAGTGTCTTCCCTCCCTGCATGTAATAATCCAAAGCCTCATTTTTCTCTGTTCTAAAAAGGTTTAAAAGTACAGCAGCTCTGTTCATTATCTTGCACTATTCCTCGGCTCATGTAATAGACCAATTAAAACACTCCAAGCCCTCTCTGCAATTTATTCTTTTTACAGCAAAAATTGGGGTCAGGCTGTTACCATGTGACCATGTCATGGTCATTGGCTCTTGCTAGCTGCAGACACCTCTGTAAAGCGGATGGTCAGCAGTAGATTTAATTCCCTTCAGGAACCATCATTGTAACAGAGTTTTACACCACTAATTTGCAATCATGAAGTGGAGACAATACCACAGAAGATATGTTTTAAGGTTTAAAGGTTTATGATGGGTCATTCCTTGGGTCAATTCCACATTTTTTTATTTATTTTCAGAGTTTAAAAAGGTAGTGCATATTTGAATAACAGAAAAAAATATTTTCAGGTAATTCGTCAAATAATCAGAAAAAAAGGTGTCACCTGGTCAGTACCCTTTCAAAAGCTACTAATGTGCATATTTTAGGTACTAATATGTACTTCATTATGTACATTTAGGGGTAAATCATTTACAAAGATGTACATTTTAGTTTTTTTTTCTTGGGGTACCCCCTCATTGACATGTTTGTAACTTTTATTCTGAGAGTTAATTTAAAAAAAAATTGTGTAAGCATGTAATTAGCATCTACATAGAGAGGAAAGGCAAAAAAATAGAGATTTGAAGCTAAATTTAAACTTGAAATTCATATTGGCCTGTACAATTGAACAGAACATTCTTTTTAAAAAGTATTTCTTTTTACAACTGTGTTTAAAATAATTGTACAATTAAATTTAAAAAATGTAACACTTAAGATTTTTTTTTTTAAAGATCCAAAATCGTAAGATCCAAAAATCTTTATCCTATTTTAAAACATCTTCAGCTATCGGCAACTGCTCAATCTGTACCGTATTAAATCTGCTCTACTAATAAATCTAATTCTACAAACAGTCCCTGACAATCAGTGCATAAAATGTGATAAATTGTGCAGATTCAGCATGGGCCGACTCACAGCGAAGACTGTGTTGGTTTGACCTGTCATACAGCAGGCCTCTGGTGAAGATGTGAGGTCAATACAGCCATCAATCCAGACCAGCTGAGAGCAGTGTGACATGCCTCATGTTGCTGTCAGAATCCACACCTGCTGAGAGGCACAGAGCTCCAGGCTAAACTGGACTCTGGAAGAGTTTTCCAGGGCAGATCTTTGATTGAGCTGACCAAACCGATCAGCTGAAGTGTCCAGTGAGCTTCCAAGCAGAGGTCAGTCCATGGTCGCAGCAATGTCAGAACAGGAACTGGATCTTATGATCTGCAAGGGACCTAAGGGTAGATGGCATATTCAGTTTGACATGAATGAAAACAAGGCTGTGAGAGATGGACATACACAGTTCAGTGGGTTGTACTGTTGTTGTCTATCTTTTAAACTTGACAAAAAGAATCTCAAAATACTTTCTGGTTGATTTACACAGTAAAATGTTTTTTTTAGGGAAAAAAATGTAATTTCATGTCTGGGCTATAATTTGATTTATTAATAATGATAATAATAATAATAATAATAATACGTTACATTTATATAGCGCTTTTCTAGGCAGTCAAAGGGCTCTACATAGTAAGGGGGTATCTCTTCATCCACCACCAGTGTGCAGCATCCACCTGGACGATAAGGCGGCAGCCATATTGCGCCAGAACGCCCACCACACACCAGCTTACTGGTGGAGAGGAAACAGTGATGAAGCCAATCAGTGTATGGGAATGATTAGGAGGCCATGATGGTCAGAGGCCAGTGGGCGAATTTGGCCAGGATGCCAGGGTTGTGGGAAATATCCATGGGATTTTTTCATGACCAAGGAGAGTCGGGACTTCGGTTTAATGTCTCATCCGAAGGACGGTGCTTTTTACGGTATAGTGTCCCCATACACTATACTTAGGACCCACACAAATCACAGGGTGAGCACCCCTTGTTGGTCTCACTAACACTTCTTCCAGTAGCAACCTTGTTTTAAGGTCTCCCATCCAGGTACTGACCAGATTCAACCCTGCTTAGTTTCAGTGGGAAACCGGTCTTGGGCTGCAGGGTGATATGGCTGTTGTTTTTTATTAATATGTTTACCATTCTGCATTAAAATGGGAAAAAAATCTAATGAAAACATATAAACGCTTATATGTTAAAAGTTGTTAGAGAGTTGAACTTTGCATTTAGAAAATGAATCTCACTTTTCAGTGTTTTTTCAAATTTGTTGCAGCAGATGTTTCTGTCTACTACTTCGTTTTAAGCAGGCTATACAAGACAGCTTGAGGAAGGCATCATTAACCCGAGCTCGCACTGCCAATGGTCAATGACTGATTGTACCAGAAGCAGCAGCCAGAATCGATATTCAGATCCTGAATGTAAAATCAGCACTTGTGTGAAAATAGGCCCTTTCTATCCATGTCTTTGGTTTTGCAATATGAACACTCCAATGGAGGCAAAGTAAGTGTTTTTTTATGAATAAGCAACATATAATTCATGTATGTTAAATATATATTTGTATAAAAAATAAAGTGATAAATATCATTTCATTTCATTTTTTACTTTCTTAATAATTTTTTCACCCACATTTTTTCAGATATTATTTTAAATTGTTGCTTTTTACTTTCCAAATCATTAGTCCTCAAGTTCTTGGTAAACACTACAGTTGTCAGGATGGTCTCAGCATGGATGTGCGATTTTGCTCACCAAGCCCAGTGCTTAATAAACCTCCTTCAATCATCATTTCCAGTTTATTTAGGTTTGGACGCATCAGATTCTGAGTGAGTGTATTTGAATTTTGTGCGGTTTTTTATTTTTATTTCCAGCAGTTTGACCAATTAAAAAAAAAAAAAAAGATGAGACAGGTTTAGTGATGTAATGAGATTTGAATACCAGGATATTTTTACATTTACTTGAGGTGTTTTTTGAATTTAAAGTTTTTTAAAATAGTTAATGGGAAATGGAAATGCATTTTCTGTATAAATTCCTTCATGAAAGTTACAAAAGTTACATCTCAAATGTTGTGATGTAAACAGTGCTTTATTCGCAAATGTGTTATGTTTTAAGTTAAATTCACAACTTTGGATGGACAGATAGCTATTGACTGAAAAGGTGATATTTAATTAGCGCTTCTCTGGGGGGGTGTTTTGACTGTGTCATTTTCTATTCTATTTACTATTTAGTGATGCAGTTTTGGATGCAGCCGTTGAATCATTCACTCCACCGACTCATTGACTGATTCAAGAATGAGGCACCATTACTCTGTGTTGACACACAATGGTTCATTGTGCTTTAATGTTATTTTGAAGCCAAATAAATTGAGTCTAATAATGTAAGTTACGCTTATGTCAAATTACACTAACATTGTGTTGTTCTGAATAATAAGCATGCTATTTAATTACCTGCAGCAGAATAATTAAACTGATTGTACTACAATTAAGATAACATCAAGTCACCTGTTTTGAAACTAGCATTTAAGGATGCTTGGTTGGTGTGCAAGCAGATGCAGACAAGCATATTCTGCTTAAGGATACAAATGGTTTCAACTACTGCAGAGCTTTCCAGGCTGAGCGTGTTCAGTAAAGACTTGACTGTCAATCTCTGCCCTCTCTCCGGCTCAATATGTGGTCTGATTACAGAGTTAATGGCATGCCAAAGTGGAGGCTCAAGACTCAATACACAAGACGGGATGTTACATCTGGGAAAATGGAGGTGCCGAATGTTATTTTCCACAGCGCTTAATGCAGGCTTTATGGGTCCAAGATTCCTTTGACATTGGAATGAAAGGAATAAGTGGTAATAATTCAAGGTCAGTAAGATTTAACTTAAGACATAATTAAACTCATTTTCCAGATATTTATCAAAATGACATGGAATTATGAATTGGCACTGATTGTGGCACAATTAAAAATAAAGAATGAATATTTTTGTACATAGACGATCCAACCTTATTTACTAATGTGCTTCTTGGCACACATATTCACTGCTGTGTGTTGTATAACCACTGTTGAGCTATCATTATGGATCTATTTGGCTGGTGAAGTCAAGTCAGTGTTGAGTCATTCTCAAGGCGCACGTGTTAGATAAGTGCACGTTTTGTGAAGGAAGTGCCTGTATGTATAGCATTATGTATGTTTAATATAGCAAGGGGGTGAGAAAATAATGACAATGTTCAATCTGTTCCCATTAAACCACTGTATTTTCACAAATCGGATTGAGAAAAATAAAGAAATTTAAGCAATGTGCTTTCGGTTCTTGTCAGTGGAAATCAATCTTTAAAAAAGAAAAAGAAAAAATATATAATAAAGCAATAATCTTCCTCCAAATGCAACTCATTCTATATTATATTTCAACGGAGGACAGTTTTGCAGCAGCTCTATGGAGAATATGAAGCTGGCATCACTCTGTTTTGCGTTCTGGGTAATTTAGATGATATTAAGAGGATCACGCTGCCTTTCTGCGAGTGAGTTTAAGGCAGTGTTCTGATTTTCTGTCATCATTGAGAAAAATGCTGCCATTGTTGGTCCCTCCTGCTGCCTCGGGAATTGCCATAGTAACTCACATCTGTATTTGGAGAGAAAACTAGACACTGTATTACTTTTATTTACCTTTCCTACGTGTAAAAATACTAGGGAAGCGGGTTGAGAAAGTAACAAGAAGACGCAGGATAGCAAATCCATTAATGGTGTCACTGATTAAACCCACTGCCTATGACTCAATAAAATAATCTCATTGATGAGTGTTTTTGGAAGTTTTGTATTTTGTTTGGTTTAATAATTAACATTACCTTCACATTCTATATGACATCACTGCTTGTGAAGTGGATTTACTTATAGTAGAGTTAACGCAATTTAACATGTGCATTGGGTGGAGCTGCACAAGGTCTGTAACATCTGGTTATAAAATTATTTTTCTCCATTGCAACCATTCTGACAAAATGTATTGTTTTGCAAATAACAGATTGTATTTCACTATATTGCAATTATTGCATTATTCACCAATGCCATATTCTTTTAGAAGCATGACATTAACTTGCACCTTTGCATCTTGGCATTAATATTGGATATACATCATAGGTAAACATGATTACACACAGCATTTAATGTTGAAAACAGAATATTTGAGGCATATCAACACAGTGTTGCATTGCAAGCACTATCATTTAATATTTTAACTCTGAACAAAATGTTTTATTGCTGGCATAAAGCTATGCCAACAACTCATAAAATCATAAAATACAACTCCAAGCATTAAATGAGATTGTGGGCAGTTTTATGATCTTATCAGAGGAGTTCAGAAAGGACAGCAGTGGTGATACTGCTTTGGGTGTCACCAGTGTCAGGTTCAATTACTGTTCCACTGAACAATAGACAGGCAGTAACTGAGCCTGAATGAATTTCAAATCTTATGCAAACAACTACTTTAAGTGTTTATATGATAAGAATATCTATGAATGATACTGCTGTTGTCTTTAGTCTTTTTGAGGCTGTTGTTTCCATTCATTTTAAGAACTAGATCACAAAAAAACCTCTGCATTTCTCACATATTGATACTAATAAAAAGCAAATACACATAACAGCTGCTCATATGTGTGATGAGTGATAAAGGTTATATGAAAACTATCTATGTTCTAGTGTCCCTTCATTATTGTATTTCAAATGCATGTATAGCACTTAATTAAGCCAAGCAGTATTTTTATACACGTGCCTCTGAAAAGTCATATGTGGGATTAAGAAATGGAGACTTCCTTTTATTTATGTTAAGCACACAACAGAAGATATTAGAGCAATTCCTGGGTTCCAAATGTGATATTTGAAGTGAAAACATGAAATGTTACTCCTCAGAGAAAGTATCTGATAGCAGTAAATTGAACCATGTGTATGTTTAATCCTAAACACCTGCAGGTAGAGTCCAGACATCATTAAAAAACATTACATTTTTGGGAAACGACACATTTTGTGGAAACCTTTCTTCGGGGAACTGCACAATTCAGAAACAATAATAGCCACAAAAATGTAACTAGGGTTGACTTTCCCACAAACATACTTATTAAGAATAGTAATTTAGAGTTATTTTCAAAAAAGGGCATGGATGTCTCATCTCTCCATTGCAGATCGAATTGGAAGGGAAGTGATATAAAATGCTTTATGCAACAGTTAGTTCCGGTGCTCTAATTTGATTGGCTGAGCAGCGTTCCACAGGCAGTAATCATTTTAATGGAACCGTTTACATTTTCAAGGTCTGAACAAGTATGCATTGACCAAGGCCAGCCTGAGATGACGACAGCAGATTTCATCCCTTTGAATAGCTCATGCAGAGGGTATTGTGTCAGACAGATGTCTTTCATCCTCCAGCACAGTTTGTGCTTTATCAAAATCATCTCTGAGAAAGTGCATTCAACCACTGCATTACCGAAGGACAGTGGCAGCAGCGAAATTACAGAATATAAGATCATAATAAAAATCTGATTCACATCATTTCAGTCCACAACTCCTAGTATGTCCAGAACAAGGATCAACAATATCCCTTTTCTGCTTGCCCAGTCAGGCCAGTTTTTATCATTTATGATTAAAAAAAACATGTATGTGGCCATCCTTATTGTTGTTGAGCCAAGCAGGGCAACACATTCTCACCTCCAACTCGTCAAATATGAATGCTTGATCAGGACTACACCGCGTTTTTTTTTTAACAAACTCGGTCCCGGAGGGCCAGTGTCCTGCAGAGTTTAGCTCATCTTTATTTGAGAAAATATGATTTCCAATGTCCACAGATGTAGAAAATTACTGAATGCACCGTTAGTGAAGAGTTTACTTCTTTTATTTTTTATTTTTTTTTACAATTTCTTTATTTGTGAAATATACTGAATAAGTATATTCAGAATTAATAATTTGCCATCTAAGAATTAATAATTTGCCATCTAAGATAATTTTTTAAGTTAAAACAATTATTCATAAAGATTTATTTTCAAATTACATGTAAATATATAAATATTGTGTGAAATAAGTACACATTTAATTTCAGCGGTTTTTATGCATGTGTTTTTATATAGTGTTATATCTAATATATCGACTTTATATCGGCCATCAGTTACCCTCCAAGATATCAGTCATCAAAAAATCAATATCAGTTGACCAATAATCATCAGCTAATTTGTAGATCAAAAGTAGCAATAGGAGAGAGAGCATTTTCAGCACTGGCGAGAGAATTTAGAGTTCACTACTTCTAATGAAAACAGTATGTTGAGCTCCAGGATGTGATGCCTACTGTTGAGTTTCTGAGTTCTGGCGTGCCTGCTTGCTGACGAGAGATGCTCATCTTCAACATGCATGTTAAAGTATCAGTGTGGGATCTGGCTACTGGGAGCCAGTATAGCACACTCTTTCATCTTTATTTTTAACCATGTTGTGTCATTTATATAAATAGCTTCAACAACCAGGGGCATTTACATTTATCCAGTTGCATCTGGAATACGTTTCAAACTATCTCCTGAAGTGGTTTGCATGCTCAGACTGAAATCCATCTCAATGGGGAGCGTTTACACCTGGACTTGTCACAATCGGGTAGCCATCCAATCAGAGAAAACGCATTGAGTGGCCAGGTGTAAATAGGCCCCATAGTTCCTTGTTTTCCTTGGTGTAGGCTTCATACAACTGATATTAATTTTGTTATAACGGTACTAAACACTGCCATATTTGGGTTCCTCAGCTTGTGACAATAGCAGAACTCTTTATAGTGTCAAATATAGTACATTTCCATAAGAACCATGCTTTAAAAGTACTATATAGAACCTTTTTAATAATAGTGTATTTGCATTAAATAAAAAAATAATGTATTAATAATATATTAATATGAATTACGCTTGCTAAGCCTTATCTGTCTGGTCTGATAATACCATATAATCTGTATTATTGTATTAAAAAGTGAAAAAGGAATTTTAGAAGTTAACATTTATAAGCATTTTAAGGATACAAATATCAAGTGCCTGTTGAGAGTGTGTTGACATTATGTGATTGAGATCGTGAAAATCAATGAAGAGGTCACTTTGAAAGAAGTCTTTGAAAGTTATAGATTTAAAAGGCAAAAAGGCAGGAATAAAGAACCTAAAATTCGAAAACAAATAAGAGTTTAAGCATTATTCAGGACAATATGATTATACATATAACTGAATCTTTAAAGAAAAAAAAGTAAGTAATTTTACAGCAAATTTGCTAGCACCTGGGTTAGCACCCCTCAGACTCTACCAATGTGACGTTGGCTCAAGCAATTTCCTGGTCCGATTATTTCCCCCGTTTCATTTCCTGTCTCTTCTTTGATGGTCTCTCTTTATAAATTGCCAAAAAAAGTTCCTTGCTGGAGCGTTCATGCTGATCTGTTATTGACCTCACTGAAGAGCGTCATTGACGTCCAGGTGGATTAAGTGCAGTGAATAAATAAGAGGATAAAGGACAGCGAGATGCTCATTATGAACTGAAGTTTCAGCTTGCGCCACCAGTGGGTCATTGTTCATCAAAAAGTTTAATATCAATGCAATGCATGCTCTGTGTAACCGTGACATGGGAGCATATGACCACTTGAAAAGACTTCACACATTTGATGAGATGAAATGTGTTTCATACTGAGGATGTCATTGGGTCATTTTCCAATAATTTCTGTAGACGTCTTTGATGATAGGTTTCATGATGTCATGAGCTGGAGTATGAGAGGACGTTACCGTGATGGCAATTGAGCTGTAAAACATATTTTGTTCATTAATTACCTGAAATTACCCTGTAGGAGTCTAAATGAAAAATAGCCCCAGCATCTTTTACTTACTCTCCAACTCTTTCTACTTTCCAGAGTCCAGCACACAGATATGTTTTTTAATGAGGGTGTTTGCTGACTTGGTATAACTTGTGAGTCTTAGAACTGTACTTTTATCTATTCAGTTATCCTGATTTCATTATGAAACTGTACTGTTGATGAACTAAACATGAACCACAGACATAAAACAGCGTCCTCTAGATCAAAAAACGGTCACATCCTACAAACTCAAATGATAGCTTTCATTTTAGAAATGTTCCAATCTAGTCTGTCTTTAGTTGCTGTCCAAATACAAATGCAAATTATATTTAGATATGCCTAGCCTAATGTAGTGTTTAAAACGTATGAGTTTTTATAACAAGTTCTAAATTAATGCTGCACAATTATTTTGAATTTATAACATGTACTTTTAAACAGATTATTATATGAATGTTTTAGCTTTGCATCATGAGGTTGTTGGCTAGGTGTTTTGTTAAACCAGCAACTGTATTGTCTGTGTTACGGTCCTGCTGGTGTGCCCGGGCTGGCCACCAGATGTCTCTGTGTGTTGAGCACATGGCTTGTTGTTTGTTGTTGGTGCCATGTGTTCCCATGTCTTTTGTCTGCCCCCTCCCTTGTTAGTTAATCAGTTGTTTCAGTGGCTCCACCTGTGTCTCCCTCGTTACCCTCGTTTGTCTCCCTGTTTAGCCTCCTGGTGTCTGCAGTCCTGTGCTGATCCGTTGTCTTTCGTGTGATAGTGTGTCATGTTTGACTGTGCACCAGTCTTCTGCATGCCTGCTTGTTTTTTCCCCCCCTCGGGGTGGTTTTTGTTCTTTTGTTTAATTTTATTATTAAAAACCATGATTCCTCCGCACTTGAGTCCTCGATCTAATCTCTCTCGTGACAGTCTGGCTCTGTATTTATTCGCCTGAGAATGTTTATCTATTGTGCAGCAGCTTTAACCATGTGTTGCTTTCCATCTATGATATCCCACAATCATGTGTGTCCTTGAAGGAAACAAAACGTGTTCAGTTTCAGTTACAGCAAGTCCTTTGTTTTTTCTTATCTTTTAAAAACTATACAAATTCAAAAGCAGTCCTTTTTGCCTAGTCAGTAATCACTAACAAATAATAATAATCATATTTGTTTAGGAAATGTTAGTTTTATAAATGTGATTACATTGACATTTGTGACATGCTGTGATATTTTGTGTTTTAAGTATGAAGAATTGGCTTGTGTTTCTAATAATAATATGTCGCTGCTCCACTGCTGAAATATAATCAGTTAAATATCGACTGAGACATTTCTTTTTACTTCAGTGAATACACCTCAGAATGTGTTTCTGGGTCAAAGTGACTCAAAAGAATGGAGCAGGACAAGTCACATTTCTTTCGTCTACAGAAAACTGTTTTGTATCTTTGAATGAACCAATAGGTGTAGCAAGGCCACTGCCAAGGTTTATTTTTTATTTTTTATATGCTTTATATTCTATACTGGTTTCCACGGTGATGTTTTTACTTTCTTTAGCATATAGATAGACAATTATGATTCTGGAAGGGAACTGGCGAAGTAGTGCAAAGGCTTTAAGTCCCCCTGTGGTCACTAATTGTATCTTTTGAAAATCATCATTAATTGATATCATTAACCTTCGGCATACTACGTTATCAAACTGCTATTAATCTATTGCTAATGTTACAAAAAACATGTTCCCATTCGCCATCTCAAACAGTTACCTTCTAAAAGAAATCAACATTCTTAGGCAGAAATGCTTTGCGAAAAGCACCACCCAGCAAGCAGACATGTCATGTCTGTGACAGTAAGAAAAGGACAGTTTCAAACCACATTTCTTTAGACTGTATTTTGGTAGACTGCAGTTTTAAGGAGAACATGTTCAGCAATCATGTTGACCGATGAATTTGCACATGGTTTGTCCTTAAGCATATTAAAAACAGCAGATAGAAATGTAAAAATATTGAATGCTTGATTTTCACCACAGGGAGTCTTTAATATTGGTGCTGCATAATTATTTTGATTTGCATTTCAACTTGTTTTTTTTTACTGAAGTTTTTAAAATAAAATAAAATATCCTTACATACTGTAAGGGTCCTTACATACTGCAATATGAGTACACTCTTTGGACTGCTCATCCATATACCACAAATGCCCCATTTTAGGGAATTTCTCAAATATTTTCACACAGAGGCTTGTATAAAGTTTTTTTTTTAGCTTATAAGAAAACGCTCCACCTTTTATGTGTTCAGAGAGAGAAGGCAGATAAATGTCTGCAATAGCATTAACATTTCATCCTCCTCACTGTAGAACACCCACCTCCTGTGTTAATCTGTACTGACCTGTATATTTAGTTATTTAGCAGAAGTATTTCGCCCAAAGCCACTTGTAGATCTTTTAGTGCACTGACAGTCCCGCTGGGGTTAAGTGTCTTGCACTTTAGGAGGTAAAGTGGAAACTCAGAAGCTCCCACTGACTGCACTGATTTATAGTTGTAAACTCTTACAGGGCTGCCTGTGGGTTTGTTGGCCCTAGATGAGATCATAGATATTATTTTATTTCTAATGGGGGATTTGTGAACGCATTAACACATTTAGATGTGCAATAACAAACCAGTAAGAATTAAAGGGATAAATCATCCAAACACCTCTGTCATCATTTACTCACCCTCATGTTGTTGTTTTTTTCTCTCGATAAACTATTACATCAAGGCAGTTGTTTCTTGTGTCTTTATTATTTATTATATAATGCTGCAGTCCGTAACTTTTATGGGTAAAAATTATCCAAAATCAATTTTTGAGCAACTACATGTCAGGGTCCTGCCCTGACAGCCATGTCTGTTCTGTCTTTGTTTAATGTGTTCTTGTTTGTCTTGTGTCTGACCACATGGCTTTGTCTTTTGTTTTGTTGGCCATGTGCTTTTCTCGCCCTGCCTTCTGGTTTCCAGTTACCCCACCCCCTTGTTTAGTCCTCGTTTACGTGATTGTGTCCACCTGATCCTCATGTGCTCTGCTCCTTATATTGTGCCCCTTTCCTTATGTCTCTGCTGATGCTGTTGTGAAATATCTGAAGAATACAGGGGTGTATTGTAGGATTTAGATAGAAGTGGAAGTAGAAAATATAGAAGATAGAAGATAGAAGTAGGGAAAAGAAATGGAAGAAATTATTATTATTATTATTTTATCCTGATTTTTTATTTATTTTTTTAAGTAGAATCATTTAACTATAGGCTAATCCATGCTGCATACTCCAGTACAGTAGGTGGCGATATGCACCTGACAAATCATGATTGCAATACGCCATAAAACCAATAAGAAGATGTCTCTGCTGGTTCGTTGCGTTAGTTCCTTGTGTGTAAGAGAATTCATTGTCAGTCAACTAGTTGTATTAGTAGTGTAGTTTTTTTTTACTCTCCTTGTCAGTCTAGCTTTGCATTTAGTTCTCTTGAAGTTTTAGTATTTCTTTGCTTTTTTTATTTTGCCCTAGTCTAGTTCCTGTCTTTTATTTTTGCTCTAGTTTTCTCTAGCCTTTTAATTTGGCTTTGTTTATTTTGATTTTGTTTTAGCCAGTTTATATTCCAGTTACAGATTCCTGGAAATTACCATTTGGTTCATTATTATTGTTTTATTCGCTCTCTACAGTTTGAGTTAATTTATTGTAGTTTTTTTCATAGCCTGTAGTTAGTATCTTATTTTGTTGCTTGTTGTTCTGTCTTGTGGTCTTGTATTGTGTGTTGTGTTTTTTCCTGTTCGGTGTCTGGATTCCCCCTGGCTGCTGTTCTCAAGACCGGCTATCTGACTGGACTGGGTTCATTACAGCTCAAAGTGTCTATAGCTCTGGTTGCTCAAGCTGCTGCCTGATCTACAGTGATCTCATTGACTGGTGCTGCTCTATCTCCTTTGTTCTCCAGCCAAGCTTTGTCCAGGTCTGACTTCGGCCTTCCTCCTGTTCTTCAGTAGACTGCCCTTTCTTACTGTTCGGAGTCTCACTTCAGTCCTGTTAATCCCAGTCTTGTCAATAAACATCACTCCCTTGATAAATCTGCATCTGGGTCTCTCTCTCTAGTAAACTGGTGTGACAAAACCCAGACACTACATGACCAGCCAGTGTTCAAATCTATTGCCTTACCTTAGCCCGATTCACAATGGTAAGATTATAATAGTATCTTCTAATTTGAGTTGTGCTGGCATGGTTTTCATGGGAAATTTGAGCATTCTATCACGCCATTGCGTCATGTCAATATAAATACATTTATGCATTTAGCAGACACTTTTATCCAAAGCAACTTACAATTGCATTCAGGTTATACATTTTCATTAGTGAAAATGTATAACCTGGGAATCGAACCCACAACCTTCTGCACAGCTGACGCAATGCTCTACCACTGAGCCACACAGGAACATAAAGACCCTGCTAGTAGCGTGTGAGGATGCTGCAGGTGGCAAATTGTTTACTCGCAGCAGCTGGAATAATTAAACTTATTATTTTTATGGTGTAATGTAATCCAAAAAGGATTGTGTTTATGAAACATATGTGACTAAAATTGGATTATGTTAAGATTTTAAGTGTGCATCTGATTACAGATAGCCTACATGGAATTAAGCAAGTTTTGTATTTAAAAGATGACCAGTTCTAAGGAAGAATAATTAGATTTTTGGGTTAAAAATATTTATTTATATGAAATTTGAACGGTATATGAAAATTAGATATTAGAGTGTCCAGAAATGTAAAGCTATATGTAACGGCAATTCACACTACATACACAGAGTCACACAATGCTGATGTTGCTAACATTAACAATTTGAGAACAAAGTATAACCATAATAATTTACAAGGTTTGATGGGATATGAGCTAACTGTTTGTTAGATTTAATCAACATAGTATTGTTGGTAGTGGTAGTGCAATGTATTGTAATGCAGTTTTCCTCAGTTGGTCAGAACAAAAGTGGCAGACGTGTTACTTGTTCAGATGACAATAAGAGATGCAGGTTTCAAACAGAGATGGTGGCAAAACATACAGACTGAAGCTTTAATCATTTCATGAATTAGATGTACATCTCAAACATTGTTACTACTCAATTCATAGTTTGTTGCTATTATGACATCCCTTTCATTACAGCCTGTATATGCAGTCATTTACAGAGTTATATAATGTAGTTAAGATGTAATTTGGATTATATTGTTTGGCATGTCTGTTATTATTCAATCACATTTTACATTCTTTACATTTGTGTATTTAGCAGACATATTTTCCAAAGCGACAGTAGAGAAACACATGCCATGTGTTTACATTGCAATCCCATTTATTAGAAGGCTACACCAGGGAACAAGGCCATTTACTGATTATATGGGGGGGTCTGTATATGGAATATAAATACAGTTTTATATCTGTAGTCATTTGCATTGATAATCAATCATAATCTTTGTCAGAGAAAGGTGAATTGAATCCTAAAACTAGGAAAGAATAAAGAGCTCTGGAAAATTCTCTGATGTAATAACTGCTCCACCTCTTCATGAATAATTCCTTCTCTATTGTCTGTAATGCTCTCCTTCTCTCCTTAATTTATGTGCTGGTAGTAATAGACAGTACATCTCTTTTCAAGACTCTCAGCTCTCGTTATTAAAAGACCACTGAAGATTTTTAGCCCATGCTACGGTTTTGGCCCTTGTACAGGGAAAATGAACAGACTCTGTGAGGCATAACATTTTCATTTCCACCTCTTACATTATAATTCTTCATCCTAATTGCTGCATATGATTCATCTAAATACAGTGCTTTTTTCCATTTGCTGCTGGCCCACTCATTATACGGACCATCACTATCCCAATATTCCAGCATACTGAATGTATGAAAGGCAAATACGTCTAGTTTAAAGGAATTGCTTGTATGGAGTTAATTATCACAGACTGGCTGTGTTTATTCAGCCTTATATGATCTATGTACCCACCTTGTAAGAGCACTTGAGTAAGTCTGTCAATCGCCAGAGCAAACTGTTGTTTAGAATGACAGCTCGAGAGGAAGGTTAACGCAAGAACATGTTGTGCCGAGGAGGAAGTGAATCACCGCAGAGAACATAGTAAGTTTTTATTTCATGACTAAGCAGAAGAATCAAAGAAATGTTCTCCAGTCAGATGCTCCTCTCAGCAGATGGCACTTTATGTGTAGTTGCTGGGGAGAGATGACATTGGCAGATTTGCATCCGCTAGTATTAGTTATGGGATCAACACTTCATCTGAAAGGCTGCCATCATCCACCGAGGTCAGAGATTAATTACTTCCTGAAGAATTGTGATGATAAATCATCTGAACTGGATATACTACCAAACCAAAATACTTTTCTTAAATATTTTGAGCAGTAAACAGTGAAATAATTGACTACTGTGCTCAAAAAGAAAGTTTGTTCTGTGAACATAAATGTAAGAAAAATGTCCCAGGCAATTATTTAGGTTTGTACAATAAAACAAAAACAAGTTCACTGAACATCGAACAAATAATTGTTGCTGAATTACCTTGTGTGTTCACACTATGTCAGAATTATTTGAATTATGAAATTCCGACTTAAAAAACTTCATATCCTCATAGAACATATTACAGTTGACAAACTCAAAGTCAAGAGTTCTGACTTGTACCACATGATCGATGTTCGACTTGACTGCTGCAGATTATTTTGGCATTGATATTGATGTTGATATTTACAACTACATATTGCTATTGTCTCAATAGAAATCTAGATAAACAGATCTGAGAGGAATGTGTTGAGTTGCCATTTATACGACATGGCATGAAGGCAGCATATATTCCTTTGTTAGATAATAACTAGCAATAGCATTTGTTAGCATGCTAAACTATTATTTTTTCAATTATTATTATTATTATTACAGTATCAGTAGTGTACAGAAGCTTGTTTGCAGAGGATTAAAAAAGTAATTGTGACCTTTTTTCTCATTTTATATATCACAATTCAGACTTTTTTCTGAGAAAAACAATTATCAGAATTGCAAAGTAGTCATTGTGATATATGAAGTCAAGATTGCAAGATAAAAAGTCACAATTATCAAAGAAACATGGAACTGCAAGAAGGGAAAGGGCCTTCAGAGGCCTTGTAAAGTCAAAACAGCCTGAATTTTCTGACAAAAAGTCGCAATTACTTTTTTTTTTCTTATATTTTATTTTTTATTCCATGGCGGAAACAAGCTTCCATAGGGATGAGCGAGTAATAAAGAATGGTTTCAATACTGACATAGAGTTATTACTCATAATTACAGACAATGCAGACTGAAGCATATCGTTGTCATGTAGCCAAGCCACCCACAGCCTAAGCACAAACACAAGCATGTTTTCAGGAAAAACTGACAACCAATTGTATTTAATATTTACATTTCACAAACTCTCTCTATACTTTTTACAATTATTACAACTTTTTTTTTTAAACAATAGTTTATGTTATGCTTCCTGATTATTTTGCATTTTACACAAATTTTGAGCCCAAATTGCAGTATGTGTTTTGCACAAGTGTACATGTTAAAAGTGTAATCGTTTAGTTGATTATTTTTTTTATTCACATTAGTTTATACTTTCCCATTCAGTGCTATAGAATTCATCTTTCTTGATAGAGAATAGGATTATTATTTATATGGAAAAGTACAAACAACGGTTGTTACAGACTTTTAGATGCCCGGCATGATTTTATGATCATTCACACATAAATTAGATCCTGCTAAAGTTAAAATGCCTAGAGATGGGTGTCAAAAACCCATATATAAAGTTCATAACTTTCACATAATCTGTCAAATCCTATTATCCTCCACTGAAACATGCAATAAATAGAGATACCCTGGGCCAGCTAATACTTCCTGCTTTCACAGAGGGGAAAAATGCTGTCAAGTCTGCTCCCCAGGCTTATTATGTAAGGCCAAATCTGTTTAGTGTGTTTGTTCCACTAAAATGACAACACAATTCCTCATGCCAACTCTGAATGTCACAAGAAAGACATTCATCATAACCGTTGAACAAAGAGGATCTAAATAACACTTAAATGCCAGGCGAGTTTTGTAAAACATTAATTGCCATCTGTATTCCAATTTTTGACACTACGTGGTGTTCTTTGTTACATAAAAATACTTTTAAAGGGATAGCTCCCACAATTGTTTTTTTTTCAAGTTACTCCAAAGCTGCACATGTTTATTTCTTGTTAAACACAAAAGAAGGTGTTTTGAAGACGGTTGTAATAAAACTGTTTCGGTAGCCATTTACTTCCATACTATTAATATATACAATTGAAGTCAAAGGCTACAAGCAATTGTTTGGTTATAATTCATACAGGTTTGTAACAACATGAGGATAGGTGAATGATGAAATACATTTTTGGGTCAACTATCCCTATAATAGCATGCATGGAGAATTATGCCTTTTCCACATTGTAAATGTTATGTTATCCTCCCTGTGCGACTGAGATTTAGTCAGGAACAGAATATGGCTTAATCAACCATCTGTCTTGATTCATGTGGCTCTGGAAATGCTGACTTATGGTGTGTCAAGCTAGACTCAGAAAAAGCAGAGAACTTAAGCAAGAGAGGAAGTGAGAGTGAAAGCTACATAGCGAGATAAGCTCAGGCAATCAGAACCATCAGCATGTAGTTAGAGGCCCTTCTTCAATACTTACTCATTTTCGAGAGTGGGTTGGCCTAAAGAGAGCTGATCTCCACTCATGGCTTCAGGGATGCAGGATCAGAGGAATGAGAATGACTGCCGGTCCAGGGAGACGCTGTTCTCAAGTGGAAGAACAAGGTTAACGATGTTGAGGGGATCTTTACCAGCAACTTAATAAAATGTTAAAAAAGGTAATTCCGGCTTTTTAACTCACAATTCGTACTTTTCTCAGAATTGCAAGTTTACATAATTGCGAGATATTAACTCAGTTGCATGTTCTACAGTCAGAATTGCGAGATATAAACAAGCAATTGTAAGAAAAACTATTTTTTCCCTCAGAACTGGACTTTATAACTCACAATTGAGAGTTTGTATCTCATAATTCTGAGAGAAAAAAATCTGAATTGCAAGATATAAACGCAAAATTGCATCACAAATACAGTAAAACAGTAATTTATATATATATATATATATATATATATAATTTTAATATATTGTCAGTTATATTTAATCCTGTGATGATAAAACTGAATTTTCATCATCATTACTCCAGTCTTCAGTGTCACATGATTCTTCAGAAATTGTTCTAATTGATGATTTGCTGCTCAAGAAATATGTATTATTTTATATTATTAACTGTTAAAAACAGTTGTTAAAAATTACTTAATATTAATATAATAATCATGATACACCACCACTAATCAAAAGTGTGTGTGTGTACGTCTTTGTCAGAGACAAAATTATGTCCTTCTTTATTTGACATCAAATAAACCTTCTACTGATAAATCTAAATCCAATTTTGTATGTATTATTTATCTTATATTATTATTTATTTATTTATTTTTGTTTTTATCATATATTTTATTTCATTTTTTATTATTTTTGTATTTTATTTATGACACACACACACACGCACAATGTGCCTTTACAGCTATAATTCCCAAACCGGTCACTTATAAATGGGCCGATACAAAATGGGTCCTATGGACAACAAGGGGAAAAGCTTTACTGAATGACACGTCCCATGTTTTTGATACATTTGTTCTCACTACAGTGTGATTTGTGTTGTGAATTGCCTGATCCAGGTAATGTGATGTTCAATGTAAAACCTGTAAATCCAGTTGATTCTTTCATGCTCTCTCTTTTTCTTGTTCTCTCTTTATATTGTACATGCATACAAATAAAAAAATGTATAACAATAAATGAAACAGCATCTCTTTATTATATTTACTTCTCAAAGTGTACAAGACTGCTTCATGTAAAATCACCAGTATTTTCTTTAATAGGATCATGTTCACAAAACCTGCGGTCATAATAAATGTTTTATTAATTGTTTTACTTCCTTCTCCTCTCATGAGGGCGTCATGGTTAAGAAAGTAAAAAAACACTGACTCAATCACATGCAAGGTGAGTTTAACACTTGAGTCTTTAACTACGATGTATACTTACATAAAACAACTAGGAATGGTTTGGTACAATGTACTTATTTTCATGTTGTATTGTAAAAAAAACTTTTGCTGGTTTCTATCTAGATTCTAGAAACTAGATTCTATCTATTGTTCCTGTATTTTTCAGGTATTTAAATATTATTTCATGCACTCTTGATTGCCTTGACATGTTTCGTAACAATACTTTTAAGGAAATATGATCAACTCCCAACCATCCTAATTCTTGTATTAATTGAAATATCTCCCTTTCATATGCAGAACACTCAATAAGAATATGCATCACTGTTTCTAATTCTCCACATTTGTCACACTGTACGGATTCATGCTTACCTAATGCTGTATGTCCTATTCTTAGTCTTGAAATAATTACATTTTTCATCCTATTTCCATATCTTTTTCTCTCATTTTCAACATAACCCTGAATCTGGAAAATATGTATTCCTTTAGACCCACTATTCCATAACTCTTGCCATTTCTTACTTCAAACCCCCCTCGTGTTCTCTTGCTGCTGTGCTCCCTTGTTTGTTGCCATGGACACTAATTTGACCACACTCATTCCCTAGTTTCCATAGTTACTCATTAGTTCATTATATATATATATATATATATATATAAATATTTACAAAAATGTGATGGGTGTACTCACTTCGGTGCGATACTCTCTCTATATATATACACACAGGTGCATCTCAATAAATTTGAATGTCATGGAAAAGTTCATTTATTTCAGTAATTCAACTCAAATTGTGAAACTCGTGTATTAAATAAATTCAATACACACAAACTGAAATAGTTTAAGTCTTTGTTTATTTTAATCGTGATGATTTTGGCTCACATTTAACAAAAACCCACCAATTTACTATATCATAAAATTAGAATACTTCATAAGACCAATAAAAAAAACTTTTTTAGTGAATTGTTGGCCTTCTGGAAAGTATGTTAATTTACTGTATAAGTACTCAATACTTGGTAGGGGCTCCTTTTGCTTTAATTACTGCCTCAATTCGGCGTGGCACGGAGGTGATCAGTTTGTGGCACTGCTGAGGTGGTATGGAAGCCCAGGTTTCGTTGACAGTGGCCTTCAGCTCATCTGCATTTTTTGGTCTCTTGTTTATAATTTTCCTCTTGACAATACCCCATATATTCTCTATGGGGTTCAGGTCTGGTGAGTTTGCTGGTAAGTCAAGCACACCAACACCATGATCACAGTGTGGGCAGGTGCCAAATCCTGCTGTAAAATGAAATCAGCATCTTTAAAAAGCTGGTCAGCAGAAGGAAGCATGAAGTGCTCCAAAATGTATTGGTAAACGGGTGCAGTGATCTTGGTTTTCAAAAAAACACAATGGACCAACATCAGTAGATGACATTGCACCCCAAATCATCACAGACTGTGGAAACTTAACACTGGACTTCAAGCAACTTGGGCGATGAGCTTCTCCACCCTTCCTCCAGACTCCAGGATCTTGGTTTCCAAATTAAATACAAAACTTGCTCTCATCTGAAAAGAGGACTTTGGACAACTGGGCAACAGTTCAGTTCTTCTACTCCTTAGCCCAGGTAAGACGCCTCTGACGACAACTGTAGCCAAATTCCTTGACACGGCTGTGTGTGGTGCTCTTGATGCCTTGACCCCAGCCTTAGTCGATTCCTTGTGAAGTTCACTCAAATTCTTGAATCGATTTTGTTTGACAATCCTCATAAGGCTGCGGTTCTCTCGGTTGGTTGTCCATCTTTTTTCTTCCACACTTTTTCCTTCCTCTCAACTTTCTGTTAACATGCTTGGATACAGCACTCTTTGGCAATGAATGTTTGTGGCTTATCCTCCTTGTGAAGGGTGTCAATGATTGTCTCCTGGACAACTGTCAGATCAGCAGTCTTCCCCATGATTGTGTAGCCTAGTGAACCAAACTGAGAGACCATTTTGAAGGCTCAGGAAACCTTTGCATGTGTTTTGAGTTGATTAACTGATTGGCATGTCACCATATTTTAATTTGTTGAGAATTGGTAGGTTTTTGTTAAATGTGAGACAAAATCATCACAATTAAAAGAACCAAAGATTTAAATTACTTCAGTCTGTGTGCATTGAATTTATTTAATACACAAGTTTCACAATTTGAGTTGAATTTCTGAAATAAATAAACTTTTCCACAACATTCTAATTTATTGAGATGCACCTGTATATATATATATTAGAGGTGGGCATAGATAAATTTTTTTAATCTAGATTAATCTAGATTAATTTTGGAATTAATCTAGATTAATCTAGATTAAAATGGCTCATTTGAATTCTGCCGAAAGCATTCAGAATATGTGTGCTACCCAAATAATGACTAAAAGTAAGTCTTTGAGAACGGGTTTCTCAAGCCAGGTGGCGCATTAGACCAGGGGCTCATCTCCTGTTTCCAAAATGCATCACAAACTTTAATCTCTTCCCGTCCCAATCCCACGAAAAAACTGGGGGAAAATCCCGTTCCACTCCCGGAAGAATGACTCCCATTCCCTCCCACTCCCGTGTTGTTGTTTTTTTTTGGTTTTTTGCCGATAACTGTCAATTACAGTAAAAATATAGTACAGATCACAGCGTGCCCACCTTATTAGTTGAATAAAAACCCAAAATGTCGTTTTTTTTTATTATATTGAACTGAAAGCCATTTTATGCACAGTGTTGCACAGATTAAATTTCATGTAAATCATCCATGCTAACACACACGTCTTCTATTTTTATTTTTTAGACATTTCACTCTCTATAGATATATTTTTCAAAGACGGAGTTTCTAGCTCAAGTTCACATGAGACCTAAAGCGCATCCTGTTTGCTTAAAAGCGCAACGTTTCGTTCTTATTCTGAGTGCACACAAATAAACGTAGAGTCTTTACAGATTCGAAAGATGTATTAGGGTACTTTTATCTGTATGACCAAGAATGACGGAGATTTTAAGAGCAAGTGAGCGCACCGGAGCCTGTCCTGCGCAAACGCGCTTCCACACAAACACTTCAATAGCGCACATTTCTCTAGGTTAACATCATATTGAGCGGCCATGTAAAGTTGCTACTACATACATCTTTCAGATGAAAAGCCATATTTGAGGTTGATGAATGATAGGTGAGTGTTTGGATGTCCTGCCCGATTGTATTACCACATAGACCAGCCGTTAACAATCTGTCCATCACGGACTGCGAGCCTCTAGTTCGAAGACTCGTTCTCGCCCCCTACAGTGCAATTCGGCTAGGTATACATCCGCGCTAAATATCAGGGTGAAAGTCATCATAGCTTGCGTAGTATAGACCCAGCTCCCAACCCAACTTTGAGAATAGATTAACGGCGATATTTTTTTTATCGCCGATAAGAGTCTCGCGTTAACGCAGCACGTTAACGCCGATAACGGCCCACCACTAATATATATATATACCCATGTGGTTCAGTCCATGTTTGTCAGTCGTTGTTTGGATGTACACCATGTTTGTGTTTGTCCTGGTTTCCAGTTTTTTTGCTCCTTGTGGTTTCCAGTGTCTACTTCTCTTTTGCTATTAAAACCTGCTCCATTTGGATCCTCAATCTTCAATGCCACCTTTGTTACAAAATGACTGACAAGCAAGGGAGCTAGCAGTGAAGATGAATCTAGCAGCAAAATCAGACTACAAAGTCAACTCAGCTGGTAGTTCCTGTGATCCATTGAGTCAACTTTGCTCAATTTTTCAAATGAATTTTTTTTTAGTATTGAGTTGGACTGTGCAATTAATCGCATGCAATTATCATGCGCATCTTGTCAGTAAAGCCGGTAAGCGAAGGCAATTTCACATTCATAATCGAATGCGATTCATCTGCGGTTATGAACGTGATATTGCTTAGCTTGTCAGTGAACTATGGCTCTGTGTATTATCTGTCGCTCCATTTGAAAACCATTCCTGCCCCAAACCATGTTCCATTGGAGATTTAGCGCCAATCATGGAACTGGCTTTACTGACGAGATGCACATGATAATCGCCCTAGTATTGAGGCTTATGTGGAGGAGTTCCTTTTGTTTAGCCACCTTGTGCCTGGTGACGTGGCTATCATAAGAGACTGGAGAGTAACTGATTCAGATTTTAGCCTGAATATACCAGAAAAAGACCCCAGCTGGACACTGGCACAGTTTATTGATTTTTTCCTGCAGTTTTGATGTGAGTGCAACAGGTCTGTAGTCGTTAAGGCCACTGATGTTTGGCTTTTTGGGGACAGGAATGATGGTGGAGTGTTTGAAGCAGCAGGGAACTTCGCACAGCTCCAGAGATCTGTTGAAGATCTGTGTAAAGATGGGGGCCAGTTGGTCAGCACAGACTTTTAGACAGGCAGGTGAAATACCGTCTGGTCCTAAAGCTTTCCTAGATTTCTGTCTCCTGAAGACCCGGTACAAATCCTTTACACCAGGGGTGTCAAACTCAATTCCTAGAGGGCCGGAGCCCTGCAGAGTTTAAATGCAACCCTAATTAAAACACACCTGATCCATCTAATCAGGTCCTTCAGACTTATTTGAAACTACATAGTATGTGAGTTGAAGCAGGGTTGGAACTAAACTCAGCAGGGCTGCGGCCCTCTAGGAATTGGGTTTGACACTCCTGCTCTACACAGATTTTAAGCACAGGTAAAATGGTGGGGGAGGGGGGAGAGAGTTGCAGCCCCCCTCCCTACCTCAACATAGGTGAATGTGTGAAGTGCAGATCATAGCGGGTGCTGGGTGTCAGTCTGGCCTTTTCAAATTGGCAGTAAAACACATTCAGATCATCAGCCAGTTGTTGATTCTCCACAGACTGTGGGGGTGGTGTCTTGTACTTGGTGATGTTCCTCAGACCAGTCTATACTGACAACGGATCGTTGGCTGAAAGCTCTCTTCTCAGCTTTTCAGAGTAGTTTTTTTGCCACTCTGATCTCCTTTGTTAGTCTGTTCCTGGCCTGGTTATACAAGATTTTATCTCCACCTCTGTACGCATCCTCTTTGCCGTGACAAAGCTGTTTGAGTTTCCCAGTAAACCGTGGTTTATCATTATTGAATGTCCTGTTGGGGGATGCACATATCCTCACAGAAACTGACATATGAAGTTAAAGTCTCTGTGAGCTCATCCAGATCGGTGGCAGCAACTTCAAAAACACTTCAATCAGTGAGTTGGAAACAGGATTGTAAATCCCACTCTGCATCATTTGTCCATCTTTTTAACAATTCTTAATACAGGTTTAGCTGATTTCAGTTTCTGCCTGTAGATCGGTATAAGATGAACCAAACAGTGATCAGAGAGCCCCAAACCTGCTCGTGGGACAGAATGATATGCATCCTTTATTGCTGTGTAACAGTGATCCAATATATTACTGTCCTTGGTGGAGAAGGTGCTGGTTTCTTATGGATCAGCCTGCACCGTTGATGACAACGCCAGCCCCACTCATGCGCGTGACGACTGTCTCATCCATTGCAGAGGGAGTGTTCAGGGAATGCAAGGGTATGAATGCGAGCAACTCCCACCCTCCCACCACTAAGAGTGACTGTTTGTTGGACATGGACATTCATTTACAGTTAGGAGAGGTAGAGAATCTGCTTCACCTAAGCTTGCCTGATTCTGTCTGATTCGCTGGTCCCACCCAGCTTCCTTTTCCAACTCCTCTCCAAACTGTTCTAAGAGACTTTTTATTTTTCAGATTTTGTCCGGCATGGACTGTCTGACAATAGCCAGTGCTCAACACAGAGATCTGATCTTGTCATCATCCAGTCTGTCTGGAATGACATCAAGAAACAGAACAAACTGAAACAGACTAAATCCAGAAGAACTGAGACAAACAATGTTCCATCTAAGCTGCGTGCACTCATGGCTGCGCAGAGACATTTACAGTCACATTTATTGTGCAGACTGTTCATAGGGATGTTTAGATAGCTATAGCAGAATTCAAATGTTCACGTTTTTGGAAAATATTAAAAGTACAGTTCTCAGTTTAAATGCTTCAGTTTGTTTTCTATTCTATTCTATTTTATTTTATTCTATTCTATCAGTTTAAATGACGCTTGCCAGATGGCATTTTACTGCCATCTGGCAAGCGCTTCAGGAGCACGATGGCAAAAACTGAGAGACTGAGGAGGAGCTTCTTCCCGCAGGCCATCAGGCTCCTAAACATAAACTCGGTCTAATAACATTTTCAGGACTCTATTTAATAAACTGTAAAACATTCACTATTCTCCATCATCCGTATTGCTGCTATGTGTATATACCCGGTACAACCTGTTTGCACATTCCTCTTGCACATCCCTGTTTATATTATTATTTATTAAGTCCACAGTATACTGTATTGCACCTTTAATTTTATTGCACATTTTACTCTTTATTTTTTCTTCTTATTTTTGTATTAATTTTTTTAACCTATTTTTATATATATTCTCTTGTGTTGTGTTACATATTTTGCACTGTCCATTGAGCGGACCTGTCCTGATTTACATTTCACTACTGATTATATTCTGTATAATTGAGTATGTGACGAATAAAAAAAACTTGAACCTTGAACCTTCTGAGTGTTTTTTTATATTATTTTATATTGCATTATGTTATGCCTTTATTATAAACATAATACAAAATTCAGCTTGTTTTTTAATAATCAACATAATCAGCGTTGTTCACCTTCAGCATGCTCGCGCTGTCTACTAAACGTAAACAACGCTGATTACCTTGATTACGTTCTGGGGTACTCTTCAAAATGTCTGAAGACGGTAAATCAGGGATAAGAATAACTGAATTATTGTTATCTTTGTGCACAAAAAGTATCGTAGCTTAATAAAATTATGGTTGAACCCCAAATTTCACATGGACTATTTTACAGATGTCTGTGTGTTGATCGTGATAATATCATTGCTGTCTTTGGAAGATCAGAGAGCTCTCAGATTCCATCAAAAATATCTTAATTTGTGTTCCGAAGCTTTTTTTGGGTGAACTAACCCTTTAAGTCTCCATTAGGCCATAGATAAATTAGGACATTTAAGTAACTTTTATTAAAGTGCCTTAGATGAAAACACTACTGATGTGCATCTTGAGACAAAACAACAGAGCTGTTTTTAAGATCAGTCAGTGCTAGTTTCTTTCAGTTAAAACAGCCCAGACAAATATTTTAGTCCGGGATGACAGGCTTAAGCCTTGTCTGCGAAACCGGAGGTAAACTTGCTGTGATTGAAATAATCTAGCACTTCAGAAACAATACATTTGTACCATAATTCAGTTTTGAAGGAATTTAACTAACTTCATAAATTACATTTGTACAGGCATTGTTTAGTATACAAATTAAGATTTTCTGAACTGTTGTAATACTTTTGTGAACATTAATATATGTTAAAAAAAAAACAATCTGAAAAAACAACAATAGTTTGAGAAGATTATTTATCACAAGCTCACAGAAACTACTGACAAGGTCAATAGTGTGAGAAGCATATTTATCACAAGCTCACAGAAACAGTGGTTGTGATGTCCCTGTCACAAACTAAACAAATAAATTAGCAAATCTGACTGCACAGGCAAAGGTTTTTTTATACAAATAATTGCTAATAACCGACCACCAATCAGCATATTAGAATGATTTCTGGAAGGGGAATGTCCAAAAGTCATCTACTTTCATTCTAGTAACTTCCTTCTCCTTTTATGAGTTTGCGGGTTGCCTGTATGTTTAGACAAACAACATTCCTCTTCCACATTTTGGGAAATTGAAAGGGGTGTTGAGAAAGAAAAAAAAGTTCTTTATTTGACAGAAACAAAGTGCGTGAAACTTTGCTGGATTGTAACTAACTCGATCACGTACAAGGTGAGTTTAACACTTTCACATACGATCTGTAAACATACATACTACTGTAAATGTAGGTAAAGAATAATTGTGTCATTGTGAAATCAGCCGAAAAGTGTGATCTTAATCTCATAATTTTAGAAAACAAAGAGCTGGTGGATTTTTCACACTTTTGTTCTTTTGAAACTTTAATGCAGTTGACACGAAAAGCCAGTCAACTGTATTACTTGCTATAACTTGTTGTGTGAGGAGGAACTAAATGTTACAAATACCGATTGTAATAATAATGACTAAGAAACGTATTTGTGAGAATGTCTTGTGCTCTTCCAGACCTTGCTTTTTCCTCCAGAGCTCATATATTTAATTAACATGTTAATAAGAGTTATGATACATTAATACATATTTTTTGCTCAGTTTTAAATGTCTCTGACAGTGTCTCAGGAAGAGGGGGTGACAATGATCACCATTAACTCAAACCCCAACAGCAAATGTCCGATACTGTGTCAGATGCTGGGCTCTCTGTGCTACAGTCCAGTGTGTGCTGTATCACAGCACATTAAATCCAAGATGATGGACATCTACATGGCACTTGGGGTGAGATAAACACAGAAACAGACATTACAACTGAAGTCTGAAATACACTACAACACTCTTGCCCAGATTTTAAAGTTTAGCAGAGTGTGATTCTGAGTTGTTCAGTATGAAGCCCAGGTTTTCTCTCGGACCATTTACAAAGTTGGCAAGTCCTGTTTGAAGCCTACTGTTTTAAAATGTGTTCATATTTTAAAATACGTAATTTATTCCACCCTTAACTCTTTATTAAACTATAATTAACTGAATAAAAAATATGAATCAATTTATGGTCAAAAAGTGTTTTTTCTGCTTATATAGGCTATTGTACAAACTGTCATAGATTGTTGAGTTTCTTTTTAAAGTGACATTTTATAAACTTTCGATTTGAGGTAACAATGTATGCATTTCAAACATGGTTCATCTTTAGGAGACAGTTCACCAGAATATTAATTAAGAGTCTTGTTTTAACCATAAAATAGTCCATATGACTTGTGCACTATATTCAAGTGTTTGAATAAGTCGTTAGAAGTCATGTGATAGTCATATGTGAAGCACAGCACACAATTTAAGCTATAATTAAAGACGACATGTGGAAGTTGAGATATTCTTTTCTTACCTACTGTGACGTATATTCTACCCTCGGTAGAAATCGCGATCGCTTTTTCCCCCTCGTTAGATATAGCGATCTCATTCCGGGGGGTGGGGTCCTTCTTGGTAGAAATAGCAATCATGTTCCGAGGGGGGATTACCCTTGGGTTTGGGGGTGTTCCCCCCTCCGTACAGATTGCATTCGCGTTCCACGTTCCCCTCTGTAAATTGTGTTCCAGTCGAGGTCCCCCTTGGTAGAAATCGCAATCACGCTCCCCTCTGTAGAAATCGCGATTTCCTCTCGGGGGGCCCCTTCTATCGTCGGGACCTTAGAATCGTCCTAATTCAAACACGCCCCCCACAAATCTATGTCACTGTGTTGGAAGATTTGTATGACACCACCCAAATGTTTACGCAAAGAAAGAAAGCGTAACTTTTATTCCCGCCGCCGCCATGTCGTGGAGAGGCTGAGTGTTTCCAAATATGGTAAAGGCATAACATTTCCATCAAACGATTGAGGTATTCGGCCAATCATAACGCACAGGATAGCTAGCCAATGAGAGCATACTGCGCTTTTCAGAAAGATGAGCTTTGTAAAAATCGATGTGTTTCAGAAAGGAGGGACAAAGAGGAGCAACTAAAATGTACAGTATTTGGATAATAATATGAGGATTTTTTTAACCTTAAACTGCGTAAACACATTATATTATACCAAATACACAAAATGAATGAACATCGGAAGATATGTTGTCTCAACATTGGAAGACGTTAATATACCATTTTCGACTCTACTGACATTCTATTAACTTTCCTATCTGGTTTGTTTGTTGGACAAAATGGCGGATTGTGCATTATGATTGGTCAGATCGCCTGTCAATCAAACTCGTGGTGAAGGGTGCTAAAAGCCTGGTCATTGGACAATCATCATAGTCTTACATCATGAAGAGAACAGGTTTCGTTGAGAAAGGGGAAGGAGGTTAATGTTTGTGATTTAAAAATTACAAGTGCAAATTAATAAAGAAAAATAACGATGAGCACGCATATATCATGTGTAATAAATACTTCAACTCTGTGTAAAAACTTTGAATTGTATTTTTTTATTTCATGGTAACTAAAAGTCTTGCATCTGTCTGTTTCTTTTCATCAAGCTTTCTTAAGTCTTTAAAGCAACTGCATGTAAGTTTTTACCTTAGAATTTCAGTTTCAAAGTCATTCTGATGGTATACTGATTTATAATAAGACGAATGACTTGAAAATGTAGGAATGATATACTTCACTTTCCGCTCTCCATTCGGTCTCACACACAGCCTGTTTAGCTTTCAAAGTATACTAGGTTTTAGAAGCAAGTGAATTGAAGGGATTTAATGTGATTGAACTATTGCTCAAGGTAATGCAATAAAATGTGATGTTGTACATTTTGAGATTCATTGCAATACAAAGTGGTGTATAAACAACATTCTTCTCTTGTTCCTTAGATTATGCAGATTATAGCAGGAGTCCTCAATCTTGTGACAGGGTTTTTATTTATAACCTCTGGGATACATGATCACATTATGATGTTTAATATGCCATTCTGGCTTGGTGGTGTGGTAAGAATTATACTTCATTCTGATTCTGATTATTCTTTTGTTTCTAAATTGTAAAATGAGTCCAATGACAAAGTCAATCAGAATTAATAATCAGTCTTGATGACGTGAATTTCACACTTTGATGATTTTGTATTTTTTAAAGAATGTTGAGAATCTGTTGGTTTTTAATGCCCTAATTAATTTAGTCTGATCTGTTAATATATTGCAATGGACAAATTTAAAGCATTTCTTTATTTCTTCACTTTGCTTTTTAGTTCCTTGCAGTTGGAGTGGTGTCTATTGTTGCAGATCAGTTTCCCAGTTATTTTTTGGTAAGTCATTAATCTCAAACAGTATTTATCATTCGGAGTGTGTGTGTGTGTGTGTGTGTGTGTGTGTGTGTGTGTGTGTGTGTGTGTGTGTGTGTGTGTGTGTGTGTGCATGTTTATGTGGTTTATGAGGACACAAATTTGTATAATGACATGGGTATGACATAGGTATCACAAGGAGAAGGTGATTTATGAGGACATTTTCAGTGTCCCCATAATTTAAAACGCTTATAAATCATACAGAGTGAGTTTTTTTGAGGGAAAATAGAAATGCACCGTCTCCTGTGAGGGCTAAGTTGAGGTGTAGGGTAGGTGTAGGGCAATAGCACATACAGCTTGTACAGTATAAAAACCATTACGCCTATGGAGAGTCCCCGTAAACCATAAAAACCAACATGTGTGTGTGTGTGTTTACCTTCATCTTATTGGTTTTTGGTTTTGTGCATTACAGCTTCTCGTCACTGTGGTGTTGAACAAAGTCAGTGCTCTGCTGGCTATGATAGGCCTTGCACTGTATGCATGGGACTTGACGAGTGTTCAGATTACTTCAAGTTACTACTACGGTGATATGAATGTAATTATTCTTTGTTTTCTTTAAAAAAAAACAGGGATCTCAACTTAAAGACCACTTTCAAAACAATTATTTCAATGGCTATAATTTCAGGTCACATACTTTAATTAGAATTTGTCAGTTTTAATAGTTTAAATAGCATAAATATGGACCTAAAAAAAATCTATGTTTGTTTCATATTATTATGGCTACACAGTATATACATTTCTTAATTAATTGAAATTATTTTATTGATAGCCTTAGATTTTAACTCTAAAATAAATTAAAACAACATTTTAATTGAACATTTTGTTGATTTTTCTTTTACGTTTGAAGTGAACAAACATAAACAAACAGTATTTTCTGTCAAACTGATTTGGAATTATATTTTGTTGTTATATTTTATAACATATATTGTACAGTGCTATGAAATTATTTTTCATTGCAGTGCCAGCATTGAAAAGCACATGTGTGAGAGGGTTATGAAATAACTTTAGTTTTAATTATAACAAAGATATTTTTATCATTCATTACTTCTCGAAAAAAAATAGAGCAGACACAGGTCAAAAAATGACTTTTTAAATATAATAATATTTATATAGAAATAAAATATACGATAAAAAAATATAAAAAATTACTTTCTAAAGCACACGTGTCAACCTTGGGTCAAAAGATCTCACAGCAATTTGGTGTTTACGAGGTGGCTAATTTCACATGAATTGTACAACCTCACTCGTACAAATCAGGGTTGCAAAAAGGTGAAAAATTTCCGGCCACTTTCCAAAAATCCCTGGAAGATTCCAAAATGTCTGGAATGTTTCCGAAATTTACTGGAAATGTTCCCCCTTTTTGCAACCCTGGTACAAATCAATACGATTTTTGATGAATCATACATATTTTACGAGTTGCACAATCCATATAAATTTGTACGAATGACCTACACCTAACCTACCTAACCCCGCCCCTAAACCTACCCATTACTGGGGTCTAGACCAATCGTACGAGTGAGGTCATATGAATTCGTACGAATTAGACACCTCATAAAATACATACCAATTGGTCATGAGATAGCATTGGCGTATGCAATAAGTAACGTTTATGGTGAATGATAGCTAGCTAAAATGTTTCTTCTTCTTCATGTTTTTTTATTTTGTTTTGTTGTTGTTGTTTTTTTTGTGGGGGGGGCGTTGAGACACTCTTGATGCTTGAATTAAATTATTTGTATCCCTTGACACTGATATTTCTGATATTTCTAGATGATCCGTGAAGCACTGGATATCTCTATGATGATCATTTCAGCTCTTCAGCTCTGTGTGACCATCAGTTTCTCTGTCCTTAACTCTGAAAGGATTGTGTGAAACAAATGTAAGTTTAAAGGTGCCGTTTTTTCAGCACAAGTGCCACAGACAAACTTGATCAAGGTGATTTTAGAAAGTTGTTCAGTGCACTAATGTTTCTGTTTGGTATTACAGTCTGTGGAGGACCTTCAACTTTACAAGCCACTCAAGGACGTCGCTGTCAGTCATGTATGTTAAACAGACGATGTAAACAAATGTAACATTTTAATTCAACTAGCTTTGTGATTATAGAAGTACTTTTTTATTTCTTGTGAAATAGCAAATCTCCTCTATATGCAAGCTTATAATCATCATGGTACATGTTTATTTTTTATCTTCTTTTTAATGGTACTTTACAGCTGCTTTTTGAAAGCATGAAGTCTAGAATGAAAATTTAATTTAGATGCATTTTAACACCAAGTTTAAATTATATACATGTTCAGTTCATATACAATATCTGTCTTCATTTTTCATAACCTTCCACAAAGTCTTAGCCTTAGACACAAGGGATTGACTGCAGACTGTTTACTGACGATATACTGCATCTTGGGCAAAAAGATAATAATAAATTAATAAAGTTTTAATCAGATTGCATGACTATTATTTACGCTGTATCTTGCATCATGAAAGAGTTCTTCTGTGTCAGAACTTGTATATTCTGGGTTGCATGTTTACGCAAAGAAAGCATTTGCCTTAAGTTTGAACAAGCAAAAGTCATTTCAGCTGTCATAAATGGCAATAAAACAAACCATTCATGTGGAACATATTTACTAGTAGTATCAATGTGTTTTCTGAAACCAAAGCCGAGCAAATGAACACCATTAGCATGTAGTTTGCACTGATATTCATAGTTTCATTCAGTCCCAGATGGATTTTGAAGCAAGGTTAGTACAAAGCATGTATTGAAAGAGAAATGTCAGGGGTTATTAATATTTTCAATGTTGTACAAGGCACAATGAAATTAAGTGATATCACTAGAATGTATTAATTAAGTATAAGTATAATAAAGTGCTAAATGTACAGTGACAAAATTGAAATAATCTAGCACTTAAGATTTAGAAATGATGATGTATTGTTGGCCATAATCTTACAAATGGAGTTTTATTATAAGTTAGTTTATTTATATGTATATATATATATACTCTTAAAAGAAGAACCTTTTTGCCTAAATGGTTTCATTGAGAACTTTTGACTGAATGGTTCTTTGTGGAACCAAAAATGTTTCTTCTATGGCATCACTTGAAGAACCTTTTGAAGCACCTTTATTTTAAGAGTTTATATATAGCACCGTTTCCTGAGAATGACCCATATAGCCCAGATTTGGTAAACAACATATTGTCTTGCACAGAACAATGCATGTACAATTTTTGCATAATCCATTCATCTGCAAAACCAACCTTAAGGAAAGTGTTTATTTGACCCATGCATAATCGATATTTCATATTTAATACATTTTGTACTAGTTAAAAGATTTCAGCAATGGATAACAAGAATAAACTTGATATTTTGAGAAGATTGTTTATTACAAGGTCACCTCACATAATCAGTGGTTGTGATGTCCCTGTCACAAACTGGACAAACCTTTTTTTTTAAGTGTATACATTTCAGTATATATTAATGTTAAAATGTATTTGGTGTTGGACGAGTAGATCTGCTAAGCTGCTGCTGCTGCAGAGCAAGTGCCAAGGCTTGCTATTATCAATGCATTCACAGATATACTAGACAGGCGGAGCTGGGGAGGTGGAGGGCTTAAGAGGAAGTCTGATTGTGTGCTGCAAGACTTGCTAAATCAAAGTATTTAAATGTTGATTAGCAAGCTAACTTCCTGCAAATACAACCAATCAGCTTTTTCCATGTAGTAAATGATGTGATTGATAATGGATTGCACTGTTAAGAGAATTCATGACAGAACTAGATATTTATTAATAATAAAGTCAATTTCATTAAGTGTATGTTTTTCAACAGTGTTCATTAGTCATCAAATCTCTTTAAACACTGCAGCTGTCATGATTTACTGAACTGAATGCTTGCTAAAACCCATGAACCTCACTCTTACTTGACTTGATATGAGTATTTTGACTATTTCGCCCCCTCACATTTATGTCATGCATTCAAGGCCAGCGCTGAACAGTGAGGTACAAAAATCATTATGAATGATGGACACTGTCTGCCAATGTCATACTCAGATTTCAATTGAATCCATCTAAATGATATAAAATTATATTTGGTGAATATTTCTTAAACCTCGTCTCCATGCTTGAGTAAGATTACTTACTTTCTTCAAAGTTTGTAAAAGAGATGTACCGTTAATAATTTCATTCCAGATTTCTCACCTCTGAGAAAATACTAGTAATTGAGTATAAGTTAATACTAGAACCTAGTGGTACAAAAATTGTACTTCCCACAAATGCTGCAGGATCAAAATAGAATGAAGTCTTTTTGAAAAATATTAGAACTTTTCTGACTGTATGTTTCAACCGTCGACTGTAAAAAAACAGTTGAAAATGGATGCACACCTCACAAGAGCATGACAGGAAACTGGAATGTAGCAGGGATGTCCGCCGTCTCCTGTATAGTCTGAGTCTCTTGCCTGGGCAAACAGACAAGATGAGATAAAACAGACTTTATTAACAATACACTAGCATAAACTTTATTTATATGCTGCTGATACAGTATTAATGTATCTGTCCAAGCTTCACACAATTGACCTTATCTGAAGTGTTTTGATGGTTAATATGCATTTCATAAGACAGGTTATCTGCTGTGTTAGACTGTGTTACCATTATATACATTAGGATTCCCCCTCTGATGCATGGTGTCTACAGTGAACAGATATTTCATACAAAGCACCATGGGTTGTTAACTGTGACCCGTGTTTCAGTTCAAGAGCTCCTTATGGGTAAAAAGAAGTAAAAAAAAGTGCACTTATTATGATGTTTGGACAAACATTTGCAAGCACATGTACTTGATTTAGAACTGTATTACAACTGTATATGTGTTTTTCAGTATTACATTTAAAGTTACTATATTTTAAATATACAAAATAGCAAATTCTTCATTATAAATGTGTAATTACATAATTTTTTTTTAAATATATTGAAATACACAACATACAAGTTTCAAAAGAAATGACATTAAAGTATAATTTAGTTCACCATAAATGCTTGTCAGTATATTCAACAATACATTTTAACCATATATCAAATACAACAGATTATTATAAAATAAATATAAAGATGTACATAAGTCCCACCTAGGTTTGTAAAAAAACCTCTAAAATTCAGCTCAATATAAATTTAAACTGCAACACATTTTCATTTAATTGCAAATTACATGCAATTAAGTTTGCAAAAACATACAAGAATAGTTCATAGTAAAATAAAACTACTAATTAATTTTACATCAAACACAGCACAGACTATTCAAATATGGAATGATGAATGGCATTCGAGAGCTTGGGAAACATTTTCAGTGAATAACACAATGTCAGTCTGTTCATACAAAGCTATCTTATATCTTCAGAAGACTTCATGTAGTGCACAAGATATACGGACCACTATTTTGGTACTTCGGTGGTGTTTTTTACCTTTTTTGGAGACGAGCTACATGAGCGTTCTCAGAATAACATATGGGATGAGGCTGAATAAATAGATTTCATTTCATTTTTGGGTGAAAGAAATGTCTTCTCTCTTGTGGAATGCGGTTTTATTTTGGTGCATATACTAGTGTAAATCAAATGACTTGTATGTTGCACATTAATTCATATTACACTCCTTGAAAAGCATTCAGGATCGCTCACTCTATTCATGTTGTGCGATTTGCTGAAGCAGAGCCAAATCCTGATGAAGGAACATAACAAGAGGGAAACATGCTGTGCACCGTGATTCTCACAGACTCAACCAAACAGCACACTTCCACATATCACACGTGTCTGGCTTAAACATGCTGATTTTTCACATATATTCAGAGGTTTAGTGCTGTGAAAGTCCTGCAACAAAACCAGCATCCTCCCCAAAGCTGACTATGAGAAAACTACAAGCCCTTGGAATAAGCAGGTATTCAGATATGTAGCTGTTTATGTTCTGAGAATTATGACTGTTGCTTTGAGATAACGTCAGTCTGTTGAGTACTAGTTAAGTACTAATGAATGAATGAATGATGCATTATATAGAGCTTTATTGTGTATTGCTGTACACCCAAAGCGCTTTACAATCATGTGGGGGGGGTCTCTCCTCAACCACCATCAGTGGTGTTCAGCTCAGTTCAATCATTTAATTAATTAAACATATATTGAGTGGCAGGCTTAACTCAACATTACAACGTCAAGCTGATGGGCAGAAAAAAATTGTCAGTTACTTATGAATAATAATTACACTTGAGCATAGTTTTAAAGGAATAGTTCACCCCCAAAAATAAGACCAAACAGTTGATGGCTTCCTTAGTTGTTTTTTTTGTTGTTGTTTTTTCATATTTTGGAAGTGAATAATTATCTTCTTCTGTGTTCAATCGTAGAAAGAAACTTATACAGGTTTTAAACTCGAGGTAGTGAGGAAATTATGACAGAATTTTCATTTTCGTTTCAAATATGAGTACTTTAAAATAATGTACTTAAGTGCAAAATTAATATAAGGTGTTTAGAAATGTAATTGCACATAATTGAAATTAAATGCAATTAGCTGAATTAGTTGAAATTGGCTGAAACAAAGTCCCAGATTAAAATGCATGACTTCAAATATGTTAGTGCCACTGATTTGTCTCAAGATGCACACAACAGTAATGTTTTTAAGGCCGTTTATAAAAGACACGTAAATGTCCTAATTGAACTAAAGCCTAATCCTGGCTTGATCTAAGCCTTGTCTGTGAAACCATACACGTGTATGTTTTTATATATAATTTCATAAATACGGTTACAATGTACTGTTTTTATAAACAGTGTACTTCAAAGATTTGACGTACACTAAAAGTGCACATTCAATACAAGTAAGTGAAACCATATTGCAAAATGCTGAATGGTCTTATGGAATGGCCTTGATTGAAAATGGATTTTAATGGAAACACAAATGTACAGGAGAGTTGAAGAATAGCTTATTATGTCAGAAATATTTATTAGCATCTAATTCAGAAAATGTATCTGCTTGCATGCTTCCTAAGAGTCATGTGAAATGCGAAGTAAAGCTGTTTCTTTGTGGGTTTTATCAAGTACTTTCTGACCATCCTGCAAAAATAGTTGCTTGTGGCAGCGTGGTTTTATAGCAGGGGCACTGAACGAAAGATAAACGTAAATGTTCCTTTTTATAGTTTCAGTTCAGTCTGTTTATATTTGACACTTTTTAATTTAGTTTATTACACATATACAGTACTTACATTAAAATCCGTTTAGATGCTTTTATATTTTCTTGAAGTGTTGAGTTATATTTCACTTTCCTGAAAGGCATACTTCCTCTGTGAAATATACAGTTAAAATAAAGTTTTCAGTGGATTATGAAAACTGATATGAAATGGTGGAACTATAAGGAAAGTGTCATATGAAAAGTTAGTCAATGTGTTGCTAGAGTGAGATAAAACAGGTTAGTTGTGGAGGACTGCACCCACTACTCTGTTAAATGGATCTTTGATGAATGAAGCTGAGGACTGCCTTTGGCTCTTGCGTTCACAGATATTAAGCATCCTTATAACATTTATCTCTAGCTTACTCTTCTGCCATTCTGGTATATTACTCGTTTTTTTCTGTTAGCTTGTTTTAAAATGTTTAACATTACTTTAATTCTAAGAAAGTCATGGTAATGTAAGAGAATACAAGTTATTTATTTTAAAATATTATTTTAAACTCTATATCTACTCTAAAACTTGTGCTGAATGTTGATGTCAAATGTTTATTTTTTTATGTTTACAATACAGTTCAAATGTTTAGATGATTTTTTAAGAAATTAATACTTCCCAAGGGTGCTCCAGGTGTGTGTGTGTGTGTGTGTGTGTGTGTGTGTGTGTGTGTGTGTGTGTGTGTGTGTGTGTGTGTGTGTGTGTACTTGGATGGGTTAAATGCAGAGAACACATTTCACTGCTGGTTATACTCTGTAAAATTGTGTATGTGACAAATAAACCATTCTTCTTCTACTTTTATTCAGAAAGGAATAAAAGTGCCAGTAAAAACTTTGACATTGTTAAAATTATATTTTTAAAAACCCTGTTATTTTGTACTTTTTATTTATCAAAGAATATAAAAAAATGCATCATGGTTCTCAACACTGATAATAATGCGAAATGTTTCTTTAGCATCATATCAGAACATTAGAATGATTTCTGAAGGATCATGCATTGAAGTCTGAATAATGATGCTAAAAATTCAGCTTTCCATCCCAATGAATAATTTTACCCCACACATTGTTTTATGTCATTCTGAAAATATAATTATATTTTTCTTAAATAACACGTACTCTCTATCTGCAGGCCCTACTGTTCTTATATCATTTATAACTGTGATGCTCTACAAAACAGCAAGCTTTAAAACACTTTTTTCTTACTGCTGAAAATTAGATCATTTCATTTGAAATCGGATTTCTCGCCGGTACATCACCAGTGTAAGCTTCATGGTGAAAACTTCTACATCACTCTTGTCAACGTAGTCCATAGTTACAATGAAAATGTATCTTGCTGTTATTTTGGTAAAAACAGTAGGCGGGGAACTCTACCCCACTCTACCCCACACTTAATAATGAAGGTTTTTTATTGTCATGTTTGGTTTCAAGAAGAACCTTTAACATCTGTGGAATCTTTCCATTGCACCACAGGTTTTTTACAGTGGAAAAGGTCCACTTAGATCATTAAAATGTTCTTAAAAGATCTGGTATTTGCCAAATCGATTCATTTTAAAGGATACAGAATTAGCTGTTTTACAATGGCTGCAGTAAGCGGCCTTTGCTATGTTTCAATTGAAAAGGGATTCGCAACAGAAGGGGACTCTGCTTGTGCCCAAAAAAAGAGCCCGGCCCCTGCCATCACACCATGCACACAGCAGAGTTGAAGATTAATGGGGGGTGGGGGGGGGCAACCAAATGTATAAAAAACACCCCCGAAATTCAAGATCAAGGCAAAAATGTCCCTGTGCTGAGTTCTTGTTATTTATATATATATATATATATATATATATATATATATATATATATATATATATATGTTCATAAAGGATATAGCTAGCTAAGCGATGGGCAAGAGTGCTGTTTTTTTCCCCAGATATCAGCACGTTTGCAAATGTCATATTGATTTTGTACAACCGTTCAGTAAACAAGTATGTTAATATTGGGTGACTTACAGTTTAGAGTTGGAATATTATCTGTTTTTGATTTATTTTGAGAATGAAAATAATTCCAAACAAATCTGAAGTAGAGTTGATGCACATCTCCGGGCAACACAAGAACCGTTCTAATGAATGAATCAATGACTCAGTCATAAAGACAGTGACTTGGCAGTTTAGTTTCATAGTTAAAAGTATCATTTCAATAAAGAGATAAAATGCAAATATAAATACACTATTGCAAGTAAGATATGTGAAAAAAATTGTTCAATATAACAGGGATTTTATAATAATTGCAGTCGTATTTATTGTCTGTGGTATTTTTCTCTGGAGGTCAGGAGGCTTACAACTTATTTTTCTTTGAAACAGCCTCCAAAATGCAAATGCCTCCTATGAATGGTTGCTATAATAACATCTCAATACAGTGCTTGAAAACACCCTGAGAATAAAAAAATAATTTATTCTCCACTTGTCTCCACATGTTTGCATAGAAAAAAGAAACTGAAACACTGACATGTAGTTTGTCATCTTGTCAAAAAATTCTAAAATGAAACCAAAAGCTGAGGTCCATTTATGATCTCTCTCTAAATAAAAATAATATCAAACAATAATTTGAGCTAAGATATTTCTATATATAAACCTTTGTCGATTTTTCTTCATACTGATATAAGCTTATGCATGTCATAAATAGTCATAAATAGATATGTTGTCCAGTTCTTCAAACAAAATGAAAATGGATACCCAAATCTGGCTTCAGCCGAGGAATCTTAATGCATGCATTCAGGATTTTTTAAAACAAGTAACCCATGCTGCGAAGGATATCAATGATTTCTCAAAGACACATCATTTTGAGGAGAGAGATTTATTTTCTATGTGACCATTTTGGCAAACAAAAGGTGTGTGGGAAAAAAATCCCACATTGTGGGAAGCAAGATATTTTGGGACAGATTTACTAACAGCTTACACCACCACAAACCGTCTTTTGGTGATGAAATAGTACTGTTAGGATTTACTAAAGACTCGCAGTGAAGAAATAGCGCTGAAAAGGCGTGGAAAAGGTTTTATTTTTGTGCCTGACCTTGAATATGCATTTGTAGGAGTTTCCCTATCAGACATAAAAGTTATGGGAGGAGAGTATTAAAATCAATTATAGCGTTTGCGCTTGTCATTTAACACCCCAAAAAAGCATGTCTTATTAAAGCAGGCGGTGATTTGTGCTGCTCTTGGTATATTGCTCTGGTCATTATGGAAATAATCTGGCTGTGTCTGTGTTCTTTAATGTTCTCATAAATCACATGCAGAATTTTCCCCTTCCATCGGCGCTTTTATGGAATTGCGCTCTAACACTAATTTGCCCAGTTTAGTAAATCTGGACGTTAAGGACCACAAAACCTGCAATACCCTAGCAACAATCCAAAACACCCTAGCAACAGCATAGCACCGCCCTCCCAACTAGCCACATGAATTCTACATGAATAAGCATCACATTCAACTATTTAAAAAATGTATTTTTGCTTCTCTTAGTTTTGAAATCCTGCCTCTCTTGTGTACCATCTTGTGAACACTCCTCTATATCAGATGTTATTCTGTTTAAAAAACTATAAGTTCACTTACGCCCTATGTCAATGAAATGAGCACTTGTTGTGGCAGTGTTTGAAATAAAACTAAACCCTTAAGTCCTTTTAATATTTTATAAAGAGCCTTTGATCAACAAGAAAAAAATAGTTTGTAAAGTGAGGGCTGCACTGATGCTTGACTGATTTTATTACAGTGCTTATTCAAGTGTGTTTCTACCCACAGTCCAAACATCCTCTTAACTTTACTGTTCAGATTGGATGACACACATGGATGCCACAGATAATTAAGAATGAAGTGTTTTTGATGCTTTTTAGAGCAGCATCTATTAATCCAGCCATTCGGACTCTTTCATCTCATTGCTAAGTGCTGTTCTCTCCTGATAAATGAAAGCAATGTTTTTTAAAGTAAGGTTGTGGCCTCTGATATATTGTCAATCGTGGTGGAACTGAATTCAATCTTGCTTTGTGAGGTTTGGCATTATAAAGGTGGTTCAGCATCCAGCCAGGAGACAAATGTTCATGTGGTCAGTAAAAACTCACGTTTTACTGTTTTCAAGTGCTGTGGATCATCCAGGTAATGACTATTCTTTTATTATATTCTATTATGTTAAGAATCAAGCCTATTATTAATTATTATTGTTAGTAGTAGCACTGATAAAAACTATTAAACTATTATTTTGTCGTGAAGACTGTTGTGAGAACTTAAAAAAACAACATACAATTTGTATTATCCCTCTTGTTTTGTAAAAAATATGAACAGTTTGTAGATTCTGCAAGGTGTAGGTAAATTTACTTCAAGAATTGCACAATCACAGGAATGCAAAATGTGTTGCTGCAGACTAGTTTAAATGGAACAGCACTTGAAAAGTGTTTGTGTGTTATATTGGGTAACATTTTATTTAACATTACAATGCAAAGTCAGATTCATACTGATATTTTCTTCTAATGAGCAAGTAATATATTAGGCTGACTGGATATATGTCAGCAACGATGGATAGATAGATAGATAGATAGATAGATAGATAGATAGATAGATAGATAGATAGATAGATAGATAGATAGATAGATAGATGGATGGATGGATGGATGGATGGATGGATGGATGGATGGATGGATGGATGGATGGATGGATAGGATAGATAGATAGATAGATCAAAGTGATAAATTATGTAGCAAAAATTTGTACACCCTTCTGAAAGTTATCAAATTCAACTAAATGAGAAAGTGTTCTGTTTCATGTTAAAGGCAATTTGTTATCCAAAGGTAACCATAGTCATTTAAATTGACAACTGAGTGTTACACAGCCCACTGAATCATTCTCAGACAACAATGGGACCACCTGGGAGAGAATATTCAGGAGGCTTGTTTCTTTGAACAAACGAGGACAATGGTACAAGAGGAATGCCACATCATTGTTTTACGTGTGAAAATACAGCAAAAGTAACAAAGAAATTCAAGATTAATGGACTTGCGACAAGGTTCCTGAAATAATCAGCCTTTTACTTTAAGTTTTTATTTCGTGATGAGTAAATTTTTGCTAGAAAAAGAGCAGGTTAAGTACCAAGCAAGTGAAAAGTGTGTCTGTTTCATCTCACACAGTCAGATGCAGCCTGCAGAAGTGACATACATGGTTGTTGTCCACACCAGAACTTGCTAAAGCAGAATAAACTCATCTAGACTTTTCCAAGGTCCATATTTACAAAATATAGACTTCTGGGAATCCATACACTTGTCTCATAAGACCAAGTCAATCTGTTGGATCAGTGAGAAATGCCTGGTTCCCACAGTGAAGTTCAGTGATAGTAAATCTCTTATATAGGGATGAATGAGTGCTAAAGTTGGGTCAAGTTGAGCAACATTCCTCATTCAAAGTGCATTTAAAGCGATAGTTCAACCTAAAAAAACATTTTTTTTTTTCATTTACTCACTCTCAAGTTGTTCCAAACCTGTATGAGTTACTTTCTTCTGTTGAACACAAAATAAGACATTTTAAAGAATGTGGGTAACCAAACAGTTGCTGGTCCCCATTGACTTCCCTAGTATTTTTTTTTCATACTAAGAAATTGAATGGCTACCACTGTCTGTTTGGTTACTAACATTCTTCAAAATATCTCCTTTTTCATTTCAAAAACACTGATTCATTTAAAAATGAAGACCCAATTATGTGTGATGCTTAGATATGCACAGCTGTGTATTCTGCACGGCTTCATTTGAAACTATATGTGTTGGCAGAGACATACAAAGGACATACAAAGTTATTGCCAATATGATACTAACATGTTCAATACTTACTTCTTGTTTGTTGAGTTGTTGTATAAAAACAGTCATGCTGTTGGTTTGAATATCAGCACTCTACTCTTTTGATATTATTATGCATAAGTAATAACCTGCAGAAGTAGTCTATATTATATTTTGCGTCTGTTTGACTTATCAGCGGTGGATCATGGATTCAAAGCAGAAAGAAAGGATCACGGCACAGATCAAGCCTAGTCTTGAATTGGATTTCAAAATCAATGGTAAATAATGATTCACCTTTAAGCTCCTTTTAGAGTGGGTGTTTGGTTAATCTGTGTAAGGGGAAATAGTGAAGACAGGGCCTTGGGTCCAAGCTGAATTTAGTTTTGTTCAACTACTTGACCTTGAATGAAAAAGACTCAAACTTTGCACATCAGCACAGCTCTCATGAGCCACAGCACGAGCCAGTAATCCGCTGTAGAGACAAGCCAGGGACAAAATAAGCTCAATCACTCACCTCTACACATTTCCTGGAACAGAACCCTCTGCACTGATTGCCGTTGTATGTAAGGATGTTGATTCTGCACTCATTTATGGCTTTGCAGTTGCTGGAAATTGAAGCTGTACATGAGGCCCTTGGGGGCACCTCAGACATAGTGTGATCCCTTTACAGAATGAATCAATTGAAGCTTAGTTGCCTGCTTGCTTTAACAAATAGCTCTGAACAATAAAGGGATATTTGCCTTTGCATCCACTGAATATATTAATTTGAGATTCTTTTTTTCTCCTGCCAAACAATGAAAGGTACATAAATTGCTTATCATTCAAATTGTAGGACTTTTTCAAGGGCAGAATAATTATCCGTTTATAGGCTGTCGTCAAATGCATGATTTGAATAGTAATGCTTTCCAAATAGTACTGTTTATTGGAGGCATTGTTTAAATCTGAATACCGAATAGTTGTTTAGCATTAGTACAATGGTTTTAATGGTTGTATTAAAAGCGAGGAGAGAAAATTGTCCACCACTAGAGTATAAAAAAATCACAAAAATACTAACTTTTTTATGCGTTCCCCATCTGCCATTGGTCGCAAAATCAGAAATCCCCGCCCCAAACTCATGCCATTGGTTGAGCTGATGTTGCTATGCTGGACAGGTTAGTATAATCAAACAAACTGAGCAATGTGTTGATACACAGACACAGAGACACAGACTCCCACTGTGCTTTACACAAATGGCTGTCTCTGTTAGTTGTTATTGCTAGTAAAAAGCTCTCTGGAATACTCAATTCTGATTGGTCACTCTTGTACAAAATTAAAACTTTACATGAAGATAATATTATTTAAATAAAAGATTACTTAAGTGCACTAAAAGAGAGTAAACTTTCATGACTGTTTCTTAACACACTTAGGTCTCTCTCTGGCATCCTTCTGTCTCGAGAGACAATGGAGTATCTGCGCCCGAGTCAGTCTTTTGTGGGATTGCAGTGCCTGCTGTGGCTAAACAATCCAATACGAGAGAGGCAGAGTCTGTTGCAGTTGCTACAGGTGAAGCCTGTGACTGCTTCTGTGGGCACTGACTCTGCTCTCTGCCGCCTGCGCTGCCTCTTTTCCTCCCACTGGCCCTTTCTCTTTCCCTCGCTCAGTTTTACGCTGGTCCTTACGGCGAGCCGCCAGCTGACATGGTCTGCGGTGGCAGCTTCCAAGTCTGCGGGATTCAGGCTTCCGGCTTTCAGGTCACGCTTGCAGACGTCTTTGTACCGGAGCGCTGGTCTGCCTGTTGGTCTGGTGCCAGAGGCGAGCTCACCATACATGATGTCCTTAGGAATCCGGCCATCCTGCATTTGGCAGACATGGCCGAGCCAGCGTAGGCGTCTTTGTGAAAGGAGTGCGTGCAAGCTGAATGTTTTTGCCTGGTCCAGCACTTCGGTGTTTGGGACACGGTCCTGCCAGGTGATGCCCAGGATCCTCCTCAGGCAGCGCAAATGGAAAGAGTTAAGTCTGCGTTCTTGCCAGATGTACGTAGTCCACGTCTCACTGCCGTAAAGAAGAATGTTGAGGACACTGGCCTGGTACACTTTCATCTTAGTGTTGGTGGTGAGCATGCTGTTGTTCCACACTCTCTTGGTCAGGCGGGCCATCGCTATTAATGCCTTGCCGATTCTGGTATTCAGCTCGTTGTCCAAAGAGAGGTTGCTGGAGATAGTGGAGCCAAGATATATAAAGTCCTCCACTGTCTCGAGGGTGTGATGGCCAATGGAGATGCAGGGAGTGCTGCTTACATCCTGGCCCATGACGTTTGATTTCTTCAGGCTGATGGTCAGCCCAAATTCATCACAGGCACGAGCGAAGCTGCTGATGAGACGCTGTAGTGCATCCTCGGTATGGGCAGTCAAAGCGGCGTCATCAGCAAACAGCATCTCCCTAATCAGGACCCTGCGGACCTTGGTCTTTGCGCGCAGACGGGCAAGGTTGAAAAGGTTGCCATCGCTCCTGGTGCGGATGAAGACACCATCTTCTGACTGACTGAAGGCGTGGCGCAGCAGCAGAGAGAAAAAGATGCCGAAGAGCGTCGGGGCGAGAACACAACCTTAATTCACACCGCTTCGGATCGGGAAAGCTTCTGAATATAAGCCACCATACTGGACGGTACCTTTCATTTTATCATGGAAGGACGTGACCATCTTCAGAAGCTTGGGGGGACATCCGATCCTGTGCAGTAGGGTGAAGAGGCCTTTCCTGCTGACCAGGTCAAAGGCCTTGGTCAGGTCGATGAAGGCGATGTAGAGTGGCTGTCTCTGCTCCCGGCACTTCTCCTGCAGCTGTCTCAGTGAGAAGATCATATCGATCGTTGATCTCTGGGATCTGAAGCCGCACTGCGCCTCTGGATAGACGCATTCAGCCAGCACTTGGAGTCTGTACAGCACCACACGGGCGAAGACCTTCCCCACAATACTCAGCAAGTTGATGCCGCGATAGCTGTTACAATCACTGCGGTCACCTTTGTTCTTGTAGAGTGTGATGATGTTAGCATCTCGCATATCCTGAGGAACTGTTCCTTCCTCCCAACACTGAAGTAAGAGTTCATGGAGGCGGTCGAGGAGGACACTCTTCTGGCCAGCCTTGATGACCTCTGGGGGAATGCCGTCACTGCCTGGAGCTTTGCCACGTGCTAAGGAGTCAATGGCCTTGTTGAGCTCGTCTACAGTGGGCAGAGCATCAAGTTCTTCCATCTCAGGCAAGGGGGTGATGCTCTCCAGCCCAGCGTCAGTAATGATGTTCTCCCTTGAGTATAGCTGCTGGTAGTGCTCCGCCCATCTCTCCATCTGCTTACCGCGGTCCGTGATGACATCGCCTATAGCGGACCTCAGGGGGGTGATCTTAAAAGTGCTTGGGCCAAATGCTGTCTTCATGCCCTCATACATGGCATGGATGTTCCCACAGTCTGCAGAGAGCTGAATGCTCTGACAGAGGTTCAGCCAATAATCGTTAGCACATTTCCTGGCAATCCGCTGGGTGTCATTTCTGGCCTTCCGGAGTGCAGCTAATGCCTTATCTGAAGGCTCGTACTTATAGTTTAGCAGAGCTGTGCGTTTGGCTGTGATGGCTGGCTCAAGTTCGATTATTCCTGCTTCAAACCAGTCTGGATTTTTTTTCACCCGCTTGCCGAAAGTTGTCATGGCTGAGTTATATATGGCATCACGAATGTGGCTCCATCTCTCTTCAACGCTGTTGACTGGGCAGTCCTTAAGGGCCTCTTCAATGGCTCTGGCAAAGCGCGTGCAAACTTCTGGGACTGATGTTAGGGCTGTGTTGATACGTGGCCGTCCTTTCTGCTTGGAGTTGTGGATCTGCTTGGGGTAAAGGCGTACCTTACTCCCAACCAGTGAGTGGTCAGTGTCACAGTCGGCGCTATGGTAGCTGCGAGTAGTAAGAACGCAGTTCAGCAGGGGTCTTCTAGTAATGACAAGATCCAGCTGGTGCCAGTGACAGGATCTGGGGTGACGCCAGGACACTCGGTGGCAGCGTTTAGTTGAGAAAAATGTATTTGAGATGCACAGGTCATGGTACGAACAAAGTTCTAACAGTCTCTGTCCATTTTCGTTAAGCTTGCCAATGCCAAAGTGGCCGATGCAACGTGGCCAAGAGTTGTGGTCAGCTCCTATCCGGGCATTGAAGTCCCCGAGCAGGAACAGGTGTTCTGTGGTAGGGATCTCTTTAATGGTGGTCTCAAGCTCATCATAAAATTTGTCCTTTGTCTCAGCTGAGGAGCAGAGTGTAGCAGCATAAATGCTCAGGATATTGACTGGGCCTGAGGAGGTAGAGAGGTGTAGAGAGAGGATTCTGGGCGTACCTCCAGAAGGCGGCTCAATTGAGGACAGCATGGAGTTCCTTACTGCAAATCCAACCCCGTGAATTCGAGGCTCCTCAGGCTCCTTTCCTTGCCAGAAAAATGTGTAGTCCTGTTCTCTGAGGCTGCCACTGGAAGGTAGTCTGGTCTCCTGTAGGGCAGCAATGTCAATGTCCAGTCGTTTCAGCTCACGGTTGATGACGGCTGTCTTCCTGGCATCATCAACTTGTTGTAGTTCGTCAGAGTGGCCAGGGCACATGGTTCTGACATTCCAGCTTGCCAGCCGCAGGGCTGGCTGATTATTTTTTCTCCTTCTTGTTTTGCCTAGTGCAGGTATTACAGTCTGCTTTTCGGTTGTTTCCCTAAGCTCCAAGCACCCATTGAAGCAGGCAGACTGTGGCGGGTCAGCAACTTACTGACTGGGGGCTGCCCAGCTTAAGGCGGGCGTTAGCTGACCAGTGGGACACAATGATCCCTCCCACCGACGGAGACAACCCGTAGCGCCCGAGCTTACGCCAATCCACTCTGGGCTTATAACTCGTAACTGCCGTCTCCCGTGTTGTGTTGTCGCTGGAACAGCGGCACTGGAGTGACCTCTCCAGGGCGCAAGCCTGGGCAAAGTGTATGGGGATCCTGGGATGCCCAGTCGTCAAGATCCCCCTCTCGGCCTCACCTATGTAGTCCAAAGGAATGCAGAGCAATACGTTTGGCACCAGCTTGGCTGCAGGAGCTGCCGGAACAGTGCGTGAATACAGGCAACTGTCCGCCTTCGGGGCTCCACTCCTGATTTGGAGGGTTTACTCCCCCACACTCGGCCGTTGGATCAGTCCAGGATCTCCTCCGCCCTTTAGCCGTTGGCTGCCAAAAGCAGCTCATTCGCCTAGTGGTGCAGTGTGAACACCACTCCCTCACATGGTTTAGCCCGCCAGCTGAGGCGGTTTTCCGGGGTGTGGCACGTGGAGCCAACATGTGAGAGATTTAGGAGATGGATGAGGACCAGCGATGCCCGTCCACCCTACCAAGTAGGGTGCAGCTGCCGGACAGCAAGGTACTACCTCTATCCAGACCCCTAAACACCCCAACACACTTAGGTACACCTTTAAAAACTTTATAATAATGTCAAATCAAATGTTTTACCTCACCATTTTTAAATTGTGTTTTAATAGTCTTCCATCATGCTTTAAAGAAGTGTGCTCATTGTGTTGACAAAGATAGCCTACTAAAGCACATGAAGTACTTGGGTATAATTTTATAGTAGTGTGTTTTTTTTATATCGCAAGTATATTTTATAATGTATTATATTATTGATAATATTGAAAAAAATATGTAAAACTTACAGTATATTACGTTATATGTTTTATATGTACTGCATTGCAACCACAAATGTGTAATTACAATTATATTTCAATACATGACAAATTGTTTAGTAATTTTCCATTTTTGGAGTGATATGTTCCTTTGAACTTGATATAAACAAAAGAAAGCTAAACTCTTATTCTAATTTATGATTACTTAATGTATTATAAATCTCATTACACAAATAAATATCCATAATAAAATAAATATCCCCTTGGGGAATAAATTAAAATCAAATGAAAATCAGTCCAAACCCTTCCTACATTTTATTCAGCTCTGAGAAAGCGTGTTTGGCGTATCCCATTGTCAGTTACTCAAGATGTTTTGAGAGATGATAATCAAATACTGTTCAAGCACTGACATGCAAGAAGACAGAAACAATGAGAAGACCTTGACACCTTTTTGTCTGAGATGTTTCATGTTGTGTTTATCCTTGTACAGATCAATGCCAGTTTTTGTGAAATAAAATATTTCTACACTAGACTGCAATGAAACAAACTCAGACTATTGATTTAACAATAGGCCTACAGGAACGTAAACATTTAATGAATATTGTGTGTGTGTGTGTGTTTGACTAATGAGTTTTGAATCGGATTTGGTTGTAATTAACAACTAAAAGCCATCTGGGTTGACAACTCGATTAGACAATACTCAAAAATATACTTCCTTATAGCCAAATATTGTTGTCTGTGATATGTTGACATAACTGATTGAATTTTTCAATTACATACTAGATCTTTTTCCATTGTCTGAGTCTTGTGTCTGTTTAAATCATGTCTGGCACACCAAATGATAGCGAACAGGACGGGTGAATAAACACATTTTGAACTGTTCTCCTTACATACATACAAGTTTCAAGGGAATTTTGATTATTTTTAGTTTACCATAAATGTCTATAAGTATTTGACAGCTTTACAATTTAACCATATTTAAAAGACAACAAAACTGATTAGACATTCCATATATATAATTATTTTAGTCATTTTTTAAGTGGGTCAAAAAAGGACTCTAAAGTTCAAATAATTGCATTCACTATACATCTAGAAATAAATATATTTAAATAGTAAATAACATGTAATTAAATATCTGAAAACATGTTTGGTTTGCACTTAAAGGGCTAGTTCCAACCTTGTATGATTTTCTTTCTTCTGTTTAACACAAAAGAAGATAATGTGGCAAATATTGGCAACAACATTCCATACTGGTATGTATTTATTTATTTTCATATAAAAGTCAATGGCTACTCTCAACTGTTTGGTCACCAACAACCTTTAAAATATCTTCTTTTGTGCTCAACGGAATAAATACGCTTTAGATTTTATTAGGTTATTCTCCCTAAAAATTACCCATACAACCAAAAAAAATCTAATAATCCATTTTCAAATGTCTCCTATACAAATAGATACACCTGAAACAGCATCAAGAGCTTGAGGAAATGAAACATCTCACGAGATTACAGCATCCCAGGGGTGTTTCCTGTCAAGAAACACTGAACTTCCTGCCATTTTATCATGCTTCTGTCTCACAGCGAGCCTCCTCACAGCAGCCCAACCCGACCTGACAGCTTAAGCGTCTAGGAAAATGAATTGTCGTGCATATTTATGCTTTATTATGCAGGGAGATACAGCATGCCCCTCACATCATAACTTCATCTTCAGCTTCGGCAGTCTAAGATGTCAGCCGCCACATAGATCTACAACCGACAGCTTTATGAGAGGGTTATGAATTGATGCGGTGGCTTGAGCATGCAGCGCCATTCTTCAGTCATGTTTGCACATGCTTTGCCCTTTCAACACGTTTCAACAAAACTCACTGAGTCACTGATGTGATTCTGTATTTTATCTTATTTTTATTTGGGCAAACTTAGCAGAAAGTATATGTTTCTGTCCTTAAAGGAATAGTTCACCCAGAAATGAAAATTTGCTGAAAATGTACTCACTCTCAGGCCACCCAAGAAGTAGAGTTTGTTTATTCATCGGAACAGATTTGGAGAAATGTTGCATTACATCACATGCTCACCAATGGATCCTCTGCAGTGAATGGGTGCCGTCAGAATGAGAGTCCAAACAGCTGGAAAAACATCACAATGATCCACAAGTAATCAATTAACGACTATGATCCACACGACTCCGGTCCATCAATTAATGTCTTGTGAAGTGAAAAGTTGCATGATTGTAAGAAACAAATCCAAAATTAAGGCGTTTTACCTTTTAACAATCTCTTTTGACCATAATCCCTGATAACGCTGCATCCAGTGTTAGTGGTGCCTGATCTGTATTATATATCTCTCCTGATTCAGTAAATACAGCTTTTCACAGGAGAAAGCAATATTATTAATAGAGGACTCATATTTTAGCAACGATTTGAATTTAAAATCATTATAACATTGGATTTGTTTCTTACAAACACACAGATGTTCACATGACAAGGCTTTATTTGATACACTGGGGTTGTGTGGATTACTTGTGATGTTTTTTCAGCTGTTTGGACTCTCATTCTGACGGCACCCATTCACTGCAGATGTTCCATTGGTGAGCAAGTGATGCTAAATTTCTCCTAATCTGTTCTGATGAAGAAACAAACTCATCTACATTTTGGGAGGCCTGAAGGTGAGTAAATATTTAGTAATTTTCCATTTTTGGAGTGATATGTTCCTTTGAATTTGATATAAACAAAAGAAAGCTAAACTCTTATTCTAATTTATGATTACTTAATTTATTATAAATCTCATTACACAAATAAATATCCATAATAAAATAAATATCCCCTTGGGGGAAAAAAGAAAAAACAATTGAAAATCAGTCCAAACCCTTCCTACAGTTTATTCAGCTCTGAGAAAGCGTGTTTGGCGTATCCCATTGTCAGTTACTCAAGATGTTTTGAGAGATGATAATCAAATACTGTTCAAGCACTGACATGCAAGAAGACCGAAACAATGAGAAGACCTTGACACCTTTTTGTCTGAGATGTTTCATGTTGTGTTTATCCTTGTACAGATCAATGCCAGTTTTTGTGAAATTAAATATTTCTGCACTAGACTGCAATGAAACAAACTCAGACTATTGATTTAACAATAGGCCTACAGGAACGTAAACATTTAATGAATATTTTGTGTGTATGTGTGTTTGACTAATGAGTTTTGAATCGGATTTGGTTGTAATTAACAACTAAAGGCCATCTGGGTTGACAACTCGATTAGACAATACTCAAAAATATACTTCCTTATAGCCAAATATTGTTGTCTGTGATATGTTGACATAACAGATTGAATTTTTCAATTACATACTAGATCTTTTTCCGTTGTCTGAGTCTTTTGTCTGTTTAAATCATGTCTGGCACACAAAATTATATTGAACAGAATGGATGAATAAACACATTTTGAACTGTTCTCCGTCTTTATCTGCCGATTGACTTTTGGGGTTTAACGCACTCCTGCCTCAGCAAGAAACATAATTATTTTTCCATTAAATTTGTGCAAGATAAGAGTGGAGTAATTTATGTCTGACAGCACAGCAGGGAATAACTAAAGACTGGATCGTGAAAAATCTCTGTACTACAAGAACAGAAAAGTATATATGAAGAGTTCCAATGCAAAAGCCTCTTAAAGACATCTTGCTCAAAAATGAGATATCGATACGCTCTCCACACATAGCATATGTTCAAGTTCTTTCACTTCAAATGCGCAAAATCCCAGCCTCAACCCATTCAGAAGTACCAGTATTAAACATAGAAACCTATACATAGTAGCAAGAAAGAAATTCTAGTTTTAAAAGAAAAACGTCAGACATAGAGTCTTTTGCATCTGAACTCTTCATTTTTTACCTGCAAAA